>PVKB01002557.1:211484-270421 GCA_004027205.1 Ctenodactylus gundi
GGGGGGGGGGGGGGGGGGGGGGAGTAAATTTGACAAATTTTCAAGCCTCTGGTAATCTGACTAAACTACACAGAATGTAAAGACAGAGAGAGACTCCTGTAGGACTAGCACGCCAGGATCTGATACATGAAACAAAGATTGGAAGAAAACTTACAGGCACGAAGGCTGTAGCACAAACTGCCCAGAAGGAGTCCTGGCCGTTGGAAAGACTGTGTGTGTTCACTAGGCACATGGGGGCCAGTCACTCGAACTCAGCTGTGGGGACATCTCACGTACCACAAAGGGCCTGTCTCCCACTTCCATGGCCTTCCACATTCATGGCTTCATGAGCTGCTTGCTACAGAGAGTCAAGGAAGAGTGGGGCAGAGTGTACACACAGCTGGCCCACTGGAAACACACAGCTGTGGTACCACTGTCCCACTCACCAGTGGCCCGCTGGGGACAGACTGTGGAAGGGAAATCCTCACGGGGCAAAACTTAGAGCATTACATGTTGGTGACCATTTCCCCGAGGGCGAGACGGCCTGAGGTGTGTGCACACACCTGAGTTCCTGGCAGCTGCGAATGGTGTGGCTGGACTATCAGGAGCTTCAGACAAGATGCTCATTGCTAACACGGAACTCTTGGGAGAGTGTAAATGGTCTCTCAGAAATGGCACAAAGGCAGAGACTATTCGTGTCCCACGCAGATGTTCTCCAAAATATCTTCACAGTGGGGGCTGGAGAAACGGCTCAGCGGTTAAAGCACTTGCCTGGCAAGTGCGTACGAAGTCCAATTTCCCAGCCCCACATAAGCTGGGCATGGTGGCTCATGCCTGTAATCCCAGCACTCGGAAGTCTGAGGCAGGAGATTTGCCATGAATCCAAGGCCAGCCCGGGCTCCATAGCAGGACCAACCTGGATTACAGAGCGAGACTCTGTCTGAAAAAAAAAAAAAAAATGTATATTTTTTCCCAGTTGGAAGGTGGGCCCAATGACCAGGTAGACAAGATGGCCCAATGCTGATGTGTACAGGCCTCCTCCCAGCCGTTCCTGTGCTCACTCCGCAAGTGATTTTGGAGGCAGAGGTAGGAGCCGTCTGTCTGAGGACTCGCCCCCTCTCTAAAGCCAAAGCAGCCACTGGGGAGGATCTAATTTCCAGCCTCTGAGGTCAATTCTGAAAATCTGATTTCAGACCTCAGTGGCGAAGACCAGTCAGCTACGTGATGACAGTTAAGTTATTGTGCTGGGCTCATTCCGCATGGAGAGATGGTGATTTGGCCTCCTTGGAACAAGTGCGTCCTGTGCCCCCCTCAGTGCCACCGCCCGTGCCTGGACTCCCGCCCGCCCTCCTCACCGCCACAGCAACCCGCTCGAAATTGCGCTGCCGGGAAAACTCACTTTATAGTTCAAGAAAAAAAGCTACGAATGGAGGCAGGTGTGGGAGCCACTGGCTCTATCGCTTGCGCGGGAGCGGCTGGCCTGGAGCGGGAGTAGACGGACTGGAAGGGGCCCTGCGCCGCGCAGTGTGGACACCGTCGCGTGTTTGGGACACTGTCCTTCGTGGTGGATGAGCTCGACCAGAAACCAACTTGGAGAGGCCAGTTCAGCGGTCAACTTACAGCCGTGTTGGCGCCGACGCCAGGGTGGAGGAACTCTGCCCTTGGCTTTTCTTTCTTTCTTTCTTTCTTTCTTTCTTTCTTTCTTTTTTTTTCCTCTTTGTGTTTTTATGCGGTGCTGGGGATGGATGTGGCGACTTAATTTAAAATGAACACAATTAGACGTGTGGCTCCTCGACACACTAAGCTCATGTCAAGTGGTCAGGGGACCACGTGTGGCTACACTGGCTCCGTACCTGGCAGAGAGAGCATCAGGGACAGTGGGGGGGGGGGGGTCCCTGGCACAGGGGCCAGCGGAGAGGCGGTGGCCTATGAGAAGGCTCGGAAGCAAGCCCGCTTAGGCAACGTCACCAGGGCTCGGCTGCCACAGAGGGTCCCGGCCACCCACCAGCCACCTGCCCTCTAAACGGTTGGCTGAAGGCAAAGCAAACGCGGGCTAGGTGGGAGGGAGAAGGCCCCACGCCCCATCCCAGGCCCAGCGCCCTGTGTTCTTCACTGTGTTTTCTTTCTTACGGTGCCATGCACATGTTTACATACTTTAATAACTTCCTCTCGTGCTTTCGTTGAACAGACTATGGTATAAACTGAAGAATGTCAGACAGGATTGGGACAGAATTAAAGAGGGAACGGACCTCACCCAGAAACCCTGGGAGTGGCACCGAGCAACTGATGGAAGGGGTGAGCCTGCGGCCCAGATCGCTAGGTTGCAGGTATGCTTCCGTACCAAGAGTGCGGAATCTGTCAGGGGACGCGGTCAGCGACCGTGGCAGCCCAGACGCTGATCCTCTAATGGCGTTACAGTATTAGTGTAAGTGCAGTTGGTTTCTGTTGAGTGTAAACAAAACCTCTGGCAGGTACATAAGGATAACTATTGGGAAGGACTGAACTCTGTGACTATGACAGGCGAAAAGCCTGTCTTCCTGGAAATCTCTAGAGAAGCAACAAGTAAACAGAAAATATCAAAGGACTGGCTGGGGGCTAGGTACAAAATTGCTTTTCTGCTTATCACCTTTACCCAGAAAATTTTTAAACCCCATTTTCAAGGTAGAATAATATCAGATCCAGCAGGCCTGAGCAGCCCGAGAAGGCAGTGAGCAGCGATGTGTAATCTCAAATACAGGAGAGTGTGGGGGATGGGGCTCCCTGCGCCAGGCTCATTTCTGATGGGGAGTACCTGCCGTGGCCACCCACTTGCCCAGGTATGGCAGTGCCAGCTGAAGGTCACTCTGGTCAGGATACAGGGTCTCACCCATATCAGACCTCAGAGGCAGGACAGAACAGGAGGAGCCAGGTTTTGGAAGGGTCTTTTGCAGCGTGCGGGTCAGCGCAGTCCTGTAGGCAGTGGCAAATATTAGGTTTTGTGGGGTCTCAACCATGCAGTTTGAAACCCTTCCTTAAGGAAAATCACAAAATTATTTATACAAGATAAGGTACAAAAATGAACACTTAAAGTGAGAAAATAAGGCAAAACAGCCAGCACATACTACGATCCCAAAAAGTCACCCAAAAAGCATTATATTTTTATTAAGTGTGTAACAGGAGCCTGTAATGCTTTCTTCCTCTCATTTCCAGCTATACACCTTTAGGCGCATCTTTATTGGCAGCAATTTTTACGTTGCCATTTCCTTTAAAAATACTAGAAAGATAATTCAGTATCTCCTCCAGTGTGGTCAGTGCATTTGTTATTTTATTAACAATGATTTTAAAAAGTAACTTTCTTTGTGGCTTGTTAGTAAAGTCACTTAAAGTTTTAGGATTGTTGTCCAATTAGGGGAAACCTTTGTCATTTTCTCTTTTAATAAATGAGCTATAAGATTTCAGGGTATTTCAGGTTTTCTTGTGTGAAGGACCCATCTTAAACACTCCAGATTCACGGTGCTTGTTAACCAAAGCAATCCAGATGCATCCTTAAAGAGCTGCTACATTGCTCTGAGCCACATAACTGTGTAATGAAATTACCCTTATGTTACATACAGTGTACATATTGATGAGTATGTGAGGGAGTTTTGTCACTAGAACATTTGTTTCTCTGGGCTGTGTTGGTGGCAATTTGGGGTGCTATTTCATCCGGAACTGCCAGAGCTGGTTAGGTCACAATACATAGCTACACTAAGATGTGACTCCACGTGTGGGGATGTATAAAACCTCCAGCTTCACTCACCCAGAGTGCTCACTGTACGTGGGGCTGCCTAATACTCAGGCCCTGTAGACACTGGCATTCTGATAAGTTTCATTTTGCATGAATCCCATCAAGAGAGACAAAACATGTGGTACATTTTTGGTTGTATGAATATACCCTGCACTATTGCATGTATTCTTGGCAGGAGAGGCCTTCCATTCTGACAGGGCATCAATGAGAAATGAGTGTTCTGTTCTGAGGGTGGGAGAATCTTCCACAGGCTGGCTTCTGGCTCTGCACCTTTCAAACCTTGTTTCTCTTCTATAGACTGCCAGTGCTGGATGCTGACACATCGTATCTCAATATGGCCTCTGACCTGTGCCACCATATCATGTTGATGAGTGGGCATGGGACC
The DNA here is from genome assembly GCA_004027205.1 of Ctenodactylus gundi. Classification (NCBI taxonomy): domain Eukaryota; kingdom Metazoa; phylum Chordata; class Mammalia; order Rodentia; family Ctenodactylidae; genus Ctenodactylus; species Ctenodactylus gundi. Next base: position 215,615 of record PVKB01002557.1, read on the forward strand.
ACTAGTGGAGAGGAAAATTATTCCTGGAAGCCATTCCTATATCAGAATGGCTACCAATAATTTAATCATACACACAAGTGTCTATAAACTACAAATACATCTGCTAAGCCAAGTAAATGTATCTTGGATTCAACTACCCTTCAGCCAACACCAAAAATGCTCATGGCCATTTCACAGGAGTGGAAATAGGACAGAGCAGGGGGAGTGCACAAGACCGTGGTCTTGACTGATAGAGTTCTACAGAGTCATCATGCCTATGTGACCACAGGCTAGGACTCCTCCCGGGCATTGGAGGTGTGTTTGCACGAGCACAATTACTATCACAGTATTTCCTCCTTTGCCTGGGCAATTAGGGTGGGAAGTGAGGAACCAGGGCCCAGTCCCGTTAGTCCTTCCACAAACACCCCGAAGTTTCACACAACTACCCTCTCGCTCCCTCACTACAACTTGTCAGGCAGACTTCATCATTCCAGCCTACAGAAGGAGGACCCTTGGCAGGGTCACACCATTGACAAGAGCCAGAGCTCCGCCCTTGGCTGTCCCAGAGTGGGACTCTGCCCCCACAAGCAGCCTACACTACCTCTTTGCCCCTTTTGACAGAGGGGAAGGGAAGGAGTTACATTCCCACTTATAGATACGGTACCTCTGCGTTCTGTCTCAGGCCTGTGCCCACAGACAGTTGACAAGGTACTGTGACACACTTAATTAATCTTTAATGCAATCTGCAGGGAATATGAGTTTCATTTTTTGGTTGAGGAAGCTGTGGCTCATGGAGGACACATAGCTGGCTTACGGCTAGGAGAGGGGAATTCAATTTACTGTTTTCACTGTTCTTTTCTTCTTCCCCCTTTAGAGACCAAAGGTCTCAAGTGTCATCTAGCTCAGTTCCCTTGCTCCACAAACAGGAAGCTGAGCCCCCTAGAGTGGAAGTCAGGTCACTCAACCAATTGAGAAAATCCATGTGTCGAGTTTCTCTCTGCTTCTCTCTGTCTTTGGGTACCCAAGTGCCTTCCATCTGCTCCCCTCAGTCTGGGGGCTCCGCTGCAGGCTCGGCCTTCGCTCTGACCTCTGAGTGACCCATCAGCAACAGCCTGGCCATGCGAACCTGTATTGTCATCTCGCCCAAACTCCTTTCCTTGTCTCTACCTCAGCCCCGACTGAAGAGGAAGAGACCTCAACCGGCACCTTCCTCCAGGGACCAAACCCGTGTGAGCAAAGACGACGAAGTCAGTGCTTCTGACCCCAGGGCTGGAGCTGGCAGCAAACTCAGCAAGGGAAGAGAAGCCCAGCCAGGTGCAAATACAGCAGCAGAGCCAGCCGGCAGGAGCACAGGTCTCCAGAGGGAGCCGCTGCCCACGACCCCAGCCCAGCTCCGTGGCCCCGTGCGGAGCCTCGGCCCTGGATGCTTTTCTTCATTCCATGTTACCCGTTCTCCCATTGAGCCCCAGAATGATTTTTGCGTTATGTAATTTAGATATTATAGAAATATTTTATTTTAAAAATTCATATGATTCACAAATCAAAAACAAAAAGGGATGTCATACTCCACTCATCCCATACACCCTATCCTTAGTTCCAGCAATTATGGGGGATTGCTGGAGATTGAATCCAGACCCTTGGCACAGGGGGCTATGTCCCCAGCTGGTTATTTTATTTTATTTTATTTTATTTGAGGCAGGGTTTCATCAAATTACTCAGGCTGGCCTCCAATTTGCAATTATCCTGCCTCAGCCTCTCAGTGCTGAGATTACAGGCGTGCCCCACCAGGCCTGGCTAAGGTCTCGCTGAGTTGCCCAGGCCAGCCTCACACCATGCTCCTGCGGCAGCCTCCTGAGCAGCTGAACTGATAGGCATGTGCCCCACACCAGGCTCCTGCACGCCTTGATGCAGATACAGACACATACATGCCCTTACCTGCCCCTCCTTCCCACATCTGCATTCCCTGGAAAGGAAGTGTCCATTATTTCCTGCTCTTTTGGCTGAGCAGCCCTAAAGATCTTTCCATGTCATGAACTGATGTATTTATATTTTCATTTAAATTGTGACGCCCTGGGCTCACTGCAATGAGATACTATAGGCCAAGAGCTGAGTTTTGCTGAGATATGTACTTCCCAAATTCTGAAAGCCTCCCTCTCCTCTCAACAGCGCATCTACAGCTCACATGTATGAGCGTGCTGCAGGTGGGAGTGGGTGTGTGTGTGGGGGGGGGGGGTCCCTGCAGCTGGAGATGAAGGGAGCAAGCAGGCAGTGATGAGCCTGTGCACAGGCAAAGCTCAGGTGCAGGCATCTTTGCTCCCTGTGTGAAAGGAAAGGACCTGCACTGTGTAAATCCTGTGGAAGAGGGAAGGGTGAGGCAAAGGACTGTCTCTTAGGGAACCCTTCTGTCCAAAGGCTCATGGGTAATTCTTTGTCAGCTCATGGACCCTACGGGCTGGTCACTTTATGTAGATGAAAGAGCCATGGGGACACATTTGGACCCCACTTGGGGAGCACAGAAGAGGTAAGGCTTGCCCCAGCAACCACAGGCCCCAGGAGCACCCGACCTAGCACCAGGGTAAGGATGACCTGATGTCATTGTCCTCTTGTGTGGCTGCTGGCCTCTGCATGCTCCTTGGAAACAGGATTCTCAAGCAGCCAAATCACTCTGCTCACTTCCCTCTTGGGTAGCTATGGCCCTGCCTGATGAGTTAGTGGCTGTGAAACGCCCCTGACATCTCCTGTTCACTCTGTCCCTGGCTCTGCTAGGCGCCTTTACCCTCAGCTTCCAAAGATCCTCCCTGGCTGTGGCCTCAGTCTGTGGGCCCAGAACAGGCAGCTTCTCTTTTCCCACACCCAGGGGGCACCACGGAGGGTTGTATCTCTCCTTCACCTTTAGCTATACCTCTTGACTCCTAGGTCCTAGTCACTAGCTAGTGGTGACGTGGGGAAGAGGACTTTACTCCCTACCTCCGCTCTGTAGCCTGACCCACAGGCTTACCTGGCCCCAAGACAGTGTCCTTCCACATGCTGCCCTTCCTTCTACCCCACGGCACCCCCAGCACCCAGGAGACTCATGCCCCATGCGGGCCACTGGGCTCCCCAACGTGTCCTTGGATCACATGTCTCCTCTGCCCTCTTCTCCTCCTGGGAACTGCTCTTCTAACGCTCTTCCTGCTCTGGCTCACCCCGTCCCCACGCACACACCTCTGTGACATGTCTGACCCCACGCCTGACTCCAGCATCCACTACATTTTATGACGATCACCTCCTCTTCTGGGGAACTCTGCGATGTCTTTCTTTTCACTCTCCCTCCCATTTTTTCTTAGCTCTGTTGTCCAGATTATGGGGATACTAATTGGGGTGAGCAAGTCTTTGCACAGAGAGATTTTTGCTTCCATGGAAACAGGTGTCAAATGTGTCCACACTCCAAAAAAGAGTGATCAGGTTGCAGTCCCAATTTATTCTTGATCATGACTTATCACCTCCTTTGATTAGCAGGAGGAGACAGCCCCTACTCCTTTCCCTACAGCCTCCTGTCTGTGGCCACTGGTCTGGCACAGGGACACATGTAAGAACAGGACGTCTTTGCTGCCCTCACAGATTCCCCCAGTGTGCTGTAGAAGATAAGTCATGATCAAAGATAAATTGAGAGTACCAGTCAAATTTTGTGTGAAATATTATCTCCTTTGTAATTGCTACGCATTTTAACCTTATTTTTAAACAATACATAAAATCACAAAGCATCCACTGATGGGCACAAGCCTCTGATAATACAAACGAGCAGCTTTCACAGCAGCACCTTACCATGACTCTCCCCCTGCTTAGGGTAACAGGCCGGGGCTTTAGGTAGAGCTCAATCCACAGGACGGGAGAGAGCAGCAATTGGCGGATAGAGGGTGAAGGATAGGAAGCAATGCCCATCTGTTTTAGTACACAGTTTACAGGGACAAATCTAGCAGAAGACAGGACTCCTCAGGTGAGTTAAAGCCTTTTCCATTCACCAGCACCTTTATGAGCATAAAGGCCTTAAGGCGCTTTTACCCTGGAGGGAGTGCCAAGGGGGAGCTCGGGGACCACTGAACACAGCTTGAGGAGAAAATTAGCAAGTCTTCCTAGAAACGATGCTGGAGCAGTCTTGAAGAATGAGCAGTCCTTCAAGATAAAGAGAATGAGATGAGAAAAGACCTTCCAGGCACAGGTAGAGGAAAGGGAGGGCAAGACAGTTGTAGGGAACTGGAAGTAGTTTGGGATGACCAGAGGCCCAGGAAGGACTTGTGCCATGAAGGAGAAAAGAGAACCCTGACATACTATTGGTGGGGACATAAATCAGTTCAATCACTATGGAAGACAATTGTCCTAGTTACTTTCTCATTACTGTGACTCAATACCCAACATGCACAACGTTAGGGAGGAAAGATTTACTGTAGCTTACAGTTTCAAAAGTCACAGCCCTTTCACAAGTGGGTGGCAGGAAAATGGTGGAATCACATTGTGGGGCTGCAGCTAGAGCCAGAGCCGGAGCCTGTGCTCCAAGAGACAGAAGTCCTCACAGCAGCATGGCAGAACTAAGACCAATCTGGGAGGAAGGGTGGAACCAGCACACGCCCCTACAGGTCAAACCCCAAGCATCCGCCCCCTGCAGCCAGGCCCCACCTCTCAACAGTACACAGTATCCATAGGTACATGAGGCTTTTGGGGGGCATTACAGATCCAAACCATGATAACAATGAAGCAGTTCTTCAAAAGCTAAAAACAGAATTAACGTATAATCCAACAATCGCAGTCCTGGGTATTTTCTCAAAGAGCTAAAATCAAAGACATGTCTGTGCTTGTTAATTGTTGCACTATTCACAACAGCCAAAATATGAAATATGAAATCAACCTAAAAGTCCATCAATAGACAAATGAACAAAAGTGCGGACTATACACCATTAGGAATACAACTTGATCCATAAGAAGAAAAAAAATCTGTCATTTGTGACAAAATGGATGGAATTGGAGAATATCATGTGAAGCAAATAAACCAAATGCAGAAAGACAAGTACCACATGTGATTTAAAGCAAGGAAACTCAGGGCAACCCACTTGGGAACCCCTCCCAGGTAGTAAGAGCTTTTACTCCTTTAAATTTTATTTCTAATTAAAGACTTGCTATTCTTAAAAAAAAAATGGAACTCATAGAAGTAGAAAGTAGAATGGTAGTTGCCAGCGCCTGGAGAAAGAAGGGGTGACAGAGGGCACAGGGGCTCAGGAAGAATAAGTTTGATTTTTTTTTTTAAAGCTACCACACAGCCTGGTGAATATGACCAAAATTGAGTATTATAAACTTCAAAATCATCAAGAGAGTAAATTTCAAATATTCTCATCACAAAAAATGTTAAATATTTTAGATGGTAGATATTTTAATTTAGCTTGATCTCATATGTGTTCAAAAATTATAATATCACCTTACCACATAAATATATACAACTGTAGTTTGTCAATAATAATAATAATAATAATAGTCACATTGTCATTTAATCAAACTAAAAGTTTGGATCCAGTTTGGTAAATAACATGAATTAATAAAAATGTTTTAAGTGAGGAAAAGATATATTCAAACTTACATTTTAGAAAAAACATTCTAGGAGACATCTTAATCTAAAAGGTGTTTGGAGAGCAGGTCCTATTACTATCTCCTTCTCACAAGAAAAACAATGAAATGCAAAACAACTCTGCAGATCAAAACTGACAGGCAATCAATTACCAGAATCTGAAAGGCAAAACAATTGCTTGCCTGAGCCTCACTAGAAAACCAAGCAGTTCCCTGACATGAATAAAGCTAGAGATACATTTCATTCTCCTGCCATCCACAGATCCCCAAATCTAGCAACTAGAAAATTGCACAGCTGTCCCGTAGCTCTACATGTGCTGTTTTTGAAGTACTCAGAGCAATGTCTTCAAATTCCTGTCCTTGCATCAATCTTTCTATAACCAACCAAGGTCACAAACCCAGAATAACAAAAGGAGAGAAAGTTGCTGAAACTAGGATGGAGGAACATTCAACATCCTAAAAGGTGGACGATTTCAAGGGAACAGAAGTTTGGGGCAGAGTTGGAAGAGAGGCCGGTGAGTGAGCAAGAAAGTGAATCACAGTTTTGCATACAATTCATTGACACAGAAGAGCATAAACCAGGCAGTGGGAACAGAAGGGGGCTCACATCTCTACAGAGAAAAAAAAGCTAGAAAAAGAACAGCAAATTAAGCCCAAGAAAATGGGAGAAAAGAAATAAAGAACCGAAGTGACTGAAACAGAAGCACAAACAACAGAGAATATCAACAAAGCCAAGACAAACTCTTTGAAGTCACAAGCAAAATGGTGACCATATCTAACAAAGGGGATACAGAACAAAAGCTACATTAGGAATCAAGAAGGGGACATCAGTACAAATCCTACTGATAATAAGAAAAATAGAGATATATTGTAGGAAAACTAATGCCAACAAATTTGACAATTTAGATGAAATAGAAAACTCATTAAAAACACAGTTGATCAAATGTGATGCCAAAAGCAGTAGAAAATCTGAATAGTCATACAATTGTTGGAGTTAATTCATTATTTAAAAATTTCATATAAAACAATTTGAGATCATGTGGTTTTACTAGTAAATTTTCCAAACAAGGAGGAGAAACAATTTCAGTTTTGCATAAATACTCCAGATGACACAAAAAGAGAAAACACTCCCCATCTCATGTTCAGAGGTCAGCATAAGCTTGATGTCAAACTCTGATAAGAAATTTAAAATGAAGGAGAACTGCAGGGTAATATTTCCCATAAACAGAGATGTTTAAAAAACATAGATAATATTAGTGAGTTGGTTGCACTGGTTTATAAAAGGAATAATACCTTATAACCAAGGTAGATTTATTCAAGGAATTTAAAGTTGGTTTACCGTCAGAAAATCAACACATTTCCCAAAATTGGTTAGTCTTAGTTACTTTCACATTGCTGAGACAGAATACCTAAAATCCACAATTTAAGGGAGGAAAGATTTATTTTAGCTCACAATTTCAGAAGGTCACAGACCAGACATGGGCAGCTGAAAATGGTAGAAGAGCATGGCCGAGCCATAGCTGGAGGCAGAGAGGAAGAGAAGGAAGAGAGGAAAGGTGGCGCTGGCACATCCCCTTCCGCTCCTGCCCCAGGCAACCGACCCTCCTGACCAGGCCCCGCCCCTCCTGACCAGGCCCCGCCCCTCCTGACCAGGCCCCGCCTCCCAACAGCACATGATTTCATAGCCATCTCACAACATCCAAAAACATGACGCTTTTGGTAGACTTTCAGATCCAAACCACTAACAGTAAGAAAGAGAAATCACATTACCTCCATAAATGCAAAAAAGCATTTGATACTGTTCAATTCCAGAGACTGGAGGAATAGCTCAGTGGTTAGAGCACTTGCCTAGCTAGCACAATGCCCTGAATTTGATTATCCAGCACTACATAAACAGGCTGTGACGGCGCATACCTGTAACCCCAGCACTCAGGAGGCAGAGGCAGAAGGATTGCCAAGCATTTGAGGCCAACTTGGGCTACATCGTGAGTCCAGGACCAGTCTGGACTAGAGAGCAAGACCCTGTTTCAAAAAAGAAAAAATCTTTTTATGCCAATTTATGATATAATAACAAGAACTTCTTAGCTGGGCCTTGTAGCACAGGCCTAGAATCCCAGGAAGATCATAATTTCAAGCCCAGCCCAGGCAATTTAGCAACTTAGTGAGGCCCTATCTTAAAATCAAAACCAAAAAAGGGAATGGGGATATAGCTCAGTCTGAAGGTCCCAGGCTTGATCCCCAGTACTGCAAAAACAAAAAACAAAACACACACACACACACACACACACACACACACACACAATCTTAGTGAGCAGGGAATACAAATTAGAGGAGGAGAATATGTGGGTGGATATAGCTTAGTAATAGAGTACATGCCTGGCATGTGTTAGGTCCTAGATTCAATGTCCAGCACTGTGGGAAGAAAATAATAAATGGTATCTACAAAACCCCATGGCAGCCCCGTATTTAGTACCAAAACCTTTCCTCTGAGATTGGGAATAATCTGGCAGGCCTGGCACCACTATCCCAGCATTGTGCTTGGATATAACCAGCACAATAACAGAGGAAAAAAGGTAAAAGGCACAAGCACTAGAAAGACAAAAAGCTGTTGTTAACACAGGCAACATGATTGTGTGCATACGAATCCCAAAAACAAAGGCAAACCTTTAGACTCCATAAGATTAAGCAAAGTTGATGAATATATTGTCTATATATTTTAAAATATGGCATTTCTATTAATAAGCTACCATGACTAAAATTCTAAAAAATGAAAATATTTGCATTGACACCAAAAAGCAACAGATATCTAACAGTAAATCTAATTAAATATGTATAAGAATATATACTATATTACTGAGAAATATCAAATGAGACCTCAATAAATGGAGGTACAGAAGAGTTACCATGTTCGTGGATTGGAAGACTCAAGCATATTCACAGCCACTACTCCCATGAGCCTAAACACTGGACACAGTCTAAATAAATGTCCCTCAACTGTATAATTCATGAAGATACAAATATGCAAATGAATATGAATATTCATGGTATGCATTACTGCTATATGTAGCAACACGGATGAATTCCATAAAGAGAAAGAAGCAGGAGAATAGGACTCCATATGACTCATTTTATTTATTTAAAAAAATTTAAAAATAGACAAAAACCAACTTGGAGAGTTAGAAGTCAGTATGATGTTACCTCCTGTCAGGGAGTGGAGTGTCACAATTCTGCACTGCACTGTGGGTTGTGTATCTTTCTGAGTGTATGTTTCCATTTGGCAAAAAGGGATGAAAAAATAATTCAGGATGTAGACAATTATGATACAAAAGCTTTAGAAACTCAGTGGCCCAGATGAACTCTGCTCTGCGTGTGACTCCTGCTGCCTGGCAGCAGAGCTGAGCATTTTGCACGTGTTAGGGCTGAGCACCAGAGCACACACCTGTAATTCCAGCCCCTGAGGCTGAGGCAGGAGGTCGCTTCGATTTCAAGGCCAGCCGGCTGTGAGTCCCCCTTCGGCAGATGAGGAAACTGAGGCCCAGGAGCAATGACTCCTGAGGGGCAGGGGCGGACAGTGAACTCGACCGTCGGTCTCAGGACCCACCGTCTTTGTCAGCCCACTGGGTCAGGCCGTCAGCTGTTCCTTCTCTGTTCCACTCCCTTCCCGTTTCCTGGGAAAATGTTTTTACAGCTACATAATTCCTTCCACAACTCACGTGGCATCCTGACAGGGTGCGATGACACAAAGGACAAGAACGACTCCTACTGTGCTTCAGCACTTGCCCATAATGGATAAAATTTTTAAGAGCTCGAACAACGTGCCAGAAAAATATCTGAACAAAGAGTCTTCTGTACTCGCGTTACCGGGAGGGGCTGCGAAGGGCGCCACAACGCGGCTTCCGCCGCCAAGACAAATGCATAATGATTTTCTGCATCTTTAACGCCCTGAGTCTATTTACACTTTGTAATTGGCAGAGAGTAACACACTATGCAAACGGTAGGCATCACCCACCCTGAGCACCTCTTCCGGTCGTCGTTCATGTTCTAGGCACTAGTAACGCCTCTCAGTTAACTAGGCATACAGATTTGGGATAATTAGTGAATTCTCAGCTCTGTGAAAATGGAGAGAGAAGTATTTGAGAAGTACACCATCACATACAATAGTTATCTACGTGCGGTAGCTTTTTTTGAGCTCTCAAATTTCAATAAGCAAAACCTGCCACCGTTTAAATCAGGCAACAATTTTCAAATCAGTGTAGAGCATATGTGTGTGTATGCGTGCTCACACATGTGTGTGCATGCGTGCTCACACATGTGTGTGCATGCGTGTGTGTGTGTATGTGTGTGTGTGTGTGTGTGTTTGTGTGGTCCTGGGGACTAAATTTCAGCCTCTTTTTCAGGTTTTATTTTGAGACACTGTCTCATTAAGCTGGCAAGTTGCCCAGGCTGGGTTCACACTTGAGATTCTCCTGCCTCAGATTATATATTGGGATTATAGGCCCGTGCCACCAGGTATGGCTAGAATATGTACATTTTTATGTCATCATATAATTACAATATTTTAAAATATAGTAAAATACTAGAAGAAATTGTTGATGGTTATTTCTGGAGCACTTTCTTTCTTCAACTTCCAGAATTCCTCAACTTTCTGAAATAAATCATCATATTATTCAAGATGCTTGTTTGTTTTTGAGAAAGAACATCACTATGTAGCTCATACTGGCCTTGAACTTGCTATGTAGCCCAGGCTGGCTTTGAACTTGTGATCTTCCTGTCTCAACCTCCCAAGTGCTGGGTTATATGTATGTGCCACCTGTGGGGACATAGCCACTTCAAGTAGGAATTTTATATATATTTTTTTCAATGTCCCAAATCAGAGCCCAGAACTAGTCTACTAGGGACACTAATTACAACAAGGAGGCATTGCTTTTACAACAGGGCAAAAAGGATTAACTTTTTTTTCTCATTTTTTGTGTGGTAACAGACACTTAGTATCACACACACAGATCATGGTGATGTTACTGCACACACTACCGATTTGAGAACAAAGTTTCATAGAGACAAGATAAGAGCTGAGGGTCCGTAAGAGAAGTCACCAGTACCCCTCTCATGGCTCCCCCAACAGGGGTGTCAGGTGTCATGCAGAGGACACACCATCAGTCTGCATTTCTAAGGGGGGGTGCTACCCCCCAGCTGCTCTCTTTCTTACAGGGGCAACTTTGCCAGTGGGAGAAGAATCGGACCTCCCCGGCACTGGGCAGCCCAGGACTTAGTGGAGAAGGCGAATTTTCCAGTAAGGAGTCACCTCTCAGCGGGCAGGAGGAAGACTAGTGGGGGACATCATGAGTCATGATATCCAAGCCTTGGCTTGGTAACAGTAAGGGTGAGCTAGGGAACACAGGCAGAGCTGGAGCAGGTTGATGAGTCCAGTCGGGTGCATACTGAGCTGGGAGCACACGAGTCCTCCCTCTCACACCAGCTCAGCATCCCTGTTCCATGTGACAGTATCCTGCCTGTGCTGTTTGTGTTGCTTATCCCAATTGCAATTAAATCGATAATTGCACACTTAGTGTTGAATGTCTGCTCTGGATCATAAGCCCCCTGGGGCCATGTGCCATGTCCCCAGTGCCTGGCATCGGGCCAGGCAGAGTAGGTAGCCTGTGAGTGTGTTGAATGAGTAAATGAATCCGCCAGGAGCAGTGCAGCAGGTGGCTGGCTGTGGGAGAGGGGCTGTGCAGCAGCTCCGGGTCAGCAGAATTTTGCACATAATAACCTAACCCAGCACACTGGGAGATACAGCCCAGGCAGGCTGGGAAAGCTGAGCCCTGAGCCTGGATCCTGTGGAACCTCAGCACCTGAAAGGTCCAAGACAGAGGCAGCAGAGAAGCAGGCAGAGAAGCAGAGCGGACAGTGCTCGCGGAGCTCAGAGAGGAGAGCTGTCAGATCTGGAAGGGCCGTGGGACAAACGCTGCAGGCCTGTGAGGGGATAACGCCTTTCATTACAGGCTCCTGCGCACCAGGTACGCTTCTGACAGCTCTGAGTATGTTAACTGGTTTCTTACCAGTTAATGTAGGATGCAGGTGCCATCATCATCCCCCCCAACTGAGAATCCTGAGGGACAGAGAGGGGACCCCGCAAGCAAGAGGCAGGGCTGCATTTTGAGCCTAAGCTCTGTGGTCCCTGGGTCTGTGCCTCCACCCGCATGTATGTCTTAGTGCTTTTTCTGTTGCTGTAACAGAATTCCTTACCCTGGGTAATTTGTAAAGTAAAAAGGTTTATTGTGAATCACAGTTCTGGCGGCCAGGAAGTACAAGATCAGGTGTCTAAGCTCATGCAAGGCAAGTGAATGCTTTCCCAGACAGAACTGCTAGGACCACCTGTTCCCTGGAGAGTGAGAACTCCCAGGAGAAAGGCGCTAATCCCTCTGAATGACCTAATCACCTCCTGCAGGCCCCGCCTCCCAGCGCGTCACCATGGCAACCCAACTTTGAGTTGGGCTTTGAGCGGGCAGACTACGGCAAATCCGGTTCAGAGACAAGGCCACAGATAGGTCACAGGTGACGCTGGAGAGAGCGGCCTCACGGGCTCTGTGGGAGCAACGCCACGTGGCAGGGAATAAAAAAGTGTTTTGAAAACAAGCCCTTCAGCTACACAAGGTGTCTGGTTATGCCAACATCACTGGGAACGGTTAAACCGGCGGCACCTGAATCGGAGTCGGAATTTTTTAAAAGAACACTGAAGTCAGAGGAACACTAGACTTCGTGATTCAGGAACTTCTGAACCGGACTGGAAAGTTCGCCTTTTCCACTAACTCCTGGGCTGCTCAGGTCCCAAGCCCCGTGCACGGGAGAGTAGGAAGGAGAAGGCAGCCAAGCGTTCAGTGAAAGGTTTTCTGTTTTAAAACAGAGAAGATGTGTTTGTAAGCTTTGAAGTGTGTTTTGCAACCCTGACAGCGTATGAGAATCGCCCGGGCACCTGCGGCTCCCCACTTGCAGCGAACCTGGAGTCTACAAGGAGACAGACACTCAGGGAATCACACCCAAGAGCCAGGATTTTCATTTTACAAAAATTTTAACTCTGACATGCTGGAGCAAAAAAAAAAAAAAAAAAAAAAACAAGGTATTTTAGGACTTAAACCAAATGATATCGCTGAGCTAGTCAGAGCTCGTTGCGCCTTCCATCCCATGGTGAGCTTGTTCTGGCTGACTTCCACACAGGCTGCTCCCTGGTGTTCCTTCCCCTACCGCACTGCGGTTATGCTCCTACCTCAGAGCCTTTGTGCTGGATGCGTGCATCTCCAGGCTCTTCTTTCTCCAAATGACCACCTGATTGGTTCCTCGCTTCATTAGCCTCCCCCAGTCCTACATCCTCTCCTCAGAAAGGCTTTTCCTGGTCACTCCTTGTCCCTTTCCTCTGTGCTGCCTCCTGTCACCACCCACTTCATGTCACACACCCACCTGCTGCTGTGTAGGGCGGGTTTTTCCAGCCAGAACGCAAGCTCTGTAGGAGCACAGATTGGTCTTGTCCACTATGGAATACCCAGCAACTGGAACAAGGAGTTACTGGACTTGCATAGTTTGATAAGTGAATAAATGGTAGATTTGCTTCTTGGTATAACTGTAGGATGCTGTCTTAGTGACTTTCTCATTGCTGCGACCCAACACCCAGAACTAACAGGAAGAGAGCCTTATTTTAGCTCACAGTTTAGAGATCTCAGTCCACACATGGTCAGCTGACAATGATGGATGGACTGGCATCTCACCACGACCAAGAAGCAGAGGTCCAAAGGTGAGTTAGCAAGAAAGAAACAAACACCCTCCCGGGTCACACTCCCAGGAATCTGCCCCCTCCAACCAGGGCCCACCTTTATATACATATGTGAAAAAATTCACATGACATAAAATTTAACATTTTTTGGATAAATACATGAAATTCAAATTCTGTAACACAGTAGAACCATAGGGTTTGGGGAATTAATGAGCATCTATGTCCACCCCTTTTTCAGAGATTCACTCATTTCCTATCTGATCTTTGCCTCTCTTTCTACCCTGCTATTCATGTTGGGGCCTTTTATGTTATTATTTTTTGCATTTCATATGAGGGACACCCATCTATAGTCAGTCTTTTGTGCTTGGTTTATTTCACTGAGGATTACTGACTCTAGGTGGCCCCATTTTTGTTCAAATGCTTCATATCTGCCTTTCTACATGGCTGCATTGTGTATAGGTACCACATCTTCTTTTACTGTTCCTGTATGGACAGGCAGGTAGATTGCTTCCAGGATTTGGCTATTATGAATTATGCTGCTACAAACATGGGTATGCATGTGTCTTTTTGGTAGGTTATTTCTTTTGGGAATATGCTCAGTAGGGCAATAGCTGAATCAAATGGAATTTCCATTCTCAGCTTTCTAAGGAGCCTCCAGATTGCTTTCTGTAATGGTTGTACCAGCTTTCATTCCCACCAGCAGTGGAGTAGAGTTCCTTTTTTTCCCCACACCCTCACCAACAATTGTTGGTTTTTGAGTTCTTGATGTATGCCATTTTCACTGGAGTGAGGTGAAACCTCAATGTTATTTTTATTTACATTTCTCTGATGGCCAATGATGATGAACAGAGGGGCCACCTTTTAACAACACATGAAATTAATAGATTAACTGCCATGACTCAAACACCTACCAAATACATGAGGCATTTTGTAAGTGGCCTTCCAGATTCAAAACCATAGCAGATGCTGAGGTGTGTAGAGGGCTCCGGGAGAAGGTGAGAGCCGGGAAACTGCAGGAGACGGAAATGATTAAGAACACGCAAATGAGTGTAATAGCTGAGTCAAGGGAGGAGTGCCGGACTACAGAGCCAGGAAAGGCAGTACACAGGCAGTTCAGTTGTGGACGAGAGAGTGCTCTCTGTACTCTTCTCTGCGTCGTGCTAGTCAAGTTACTTAACCTTTCTATTACCTATTAAGCAAAATGAGGCTGACATCATGTTAGCCTTCGCGTGAGGTTGGGAGTTCCTAGCCCTACTGAGTGTTAAACGCTATCACTCACCCCAGGTTGGGAAGAAGGGGAAATGTTGCAATGTAAAAAATCGGTTCTTTAACAACTGTTGTAAATCTCGGCTCAAAACGTACTACTCTGGAATAGACTTGACACCTTGCCCCATCTCTGCCTTGCCAACTCCATCACCGCCTTTTCTCCTTTCTGGTAACTCTCGCGAGAGCTAGCCAAGCCCCTGACACAGTAAGTTATACACAAACATCTGTTGATGGGCTTTGCGCCTTCCCAGGGGATGCCGCCCACGTATTAAACCTGCTCCGGAGTGGCTTGAGAGAGATTAGTCTGTGACCTTCCTAGGGGAGGAGACCCAAGGTAGAAAGGCAGCGCCCTGCGGACCCTGAGTCACCTACCAGGCCGGCCTAGTAAACGTAACTCATAGGAAGGAAGTGGGTTTGGTCCACCATACACCCTCCTGGAAGCGCCACCCGCCCTCAAGGGCGGCCAGAGGCCAGGTCTTCGGCTCCTTTAAGAGGCGAGGCCTCGCTGCAGCCTCCGCGGGGACCATTGGCTCGAGCGCCTGTCCGGCCGCGAGGGGCGGGTTTCGGTTGCCAGGGAACGGCCAGCGGGGCTGCCGCGCCTGCGCGGAGCGGCGAGGTGCTTGCTGGGGCCCGTGCTGCGCGGCCGCGCGGGGGTCTGCGGGGAGAGCCGCGCAGGCCGCGCAGTTTCCGGCGGGACGTGCCGCCGCCATTGACGCTTCGCTCGGTGAGCGCCACCCCGCTCGCCGAGCACCGACTGCCGGCGCCATGGGCCAGTGCGGCATCACCTCCTCCAAGACCGTGCTGGTCTTCCTCAACCTCATCTTCTGGGTGAGCGCGGCGGCGGGCCCGGGGAGGCCTCGGCGGGCGGGGCGGCGGGGCGGGGCGGGGCGGCGGGGCCGGCGGGGGTGCCGCTCGGCCCGGCCCGGCGTCCTCCGCGCTCGCGCCGCCCGGGCCTGCTGGCTGCGCGGCGCCGCGTCCCGGGCCGCAAGCCAAGCCCCGCTCCGCGCTGGCCGCCGCGCCGACGGCCCGGGACGTCGGGCCGGGCGCCGGCCTCCGCTTTCTTTGTCGGGCCCGCGTCGCCAGGGCGCCCGAGCCGTGCGGGCTGCGGGTGCGCACGGGCAGAGACGCTGCCGCGTCGGCCGGGAGTTGACTGGGCGCTTTGGTGGAGAATTGGCTGGCCGGCCACCGGCCCAGAGATACGGCTGGGGAAGCCGGATATTCCTCTGACGAAGAAAATTGTTGTATTTGCTTCTGTCACGAGGGCTGGGCTGTGTGTAACCTAAGTTGTAAACCTTGGTTAAATAAGATTCTGATGTCGCCGCATTTTGAAAGCGATGAGTTCATTTTCATAAAGGATGGCTGACAATTTTCCTTTGGACCCGCCCGCCTTGGACGCGGTTGTACCCTTCCCGACTCTCCAGCTCAGGTCCTTCCCCCACCTGGGGCTCCCGTAATGACTTGTGCTGCTGTCGGTCCCCACCCGCCAGCCCATCTGGACCTTGCACCCGGATACATCTTTTAAAACATTACCTCCGTCACATCGCTTTGTCTTACTGGAAAACCAACCAGCTTTAGCAGAAGAATAAAGTTCAGCCTAGTTCACCTGGTATTAACAACTAAAGTTGGGGACCAGGCTGAGGTCCCAGGTCATTTTCTCCCTCACAGCTTTGCCCTGAGCACTTGATGGCCTGGGTAGTCTTACCTGTCTGCATCCCCGGAAGGTCGCTTAAACATTCCCGTGTTTGTGCCCCGTGTGCCCCACCCTCCCTACACACATCTATTCTGTCAAGGATCTTTTCCGCCTTACAGGTCTTGCTCCGTAACAAAGAAAAAAAGCCCTTCCTATCCTCACTGCTGTCTCATAAAAGGATAGTACTACATAATAAGGTACTTAACTTTTGGGGTGTTTATTATGTGAAGGAAAAAAAATCCCGACTGGGGGAGGCGGGTAGCCAGCTCCTATTGGGAATCAACAACATTACATTGGGATTTCCAAATAGAGCAGTATTTCTCATAGTTTGAGTTACAGGCCTTAGTAAAAGAAAAAGTGATCTTCAGGGACCTCCAAAGGGGAAACACTTTGTTAGGAGATACGACACTTTTGAGGCAGAAACTTGGCTTTGGAAGCATAAGTTGGTTTTTATGAGCATAATTGTTTGGTTTTGAAGAATATGTATTAGGTAAATTTTAGGCATTCGGGCTCAGGGGCATTGATGTGGCAAAAATACTGCAAATACAGGAACCATTTTCTTTAATCAAATTTTTATTGTAAATGATTGCTCGGGAAGCTTCTGAAATTGTGTATTCTGTATTATTATTCTGCCAGTGAAGAAGGTTATGTTGTTGAAACTCAGTGGATTTTTGCCAGGACTAAAGTCATAGTGTGATGAAGAGGGAAAAAAAAAATCATGGCAGAGTGTAACATAACCAGTTAGGGAACAAAATTATTAAGTTTCTGGACAAATTATTTTATAAACAGACTGTTGGATCTAGTGACATTTAAGTGATTACTCCATGCCAGACACAGTATTGCCATGTGCATTTGACAAATGAGAATATTGAAGTTTACCAAGTTAATAGTAGCACTCCCAAAGTACAGTAGGGCCTGTGTTCAAACCTGGGTTATCCCTTGGCCTGCTGTGAAGCCTGTGGTGTTAGAGCAGTGTGGAATTTTAGGAAATTTAGAAAGGGAAGGAAATTTGATAGGCAATATTGAAGGCACTTTCTCTAAAACATACTTATTTTGACATTGTTTACAAATTTGACAAGCTAACTGCTAACTTGTCCGTTTAAAAAATTAGTCATGAACGAAGAAGTACATTTTAAAAAGTTAACTATTTCTTCCTAGGAATTTGTAACTCATTCTTCAGTTCCAATAAGTGTATTCTTATATAATGGCCTCATGCTGCTTTTAGTGCCTTGACATGTATTAAGTGGGAGAATGAACATTTTTTTCATAGAGCATATCAAAAGTTTAGGTTTCCTTGTGCAAGTTTAGTAAATATACAACTCTGCTGGCTCCTTACTACCAATGGTAGTGGCTGATTTTAAGTGTTTAAATGCTTAATATCTCTACTTAGACTTTCTCTTTTTTTTTTATGCCCTGCCCTATTTTTTTGAGACAGGTATTAACTCTGTAATCCAGGCAGGTCCTAAAATCACCCTGTAGCCCAGGCTGGCTTCAGACTTCTGGCAGTCCTCCTACTTCAGCCTTCTGAGTGCTGGGATTGCAGGTTTATGCCACCACAGCCAGTTTATATGATACTGGGGAATTGAACCCAAGGTTTTGCCCTTACTAGGCAAACACTAACCTCTGAGCTAGGCCCACAGACCCACTTTCTTACATCTTGATAACTGGTTTCATTGGCAATTTGTTCACTGTGGTATAATATGAAAATGGATATGAACCAGAAAAATTCACTCTAAATCCAATATCAGCGTTGCTAATGTTGATTTGACACAGATACTAAGAGGAAAATGCAGTGTTTAGGAATGGTACTGTGCAAGGGCACTACAATCATTTCTAAAATTCTGAAAATTGTTTTAATGGACATAAAGAGTTCTTCACCAAATTCCAGAATATTAGGGTTTGTAGCTTAAAAGATAGTTTTAGACAGGTGTAAAGATGTCAGCTTTGATCTCTTTGTTTTTATGGCGTGGTATAACTTTATACTAGTGCTGGACACCTGGTGACTTATTAGAGGTCATTAGGAGGGTTTGAGGTAAATGGTGACATTTTTAAGGCTACTGTAGCAAATAGTCATTACCCTATTTGTACCATTATAATCTATACCTTTGTATGAAGGTCAGGCAGCATTCTTAGTTTGGTAGTTCATTTGTTGTGACTCAGGAGTCCTCATCTAAACTGAATTTAAATCGGTACTCTCTAATACTGTTTTGTTTTGATAAATTGAATACTTAACCAAGCCCTCTCTTTCTACCCTATTAGTAAGCCAGTTGGCTAATACTTATTTGACATATCTATCTTAGGCATTGCATGAGCTGTAAGACAAAGCTTTGTCCACACTTGTAGAATTAACTTCAGAATGTGGACTTCAGTAATCATTCACACAGATGAAATACATTCTATGTATAAATCACATTTGAAAGCTACATGTAACATTTAAAATTTACCTTAAAAACTTAAATCATACTTGTTTCAGTGTGTGTGTGTGTGTGTGTATAAAAGATGAACAACTGAAAAGACTGAATAATATTGCTTTGTTAAGCAAATATAGCACAGATATTTCAGCACCTACTTTGTGCTTATGTTGTATAAAAAATGGGGGGAAAAGGCTCTAGGTTCAATTCCCCAGCACCACATAAGCTGGGCACACACCTCTAATCCCAGCATTTAGGAGGCCGAGTAGGAGGATTGCTGTGAGTTTGAGGCCAGCCTGGGCCACATAATGAGTCAGGACCAGCCTGAACTGCAGAGTAAGACCTTTTATCAAAAAAATAAATAAAAAATAAAATAAAAGGAAAGAAAAAATGGTGGAAAATATCCCTCCTTACAAGTGGATCAAGACAGATCATTAAAAATAAACAGTACTAGATAGTGCTGTGTTATGCTGAGAATTAAACCAGAATGATGTGATACTAAGTGACTGATTTAGATTGGCAGAGGCGGCTTCTCCAAGGAGATGCAATTAAATTTGGAGTTTAGGGTGGACCCTGTTGGGTGTGAATTGGCTCTAGAGATGGGGGGATTCCTGACTGAAGGATCAGGTGATAGCCCTGAGGCCGGGATATCCTTGGTATGTTGAAGTTACCTAGACAAAAGTACTTTTATGCTTTTGTCTAGAAAATAAATTATAATGACATACTTAAAGAGTTTTTCAGTCTTTTCACCATTCTTTTACACACACACACACACACACAGAAAATTGTGTTTTATAGTACATTGTACATATTTGAATTGATAATTGATACTTTTACATTCTGAGAGTTGTTTTGTTTTGGATGCAGTGCTGGGAATTGAACCCAGGGCTTTTGCACTGAGCTATTCCATTTAAAATGCCTGTTTTTTTTGGGGGGGGGGGTGTTTTGGGGAGAGTTTGTTTTGTTTTTTATTTGTTTGGTTGGGCTTTTCTTGGTGTTTTGTTTTGTTGTTAGAGATAGGATCTCACTGAGTTGCCCTGGCTGTGCTTAAATTTGTCTGTCTTCAGGCCTCAGCTGCCCAGAGTGCTGAGATTAGAGGCATGTGCCATTACGCCCAGCCGTGGAAGCTGCTTTTCTGCTTCCTTAATTTCTCTTATTTTATGTGAGTGTTGTGACAATATATGTCACAACACATCTTCAGTAACACATTTTTTTAATTTTACTTTTTCTCCACTTTTTTAAATAGTTGTTTTTGTGGCTATTGAAAAGCTACCTTTATTAGGAACCAGTTGTGGTACATATTGGGAAATATGTTTCTTAATTTATCTTTGATAGTTAAGAAAATGAGTGTTTCTTGTCTTGGTCATCTGCCTGCTGACCAAGTGCCTCGTGGCCCTGAGTAATCATTTTGAACTTGGATTCAGCAGAAGTGCTCTCTTTGGTTGCAGAATAATTGTCATTTTTTGAAATATTTTAGTAAATTTCATTCCATAATGTTCAGCTCAAATTAGGGTTTTTTTTTTTTCAGTAACTTTATATGAAACAAGTATCCTAAGAGTCTTTTTTAAATTGACCATTCAATACATACTCTACCTGTTGTTGAGAAGTACAAAGAATAAAACGATATTATCTCTGCTGTCTGACAGCCACCAGGGAGACGGAACAGACACCTCATCGAATTTATCTAGTTGTAACTGCCCCCAAATGTTCATGAACCGTCTCAGCTCTTTCTTTAAAAATGTAATTATTTTTCCTTCCTCCTCCTCCTCATCTATTTATTTGAATATATTGGTAGAGTCTGTAGATGAGAAAAATTACTTTTATGTATTTGCTTTTTATCTACTGAAGGGAGATGTTAACTTACTGTATTTTACATTGTTGGTGGTACTGATTAAACTCATACTCCAAGCATAGACAAGCCCCAAGATAAAACTTAAGCACTCCAGGCTCCTACAATGATGACTGACTCTTTGCAGGTACTTGAGGATAGGGTAACGAGGTTAGGAGAATGGGGCAATAGGGGCTCAGAGAAAATCATGTCTAAATCCCATGCTTTTCAGATGACCCCTGGAGTCTACAAGCCTGACAATAGTCATTTTATTTGTAGGTAAAATAATTTGGCTCTAGCAGTTGGTTGATCTCCATTTTCAGCACTGCCTGGATTTTTGAGTCTTTTAACTGATAGGTATAAATTGCATTTAATGGAATGAGTTTATCAATCCTCCGGAGGCTCTTATGTGTTGTTAAGGGGTCATGCCTTATCTGTGATCTCTGCAGGGTTAAGTTGAATAAACAATGATAATAATCTAAACATATAAAAAGGGAAAAGAGAGCAGAATTAAGGATCAAGACCTTTGGAGGAGTATTTGAATAATAACAGTTTAAAAGGATTAAAGTACTTCTTATTTTAAAATAATGGCACTGATGTTGGTAAAAGTAGCTTATTATCAAAGCTTTACACCAAACTCCAAATAGGATTTTAAAAATTTGTGTCTGGTGGTGAAAAGATAATGCGTTCTGAAGGAATCAGAATTATGTTACATACTCAGAAAACATCGATGAGTCAAAGCCAGGTATAACATTGGGAAGGGAGAGATGCCTATTTTATATTGGTGATTAAGGACAGACCTAGGCAAGTACTTTAACCACTGAGCTGTGCCCACAGCCCAAGGACAGATCTAAGAACTAATTTATTTGAAAAAAAAGTCAATTTCAAACAAAAATATGTACTTTTGGTTATGTAAAATACCCACATGTAACACACCACATAGATACTTAGGAAGATACTACAGGATATTTTAAAAAAAAACTGTCACCCAGATTCCACCACCAGGAGACAAACAATATTGACATTTTGGGTTTTTTAAAAACAATGTCTTGGTGTTATATATGCGTGTTTTCGTAACATACCACAAACGTGCTAAGTTACACTTTAACAAAATAATTTAGGGCTGTAATGCAAGTATACTTCTGAGGATTTTTCATTTATTTCTATTGTAATTTTTCTTATGTCTTGATGACATACCCTCTGTAAGAAGTCTTTGTTTTCATCTGGCTTATTGCTTTAAGGATAAATTCCTAGAATTGGAATTATGTATAAAAGCTTGGATGATAAGCCCACTATGTGTTACTTTCCAGAAGGTAATTTGTTTTAGTCTATTCTCCCTTCAGCCTGGGGACCCTTTTATTAATAACCTCACATGGTTTTGAATACTGTATGGCTCATTATTGACTGATTCATTAAGTAGAAAATTATCGTTACTATATAGCTTCAGAAGTTCCTGGTAAAAGTAGCTTATTTCTGAGAGAAAATTTTAAGCTTTGCGAATCTTTTTCTTCAAACTTGATAAGAGAGTAAGTAAATTACACAGGCAGTGGACTTAGTAAAAGGAATGTTTAGTGATGTGAACTATTTTATCAGTCAGAGTTGGAACAAGATGTAACTGGACTAGACTATTAAAGAAGCATATAAAATATCTAAGATGATTTTTCTTTTCTTTGAGACAGGGTCTTGCTCTTTAGTACAGAACTCCCTGTGTAACCCAGGCTAGCTTCAAACTCATGGCAGTCCTTCTGCCTCAGCCTCCTGAGTGCTGGGATCCCATTGTGTGCCACGACACTGGCTTATTTGGGAAATGGAATCTAATACAGGACCTTGTGCTTGCTAGGCACATGCCCTAACCACTATGCTATTCCGCCAGCCCACAAATCTCCTTTTTATATAATGTAGAGTGCAAAGGTTCACTTGTCAACTGTTTTTTCCCCCTTGCAAATTCCAAACACTCTGCTTTATCAGTTGTTTATGAGACAAAAAACTAGCCAGGGGAATGTGCCAAGCACTGTGCTTCACAGTGAATGAAATCCAGACAGGACTTGGTTTTCACGTTGTGCTGTTTCTTTAGTTCTGGACACCATCATCCCTGTCTCCTACATACACTGTGAGAAAACTCTTTGCTTCACCTTTACCCAGACATTCTGTGGGATGCTTCCACATTCACGTTCTGAATTTCTGTGTGGATAAACTTTGGACAATGGAACTGTTTCTATCTCCCAGTCTGTAACAAGTCTGTTTTAATATTGCTCCCTTCGAGTGGTACACTTCACTGCAATTGATTAAAGTGAGGGGATTTAGTTTTGGGGATTTTAGCATTTTGTTGGCTCATCTGTTTCTTTCATAGAAGATTTGAATTAGCCCCAGCTATTTTCTAACCATCAAAAAGCAATCTTAAGTAAGAATGAAATTTCTTACTTTAATAAGAGATTTCACATTTGTTTATATAGAGAAAGTAAAGGAATAAAGTATACTTTTGAAATTCATAAAAATAGCATTACTTTTTAGAGGAACAGCTTCATGTCATGGAAAAGTACTGATTCTCCTAATATTTTAAAGTTTTCCCTTCCAAATTCCAGTCACTTCAAAGACAAAAGCAGCCGAGCAGTTCATATAGGAAAGCAAGAATGTGTCAAGCACTGTGACTTCATTTAAAACATAGGTATATTAAAAGGTAAAGAAAAAAAATTTTAAATTCTGTCCATAGCTTCAGATCTCAGGCTGCCCCCTGAATTTCCTTTCACTTTGTAAAAAGGACAAATATTTTTAGTATATTATCCTGGCACAGGGCCTCCCTCCATTGAGGGTCAGGTTGTTTCAGCAGTGACTAAAGCAGATCAGCTGCTCTCAAGTCCACAATTAGTCTCCTCTCCTCTTGCGCCTCTCCCCTCCCCTCCTTCCCCACTTCTTTGCAGCTGCTCTGCTGGCCAAGCCCAGATCCTTTGATAAATTCCCAGCCCATGGTGGCCCTTAAATAGGATTTAACCAAGTTCATTTTTATCCCCCCCCCCCCCCCCTTTGAGGCAAGGTCCCACTCCATAGTCCAGATTGATCCTGAACATAAGCCTAGGCTGGCCTCGAACTCATGGCAGTCCTCCTGCCTTAGCCTCCCAAGTGCTGGGACTGGACATGTGCCACCATGCCCGGCTTCCTTAGTTTTTTTTTTGTTTGTTTTGTTTTGTTTTTTTAATAGCCGCAAATCCTACCTTAAAAACCTGAGTGACCACCATGCCCTGTGTACTAATTAGGAATGGCATATAGCCTCCTTTTTTATTGACCAAATGAAATACAATTTCCTCTCTCCATTTGAATGGTTTTCATATTGATGGTTGGTTGGTTGTCATTAAGGCAGTTACTTATCGCTGTTCTTAGGTCTTCAGCTGTTAGGGCACCTGCTCTGTATTTCCAAAACGATTGGTATCATTTCATGAATACTATACAACTGAAGATAACACCATGTACAGATTTCATTGAAAAAGGAAAAATTTGAAGTTGTTTTCTCTTTAGGAAGCACAGCCTATATTTATAAATAATTTGGCTTAAATAGTTTCATACTGCGTGGAGGGAGAAAACGAGACATTTCACTTGGCCCATTCACAAGCAGTGCTAAATGTTAGTCTCAGAAATTTAGTTTGAAAGCTCATCATCCTATATATATGATACCAGTAGTTCTTCAGTGCTCTGTTACGCTTCAGATTAGTTATTGAGTACACATAGCCTCCAGTTTTCTTTTTCTATTCAGATTTTGTAGGTAAAAATATAGTTTATTTGCTGGGTGTGGAGATGTGCACCTATAGTTGCAGGCACTCGTGAGGCAAGAATTGCCTTATCCCAGGTGTTTGGGGCCAACCTAAGCAACATAGTGAGACTCTCATATCAAAAAACAAAGCATACTTTTCATTTATCAGAAGCTCAGAAATAGAACTGATTTTAACTCATGCCTTTTAAGAAATGCCATCTTTTGAATAAGAAACTAAGAATCTAAATATAAGATTAATAAAAATAGGCACAATATGATTAATTTATATTTTGGATTTCTGCTAGTTCAGCCTGAGAACTGAACTTTGACAAAATGTGTTATGCATGTGTGAATATATAACATACAAATGTAGTCAAAGAAAAGTAGTATTTTAGTAAAAGGGCATTCATTACAGAGTCCCATACTTTTATAATAAGTGCATTCAGACTTAAATTATTTCTTATCTTTTTCTTTTCTTGCTCACCTTTATCCCTTAGGAACCCAGCCCAAAAGCAAATGTATCTGAACTCTACGGACCTTTGAACAGGCATGGGTTGCTATAAGTGTAGCATTTCTTAAATAGTAGAATACCATTTATAAACTAGTGAACTCCGGATGTGATCACTGTCAAAATTCAGTAAGCCAGGTTAGGTTGCCAAGTCATGCGTGGATAGTGAGCCCAAGCTAGAGGAGCTAGGGAGGTGGTACATACCTGCAGTTCAGCTCGAGCCCAGGCGTGTGTCAGCATGGTGAGAGCCCATCAGGGCCGGGGGGTGGGAGTGGGGTGAACTTTGGACCTAAGAAAAAGTATATGATAGAGATGGGAGGATGATTTCGGAGAAGAGATAAAGATTAGATGTACAGAATGAATCTTGACTGATAACTTGCTGTGTACTGTTCTTGTGGGTTAGCAGAGGTAAAGAAGTGAGAGTAGTGGTACATTTGGATGTAAGTTTTATGTAATTCAAGATGTGTTAGTGTAGTGAAGTCTGAGGCTGAGAAGGAAAACAACTCATTATCAAGCTTATTTGCCTCATGATTTTAAGCAAGCTTATGCCTTGATCTGACTTATGTTAATGACAATAACAACCCAACTAGTATAAAGAATGTGTTATAAAGGGGCAGGTAGAATCAAAAAGTGAGATTCAGGGTGAACATTGATAAGGTTCAAATTAAGACAAGGAGTGGAGTTGAAGTTGCATTAGGTAATGTTTTGGGAATGATCTTGGAGGAGTTTGGTGATTAACGGAATTAGAGGGCCAGGAAGAGTGTATAGGGTAGCTCTCGAGTATTTGACCAGGTAGGTTAGGCATTTGATGTCTTTTACTGTGCTAGGAATGCAAGGGAAGACACAGGGAAACAGAAAGGCAGACAGGGTTTGGGGCAGGTTGAGGGTGAGCCAGCTCTGGGAACACCAGTGGAGACGTGGGTCCGAGCTCGTGGGCTGGAGAATGAATGAGTGAAGAATAACGCTGGGAGCTCATTAATGTTCCTGGAGCTCAGAACATTCCCCGAGCTGGTAAAGAAGAGTCCTTGAAAGCAGGAGAAATTGAGCAGCCCAGGAGGAGGAAGAAAACCAGCAGTGGGGCCTTGTGGGAGCCAGAGGAGGGAGAGGAGTTATACTTTTTAAATAGCCTCCATCATTCTTTTCATTTTTAAAAAAGCCTTTGTTGATTTTTTTTTTAAATCAGGTTACTTTCCCAAATTTACATAATTGGAGGCTTTTTCTAACAGATAGTACAGTGATTTTGGTGACTTAGTATAAGAAAATACACTCGTGATGCCCAAGCTTATCAAACTGGATTTGCAGCTTCAAAAACATCTTTGATATTACTGTGTAGGTCATTTTCTAGTTGGAAGATGATTCATATATTAAGTTTTAAAGAATGGTAAAAATTTTCCTATGAATGCTCTGCACATTTTAAGTTGTAAGGTCAAATATTTTAATGCTCCAACACTTGCTTGTGCTCACTCATGGATAAACAAGTGGCATTGGGCAATCAGCAGAGAGGTGGTACCCAGTGATAGCAAAATTGACACTGATAGAGGTCTCTATAACTAGAGAGGCCAGAGCAGCAGCTGAAGCAGGCTTTTGTACACTTTATTTATTTATTTATTTATTTTTGAGACAGGGTCTTACTCTGTAGTCCAGGATAGTTCTAAACTCGCTATGTAACCCAGGCTAGTTTTGAACTCACAGCAGTCCTCCTACCTCAGCCTCCTGAGTGTGGTCCAAGAAACAGCAGACTCACCATCCCCTGGAACTTGCCAGAAGTGCAGGATTTCAGGCTTGACCCAGTGCTGGGTCAGAATCTGCAAGGTGATAAGATCCTCAAGCGACCCTGTTGACATTGAAGTTTGAAGAGTACAATTCTAAAGTACATCAGTGGGCTTATAGAGTATTAGTGGCTGAGTCCTCTGGCTTTACCATTTCAGTTTCTGGGACAGCAACTTTTTTGGGGGATAAGTGTCATACTATCTGTTCTTTCCTCAAGGCGGGTATAGAGATTACAAGTGCAGATTACATGGGTTCAAATCCTACTTCTGTCAGTCATACCCTGTTCCCCATTTACTGAGTGAACCTGTGGTGAGCCAGGGTGTAGTACCCCCATCACTCCACCAGTCTGTCCTGTGGCGGCTCTTTGTGTGGTGGTGTCACTAGTATTACAAATTCACCTTACAGTGTCTTGGTACTAGTTGAACTGGTACTGAAAAGTACTTTTCAACTTTTATCCTGTAAACAAATCCTTTAATAACACATAAAAGGGATGTGTCTATTGAAAAGAAAATTACAAACTTATAAGTGACCACAACTCATTAAATTAGGTTATAACCTACTAAGCAATGCTAAGAAAATTTCACCGGCAGTGCTTAGAGAACATTCTCGGGCTTTTGTTTTCTGCAGGGGGCAGCTGGCATTTTATGCTACGTGGGAGCTTATGTCTTTATCACTTACGACGACTATGACCACTTCTTTGAAGATGTGTACACTCTCATCCCTGCAGTAGTTATCATAGCTGTAGGAGCCCTGCTTTTCATTATTGGGTTAATTGGATGCTGTGCCACAATCCGGGAAAGTCGCTGTGGACTTGCCACGGTAAGTTGGCACTTCATGGATAGCATGTGTCATCAGAGTATACAGGACTGTTTTATCTGTTACCTCTTCCTGAATTAAGCATGGAACACCCGTAAACTCGTTGGCTCTTAACAACTGGAAAAGAAGTAGCTCTTGTTCTACATCTCTAGCAGTCATCTCCAATAATTGCTTTTTATTAAAAGTATTTAGAGCTGGTTTTTTTTTCACTTGTACTTAATTTTTGTCAATATTTCCTTACAGTTTGTCATCATCCTGCTCTTGGTTTTTGTCACAGAAGTTGTGGTGGTGGTTTTGGGATACGTGTACAGAGCAAAGGTATGGTGGTATGTTGTCTGTGGCTCATATGTCTTAAAAGGTGATGTAAGTTTTTCTGGGAAATAGAACAAGGTCATTTTATCAGTCAGCATTTTCTTTTGCCTTATTTGAGTTTTATTATAAAATATCTAAAGTTAATTTGAAATGGTTTATATGTCGAGAATTCTAATCATTTAATATGGCAGAATGTAAGTTCTATTCTTGATTATAGGCATTCAGTTTTTCTTTAAAATATTTCACAGTAAGCCTCAAATGAGTAATTGGTCAGCTGAGAAGTTGATTTGGATTTTCTCGGTCAGTGGAGTCCTTCTCTTGAGGGCAGAGGATGTAAATGTTCTGTGTTCTAAGGATTTCCTTTTACATTGCCTCTAAAATGTCTGGTTGTAGACAGAAAAAGGTGTTTTGAATAGTGACGTCCGCACCTAGTGTGCACAGATCTCGCCGACTTAGAACACACAGGCAGCTGCTGTTGGCACCTCTTGCCTATTTCTTACCACTTCCTGTTCCCCCTTTCTTTCCTTTATTTTGCTTTTGCTTTCTACCTGTAGTCCCGAAGGCTAAACAGTTACATTAATTAATTTGTTATAGTTGTAGAGCTATGATAAATACATAATGAAATCCTTATAATTTACAGTTTTAAGTCAAAGGCATGATAGGCCAAGTTAATACTCAAGTCACTGATATAGAAGGAAGGGACTATACAGTTGTCCCCCCAAATTGCAGTGGAATGTTTCTATAATCTGGTTATCAGTTTTATCAGTTTATAATCCTATCACTGTTAAAATTACCAAATAGATCCACTTTTTTTTTTTTTTTTTCGGTTTTGGTTTTGGGTTTTTTTTGAGACAGTGTCTTTCTCTGTAGTCCAGGCTGGTCCTGACTTAACTGTGCAACCCAAGCTGGTCTTGAACACATGGCAGTCCACCTACCTCAGCCTCCAGTGTGCTAGGATTACAGGTGTATGCCACCACATCCTGGTTCTGTGGTGCTGGGAATTAAGACTTGTGGCATTCCTCTGGCTATGCAAGCAGTTTAACTTCTGAGCTACACCTCCAGCCCCAGATCTAATCCATTTAGAGAGGGATAAAGAGAATATGATATAAACAAACTATTAAATGGTAGTTACTTGCCATTTTTGTAATTGGCAACAATTTTTACATCTTGCTTCTTTCACATATGTTGCACAGCAGATTTTTCATGAAGTCCCACTTATAAAGAACTGATTTTTTTACCCTGTGATTACTCTTGTATATTTGATCAAGTCTAAACATTGAATAAGTGAAATAGAGACAGTTGGTATTTGCTTTAAAAACATAGCCTTAAAGTCATTTTAGATGAATGTGATTATTGAGCTGAAGAAATAACCTAGTAGTTAGAGTGCTTGCATTGGAAGCGCAAGGCCCTGAGTTCTATTCCACACCACATAAGCAGGGTACGGTGGTATACACCTGTGATTCTAGTACTTAGAGGAGACTGAAGCAAGAGGATTGTTGTGAATTTGGGGCCAGCCTGGGCTATATAGTGAGCCCATGACCAGCCTGGACTATACAGTGAGACCCTGTCTATAAATAAATAAGTAAATAAATGTAATTATTAGTATCACAGCATTCTATATACTCAACAGTAACTCTGGAGGGAAAGTTATTTAGGAAAAGAAAGTATATAGGTCTTTTGAGAACACACTGAAAAATATTTTTTAAAAAGGAAGACATCCTTTTATAATTTAGGGCATCTCCTTCAATGCTCTGTTGCCTTCTCCATCTTGAATGGATTTTTAGCCTGCCAGCTTACATACAGTATTTGAATATTTGATATGATATCTGGAATTCCCTGTTGGTTTGAATCTATACAGACGCCAGAAAGGAAACAACTGTTCTTTTCTTTAAAAGAAATTTTTTTTTCCAGAGAGCTCTGGCAATTTGCAAACATGCTTAATAAGTTTATGAGTTAGAACTTTGACTGTGTTTTTGAAGGACTGATTCTTCTTTTTGATTCAGGTGGAAAATGAGGTTGACCGCAGTATCCAGAAAGTGTATAAGACATACAATGGAACTAACCCTGATGCTGCTAGCCGGGCCATTGATTACGTACAGAGACAGGTGAGGCACATTTGTTTTGGAGGACCACTCCCTGTTGGGTCAACATTAAATTAGCTCTGCTGTTTTCTTGTGAATTGGCCATGTACCTGCGTGGCCATCATTAGACAATCTTTTGTCCCAGTCTTCTCTCTGAAAAAATTTATTCTACTGTCACCTAATAAAGGCAAGTACGAAGCATCTTAGATTCTTCTTAAATTATGTGACATCCCAAAAATAATTGACTATAGAGATGGTATGGAGAGAGAGAGATAGCTGTCACAGAAAAAGTGGAATCAAGATGGGTTCTGAGGATGATGGGAAGGCTGTGTGCATCTTTAGGGAAAAAAATAGAAAAGAACAGAACAGACAAAAATCTAAAAAGTATAGACAATTTGAAACACATGAAAAAGGAAATTTTTATATTCACAATCAGTTTTTTCATCCATAACCCCGCCTCAAAAATTGCCAGCTTTTCATCAGTCTTGTTTCATCAATTACCTGTGTTTGTATGCATACATATATATGTATATTTGCTCTATCATCTCAAGGCAAAATCCAGCCATTTTAGACAAACATTTTAAATATTTTGTTACTGGAGATATTTAATCAGAGTTTAATATGTAAATATGAAGATTTTCCATATCTAGAAACTGCATTTTATAGTCAGTGTGCTTTTTATGTGGAGATTCTTGAGCCGTAACCATGTGTGAGATTATTTAAATTAAAATTAAAAATTTGTTCCTTAGTCATACCACCCACACTGTAAGTGCCCATGTTATTCTCACATGAGCTGGGGCTCCCATGTTAGACTATGTAGATGTAGCATTTTCTTCATTGCAAAAAGTTCTGTTGGACATCATTAGTGTAGAGCTTGTTTTTAGTTTTATATTGCATAGAGTGCTAAAGCCTAACCCAAGTATGTGTTTTGTACGAACAACATCTACTCTCTTCTCCTGTAGCTGCGTTGCTGTGGAATTCATAATTACTCAGACTGGGAAAATACAGATTGGTTTAAAGAAACCAAAAACCAGAGTGTCCCTCTTAGCTGCTGCAGAGAGACTGCCAGCAACTGTAATGGCAGCCTGGCTAACCCCTCCGACCTTTATGCTGAGGTGAGTCTCTTGGCCGAGACTGGAGTCCCTCTCATAACCTCACCTGTGCTTTCTGTTTTGTTGCTAACTGAAAATATTCTACCTTCTTTGCTTGTTTTTAATGCCATTTTGTTTTACTGTAAATTTTTTTAGGTTGTCTTATGCTTTACGTAAGTTGCTCTAATTAGGTGTAATCTTTTTGCCGGTTTATTTTCTTTCATTTCCATGTCTGCCTGTGGCTTTGCAGCTCTCATTTTTTAAAAAGACTCCTAATGAGGATGGTTTGACTGTGTTACAGGGGTGTGAGGCTCTAGTTGTGAAGAAGCTACAAGAAATCATGATGCATGTCATCTGGGCGGCACTGGCCTTTGCAGCTATTCAGGTAAGTGTGGTCAGCCAAGGAGCTGATATCAGAGGTAGCTGGGTTTTTGATGTCAGGCATGAAAGAGTCTAATCACTGAGTGAGTTGTATCATACATCAATAAGTTACAAGTGATTCAAGTACCTGCCATTAATTTCAGAATCTTCATGACAGTAGACTAGATCCACAGGGTTGAGAGAATTCAGAGATCTGGGATGGGGAGGGACAGTGTGTGAGAAGACCATTTGCCTTATTTTCTTGCCTCAGTTTAGTGAGTTACCTCGTCAAAATATGACATGGTTACGTTTTAAATCCTTGGGAAGTTCATAGAACTTCATGAAATTTTAAGACTATGCTGTTTTATTTCAGTTTGGAAATGTAAAGCTTTATCAGTATTTTTGTGTACTGTTTATTCTAGTTGTTCAGGGTCTGTTTATTGGGATGGAATCTCACTACCTTATCTAGGCTGTTACACTATTTCTCCTCATCCTTGAGGGTTTATTGACTGGTTGGTTGGTTGGTCAAGACCTGGGTTTTGCTATTTTGTTCAGACAAGTCTTGGAACTCCTAGGAAATAAAGTCATCACCTGCCTCAGCCTCCCCATTAGCTGAGAAAAGAGATGTGTACCACAGCTTCAACACTTTGAGGATTGTTTATGTGCATATGCCCAAATCAAGAACAGTAGTCTTTTTCTAAAATGGATGGCTGTATTGCGTAACTCTTCTGTGTTTGTAGAGTTAATTTTTTAGATCAACAACCATCCAGAAGTCCTTAACATCATTTGGCGCAGAGCCATGTTTATAGCTGAGGAAAACTGCTTTTTTCTACTTTGAAAACATTTTTTTCTTTGCCTGATAATAGTTTTGACAAATTATCTGGTAATTGCTTAATTACTACTTTATCTACTTCCAGCCCCACTGCACCCTATCTGCCACCCCACATAAAACAGATAATGAACACAGCCACTTTTCTGCCTAGCACTCTGTCCCACGTTCTGTAGTTTCTCAGGCATATACCATGTCTATCTTAGGAGTTCTGTTGGGGGACTGCTTAATAGGAGTCTTACAGCTGAGAATAGCCAAATATTGAAAATCTCAGGCATTAGATCCTGTTTTCAGAATGTTTTTAGTTCTTGAAATAGGCTTCAGGCCATAAAGTGTAGATACTTTTTAGTTGTTAGATTAAAATCAGTATCATTGCTAGTTTAAAGTTAAGTTGCTTGAATTGCCTGCTGTGTAAATTTAGACAGAAGCTAGTACATTTAATGGGCAGTGCCTTTAAAATGCCAAAAGGGTGATTGTTTATTTTGCTGGTATTCAAACAGCCATGAAATGATTCATTAAAAAGCCTCACTGTGTGTTCTCATCTTAAGCATTGTATTTTGTGGTTCAGCATAATAGTAATCTGGTGATCAGCAGAAATGTATTTCATATTTTGATTGTGTGTGCAGACACCATTTTTTAACTAAAAATAAATAGGGAGAAAGTCCCTTAAGTGGAATCCTGATCTGGGCTATCTTAAAGATTTTATGTTTAATAATAAAGCTAAGCATATTAACAAAAAAATCTTTGGAACTTACAGTGCTTGTGCTCGTGAAATCTATGCTATGTATGTAGAAGACTGATGAAAAGCATCACTTTAGCTAGCCATGTTCCTCATCTAGTTAAGCTTATTAGCCAAGTACTTTTTCATTAAGTGTTTTTATTGGGAGCTAATGTTTAACTAGGCTCTTAATTTAAGTATGCTCCCCATGTACATTTTATATTTGAATCACTCAGACTTAAGTAATAGCTGGTAAAGATTTGATATTTCCAGTTTAGTGACACTAGGCAGAAATTTAGAGCTATTACAAGCACAAAACCTAATGGCTTTAAAAATTTTAAACTTTGATTTTAAAAGGAAAAAATCCACTTAAAATACTTAAAGAATTTCTCTAATACATTGAATTGCTTTTAAATATTAGAAGCTTTGGTATTCAAAGTCTGATGTAGATTGATTCCCTCTGTATGGAAAACTAAAACAAAGGCAGAAATAATACAAATATCGTAAAGTTTTTGTGCTTATACACTAAATACAGAAATTTAGAGCTAGAAAGAATGCTTTTCCTCCTTGATTTGCCACAAAAATTAAAGGAGCAAGGATAATCTGACCTAGAACCATCACACAGTGGCACAGCAGTTAAAGCACTTGCCTAACAAGCACAAGGCTCTGAGTTTAATTCCCCAGCACCACATAACCCAGGTGTGGTGGCACATGCCTGTCATCCCAGCACCCAGGAGGTTTAGGAGAGAGGATTGCTGTGACTTTAAGACTAACATGGGCTACATAGTGAATTCAAGACCAGTCTGGACGACAGCGAGACCCTGTTTCAAAAATAAATAAATAATCCTTTTAAAAAACAAACTGCAGTGTGAGCTGTAATTTGCTTTATACTCTTCAGCTATAAATCTAAGGATTAAGATTCTCAGATTCCTAAGCTCTTACGAATCGTGACAATTAATTGACACTTTGGCTGAACACAAATAGAGATAAGATGGCAGAGTTGAATGGTTGACGTAGGGACTGATTTTTGTCTGTTTGCGAAGCCAAAAATATTTGGGAACATGGCTCTTAAAGAGAGCATTGACTGACTCTTGCTATATTCTAATTAATTAAACAGTTGAGGTTTGGGTGGAACATGATCAAGAAAGAAAAATTTGAAAAATACCAGTTACTGATACAATGGAATTTTTTAATGAAAGAATGAGGTTTTTAAATTTTTGATGCACCCCCTTTTTAACTTATTAATGAACAAGATGTTTCACTATTTTGCAAGAAGTCAACCTCATAAATTTACAAACGACCAGTTACGAATTTTATATTTAAATGTTCTAATAATAGGCCGAAATTAGACTTTGATTTGTTAAGCCTTTAAGTGTGTTCTCTGCAAGGGCACTGTGAAGAAAATGGAATGTCAGTCCTTACTGTGGAGTCTCAAGTGATTGGTGTGTTGTTGTGATGGAGGCATCAAGGGCAGATTCTTCATTGTCCTCTGGTCCCAAGGCCAAGTGTGAATGAGTTTGCTCACTTTCCCTCACTGACAACATATTGTAAAACTAGTATAAAAATCACAACTGGGACATTTGTAAGTTGTACTCTGTTACTCATGTTTGCATGCATGTGTTCACTTCTATGCAGTGTTAGGACTGGTGTAGGCTCCTGCATCCACCACTATAGTCAGGATACTGAGCAGTCTGCACACCGTGGGATTGCCTCCTTTGCTCTTAGACCATACCACCATTCTCTTCTGTAATTTGTCACAATATTAATTAAATGCAGTTACAAAGTTTGTGCCTTGCCTCTTAAAAACAAATTACTATCTTTTGGATATAGATCTACCTTAATTCAAGGCTACATACTCTGTTTTATGGGTGTAATTTATCTAGTCAATCTTACCTAGTCAGACTTACCTTATAAGTCTGCTATTACAAAAATGCAAGTAGTGAATATCCTCTTCTCTGTGTGTTCATAGTTTATAGTACAAGTGTATAGCCATGAAACCTAGGGTTGGAATATGAAATATTTTTGGTAGGGATTTCCAAGCTTTTCTCAGAAATGGGTGTTTCCAACGTGAAAGAATTCTTATTCATGTATAAGAATACCTACTTCCCCATGCCCCACTTGCATAGAATATCAAAGAACATTTTACTTTGGCAGGTTTTTAAATCACTTTTTATCTCTGTGTTTAATAACTTTTTAATTTTTTAGCTGTTTGTATTGTATGTGGGCTAGGTAAATATCAGTTCCTGTGACTTGAATATTGCAGAGCAAGTTGTCATTATAAGAAATAACATTGTAGCTAAGATATTCATATACTATTTCCAGGTCTATTGATGGAAGTTTTTAATAATTTTCAATAATTATGAAAAGTAAGGCTTTGGAACTGGACCTGTAGTACATAGTGGTGAGAATAGGAAGTTATCACATAGATCTTAATGTTCTTAGACTCATCCTCAAGCCGGAAGAGAGTGAGGTTTTGTTCTGTTGTTGTTTTTTTTTTTTTCTTAGGGGTTTGGTGCTGTGTGAACCTAGCTGCTTCAGCACTGAAGATCTAATCTTTTTCTATGTTTTTATTCTCTTAAGTTATTCTCAGGATCTCTCTAATTTGTTGACTGTGGGCTCAAACTTGAAATCTTTCTGCCTCAGCATCCCATAGTACTCAAGGCATGCACCATCACATCCAGCCTAGTAGTGTTTTATTATGCTTTTTAAATTGTTTTAAAATCAATACAAGTTGACTTAATTGACATAAGGGAGTCCTGAAAGAAATGAATCTTACTTTCAACCTCATGCTGAGAATACTGACTCCTCCTGTAGAAGGTAACATCTGAAAGGAATGTCAGAAGTTTGTAGTGGGAATATTTTTCCCCCTAGCAAATCACTAATTCCTAAGTTTAACATTTTTATAGCTCAATTTACCGTTGCCTGAGAGCATGATTATGTTTGATTTTATAGCTGTTCTAAGAATATTTTGAGGTACAATGAATAGAAATAAATTTTAACTAGAAATTAGATGCCATACATGTCTAGAATTAGCCAACTTTCAACAGTGTCTACTTCTAAAATGTCTTAAGATGCTTTGTGCTAGTAAGCACTCAGCAAATACTGATTTAATGGAACTGATAGAATATCCCATCCTGAGTGGGTTAGAATAGAGGCTGACGTGAGAACAGAATCACAGGGAACTCAAAGTGGGCACATCCTTATTCTCTGTGTGTGAGTCTCATTAGTAGTTAATCAATTCACTTCCAACTTTGAGAGTCTGTTTATGGACTGGGTATATTTTGCTGAAATTAGATTGACCCCATGTGTACAGAGAGCCCTGCCTTTTGACATCAGGTAACTTGGGTCTTCACTGTCAATGAGGAATTAGAACAGCAAATTAACTTTCATTTAGCCCTTTCCTTACTGTTTATAGTTTGCAAGCAGCTGGGTCAGAAATGCCAGAGTCGATTTCTTTTTAATCTACTTTAATCTTCTTGCTGCTGTACAATAGGTGACATGACTTTATTACAATTCCAGTATGCTACCACAGAAGGATTAGGACTTATTATATAAAATGATGAAGGAAGAGAGACCTTTCAAAGGTCATATGTATCAAAAATAGTAAAAATGAAAGCAATGAAAATATTCATTATTTTGACATTGGAATTAGTTGATTTTTTTTTTCACCATAGGATTATCTAGTATTGAGTTTTGTGGATTGTATTATAAAGTCTTTTTTCCCCAAAGTTAAGATGTGAGACCATAGCTGAACACATGTAGTGTGGAAGGCAGAAGCAGTAGGAAATTACACACCCACACACCCCCCAAAAGCAGGAAGAGGATTAAAAATTATAAATTTCTCTCTCTCTCTCTCTCTCTCTCTCTCTTTCTCTCTTTCTGTCTCTCTCGGAGCTTTTGCCATCCAGTATGGAAGCTACTACTACATATGTTAAATTCATTTTTTAAAAAATTTAAAATGTAGCTTCTTAATTATACAAACTACATTTTGGGTGTGTAATAGTTATTTTTGCCAAGTAGTTACCACATTTAACAGGGTGGATACGGAATGTTTCCATCATCTGAGGTTTTTATTTAAGGCATTACTGTATTGATGGTAGGAATGGCATTGGGAGAGCCTTCACTGTGTGTTAGCTTCTCATAGTTTTTTTAAAGAAATAATGTATTTATAAGAAATTCCTTTTCCTGATTCTGGGTTTTTATTTGTTCTTGGGTTTTTTTTTTTTTTTAATTTCAGGTTATTGAAAATGCCCACCAAAAAATAACACACTTGCTGTGAAGGGATGTTTAGCCTTTTCTCCCCTTGTTTTCCTCCTGCAGCTGCTTGGCATGCTGTGTGCGTGTATCGTGCTGTGCAGAAGGAGTAGAGACCCTGCCTACGAGCTCCTCATCACCGGTGGGACCTACGCATAGTAGAGAACTCAAGCCTGAGCTTTCTGGTCTCGTTGTTGTGGTTGGAAGGTGAATTGAGCAGGTCTGCTGCAGCTGGCCTCCTGAGTTCATCAGTTGAAGCACACAAATGAACGCTGGTGTGGACATTTTCTCACATGCCCTCTGACTATCTTACCCCTGTGACTTTCTTTCCCTTGGTCTAGCAGACTCTCCATGCCCTTAAATTTTAAGTTCAGTAGTAAATGACCTAACATCAGAACCACTTGCAAGTTGCGTAGTGCAGTAGGGTAAAAGGAAGATGTAGGCCTGCTCCTGTTGCCTCCACATAGTAGTGGGGCTGATGCTGTAGTGTCCCTGGGCCCTTTCCGTCTTCATAATGGAGAACTCCGGGCCAAAGGTTTTGGGGGAGGGGTAGAAAGCAGGCTGTCTGGTTAAAGTTAATACCAGATAGTACCCCTCATCAGTGTCCTTTTAAAAATATATATACTGTAGTTCAGTAAGATAGCAGCTGTACATAATGGCTAAAATAGATTTTAGAATCACACAGTATCTTTGTTCATCTTTAAAATCTGAGACTGATCTTTGAGATTGATTTTTAATCAAAGCTGGCTTAATAGAAGGAGTATAATGTATGCACTACTGTTTTAAAACAATTAGTGTGTGTGAGTTTTTGTGTGATTGAGCTCATTGTCAATAAGTCTTAAACTTGTTAGAGATGATGTATCTGTGTAGACGGGCAGTGTAGGCTGTAGATGTGATCTCAGTTGTAAATAGAAAAATCTAATTCAATAAACTCTGTATTAGCCCTCAACATAGTTTTTAATTATTTTGGGGACATTTCAATTCCAGGGCAGCAGTACAGTGTTTCAGATGTTAGTGTTGTCTGATTTGCTTGTGTTTTCATTGTATCTGTTGCCATACTGTGTTTGGTGGTGTGCTGCCAAATTTTAAAGGCCTTATTATTTTAAAAAGAAACACACTTTCCGGTGTGGTATATCATTCAAGTAATAGGACATCTGCTGCATACAGGAATAGCGGATATGGTGGTGTTGCTGTCCTTGCCCTCAGGGAGTTTGGCGTTCTACTATGGGAGACATACACAGAGCAGGTAATTTTTATGTAGTGCAGTGATGGTACTTATAAGCAGAATGCACAGGAAATGGCTGGAGAGGTCAAGGGTAGCGTCCTGAAGGAGATGTCCCAGCTTGGAGATGAATAGGCTTCCTGGCAAGAGGATACAGAAAAGTATGAAGTGGAGTAAAGTTTTTAGAAAGCTATGAGTAGCTCATTGTGCTTGGAGTTTAAAATATATAAGCCTAAGGAAAGAAGCTAGTAATGTGACAAAGCCCTGTTTCTCTCAGGTCTTACAGGACATCCATGCAAGCTAGATTTGACATGTAACAGAGACAGCTATGAAAGGGCTCAAAAATGTGATGTGACCAGCTGCTGAAGAGGTCTGAGTATCTCTGGGTTGCAGCATAACTGAGAATTGTTGCTGTGTCCTATTGCTTTTAAAATAGTTTTATTTGGAAATAATTTTAAATCCATAAAAAAGTTTCAAGAATAAGATCTGTATATATGAAGATGAGGACGGGGTCGAGACCTTTTAACCAGATCCACTATTAACATTTTGTCCCATTTTGATGTGAGATTTTGTTTTTTCAAACGTGCTTATTCACTCTCTTCACATACATCACAGCCTGCTGGCTCTCATGCCTAGTGGGTATTTCCTGGACATACAGGGATCCTCTGACAGTCACATACATACATATATATATAATTGCCATATTCAGTACACTTAGCACTGATGGCGTAATCTGCCACTCATATTCCAGTGAGCCTCTTACTGCCCTGGGTAGTGGCCCCCCCGCAGCTCAGGGTCCCAGGTAGGATCAGGCTCTGTCTCCAGTCTCCAGTTGTCATGCCTCTGTGGTCCTCTTTTGTCAAGAGCATTTCCAGTTTTGTCTCTTGAGACATTGGCATTTGAAAAGAGCCCAGTCCCCTCTTGTAAGTGTTGGTGTTTGTTTGGGATTTATCTGCTGTGTCCTGTGGCTTAGAGGAGGAGGAATGGAAAACAGCCTGCCCCGTGTGCTCTCCCAGTGTGCTCTCCCAGCGTGTCACCTTGGGGGCCGCAGTGTCTGTGGGGCAGCGCCATTGTGGTGGTGGTTTGGATCGTGTGGCCTAAGAGAGGAAAATGTGACCCAGAAATGGTTAATAAATTTAACTGTGTAAAAAGGTGTTAACCTAAAAGGGAAATAAAGCACCCTCACATAGCTTAGCAGAAAACTGCTCTTCATAGGGACAAGGGAAGGGAACTTAGAAGCTCAAGGCTGAGAGCTTGAGGAGGTGGCTGCCACCAGGCACACTGGTGTGCGCAGAGTAAACTCACCAAAGGCGCCCAGCGCCAGGCCACAGCCGCGGGACCCCACGTGGAGAGTGCCGCCTGCAGCCAGGACAGGCCAACGACAGCAGCGGCCGTCCTTCTGAAGCCTTCCTGACCCTTCGGAACGGTGGCCAGCTGGCCGAGGAGGAGTGTGGACAAGTGAATTTGGAACTGAGAGGCAATAAATTATACCTGTAACACCTGGCCAAGGTGGTTTCTGCTTTCTTCATGTGGAGTTGCTACTTTCCCTTTCTAATAAGCAGTTTAGACATAACCATAGGATGATAGAATCATTCTGCTCTATTTAACAG
The DNA here is from genome assembly GCA_004027205.1 of Ctenodactylus gundi. Classification (NCBI taxonomy): domain Eukaryota; kingdom Metazoa; phylum Chordata; class Mammalia; order Rodentia; family Ctenodactylidae; genus Ctenodactylus; species Ctenodactylus gundi. The sequence goes on from PVKB01002557.1 coordinate 255,459, forward strand.
CTCCCAAGATCTGGCCAGTGGTGCTGCTGCTGGCCTGGATTTAGTCTTTACGATAATTGCCAAATTGTGTTTTGCCCCTCCAGCCCTTCCTCATTTCCAGCTCACCCTCCCTCCCCCGTTACTTTTATATACCACTTGTACCCATTAAGGACTGATATAGCCACGTTCTATGAACAGTCTGTGATTTACTGTTGTCCTTAAGGAGGAGGACTCCTGAGGTAATTTCAGACAGATCTGGCCCACGAGAGCCCTTTAAGTTGCCCCACCGCTCAGTGTACTTTGGAGTGTTTCTGTCATTCCTGACATAAGGTGCTCCTGTTTGTGACTCAGCTCCAGAACAGGTTTCCCTGAAGGTTTCTGGCCCCTGGCACTCAGTGTGCCCGTTGCTGCTGGGGTCTCTTCATTCCTGTAAATTGACAGTTTATCTTTCCATATTAAAAAAAATTTTAACAAAAGTAATTGGTGCTTTAAAAAATGTTTATATAGTGGCTGGAGGAATGGCTCAGTGGTTAAAGCACTTGCCTAGCAAGCACTAAATCAAGCCTTAAGAACCCAAGGTTGATTCCCCAGCACCACATAAGCCTGCCGTGGGTGGCACAAGCCTCTAATCACAGCACTCGGGAGGCTGAGGCAGGAGGATTGCCTGATTCCAGGGCCAGCCTGGACTCCACAGTGAGTTCAAGACCAGCCCAGGCTGCAGAGCAAAACCCTGTCTCAAAAAAAAAAAAAAAAAAAAAAAGTGAATACAGAAAGGAAGATCACAAATTCAGGTGACTTGTCTCAGAAAAACAAAAAAGGGCTAGGGATACAGCCAAGTATAGAGCCCTAGGTTTAGTCCCAGTACTTGAAAAAAATAGTAACAATGCAGACATCTGTAATGAACAACGTGCCCACCGGTCAGCGGGTTCAGAAGTGGGGTGTGTGCTTTCCAGACTTATACGGGAGCAGGCTTTAGGGATGGGGTTTGGTGGCATATTTTGCTATTGAATTTTTTCGACAGGGTCTTTATCTGTTCACAGCAGCTCCAGTGCTGTGTCTAGGCTGGACTGGAAGATCTACCGTGTTTTTACTGTCTGCATGGATATATTAGTACCACCATTAGCCGGCAGAGTGGATGGACCCCATGGCTGTTGCCAGCTTTGCTGTTGTGAGCACCGCCACACAAACAGTCACACATCATGGCAGGGATATTCTTGAGACACACGTTCTCAGAAATGTGTCGTTAGTCGATTTTGGCATTCTAGGAACATTATAAAATGTACTTACCCAGATCTGGAGGGTACGGATCGGTCACTCCTTGTGACCCCTTGATGCAGTCAAGAGGCTGGGTAAAGGTAGGCGTAGGAGGCGGCTGCTGGCTGAACTGTACTGTTCCCGAGTGCTCCTAATAGTACACTCACATATACCTACAGGACGGTCCTGAGTGTGAATGCCCAGCCTTTTGTCTTGCCTGGGCCACACCGAATAATTGTTGGGCTGCACATAAATAAAAGTTGGTGTATATAAATTCTTTGTTTTGTAAGAGTATTTTTTGTTACGATAAAAGGTAAAGCAGCCCATGGGCCTCAGGTTGGCATACCTGCTCTACAGTATGTTGAACCAGGTTTGGTGTAGGTCCTGTACTCCCCAATACTCTGGGAGGCTGAGGCAGGAGGATCACAAGTTTAAGCCCAGCCTGGGCCACTTAGTGACTTTTCAAGAGCATGGCTCTGAAAATAAGAATAAGGTTGGCAATTTTGGTCTATGTAAAGGCCCTGGGGTAGGTCTTCTGTTACGGAGAAATATGATAACTTGTGGAGATAGTTTTGTCTAAGGGGGGACCAAAAAATGTGTGTAAACGCTGCTCCTGTGACCCCATTGAGCAGCCAGAGACTGTGTGGGTGCTGGGGGTAGCAAGCTGCCTTCCCCATGGTGACCTTGTTCTGGACGCATGCTGCAGCTTCACGTGGGAGGATGTGGCGGTGGGCAGACATCCAGGTTTGGCCAGATCCAACCAAACAAAGATGCCCTCTGTTCAGGCTGCTCGGCCCAGGAATGGCTGTAGGCGAATGCGGGGACTTGGCCGGGGACACCAGTGCCATGTGTGTTGTGAACGGCTATGTGGCTGTGCTTCGTCGCTGAGAAGGACTTGATGGCAAGCCACAGTTGACCTAGAGGGTGTGCTGAGCCGAGTGTCACCGCGAGCCTGCAGGTGTTGTCGCCGCGGCAGCTGCTTTGGTTTGGGCTTTGGAGTTACCGGAGATGGAACAAGCCGAGGTGTGCCACCACTGAGCACCACCTCACTAGCTGAGCTCACGTAAGTTGCTCAGGATCCTTCTGCCTCAGTCTCCCTGAGTGGTAGGCCCTTCCCTTTCTTCCCCCTTTTCTTTTTTTCTTTGAACCGGGGATTGAACCCAGGGCCTTCACATCAAGGTCCACCCCCAACCTGTTTTTTGCTTTTTTTCTTTTGGTGATGGACCAGTCTCACCAAGTTGCTAGGTTACCCAGGCTGGGTTCAAAGTTATGATTCTACAGTCTTCTAGAATGCTAGGATTACAGGCATGTGCCACCACACCTGGCATTTGACTTTCATCACAACTGTGTGAATAAAAAACTTGCTTAATATGAAAAACTTGCATAACCTGTGAGCCCGTCTAATTTTTTTTTTTTTTTTTTTTTTTGAGACAGGTTCTCACTCTGTACTCTAGGCTGGTCCTAAACTCACTATGTATCCCAAGCTGGCCTCAAACCCATGGCAGTTCTTCTGCCCTCGCCTCCCAAGTGCTGGGATTGCAGGCATGTGCCACCACGCCCAGTTTCCATGGTGCTGGGGAATCGAACTGGGCCTTTCTAGTGCTTTAACTGCTGAGCTATGCCCTCGCCCCATGAACCCATCTTTCTGATGACAAAACTGAGGCCGACTGAGGGGTAAACGGGCTTCACACCATGACGCTCTGACTTCAGAAACCATGCTGTCCCTCCTCCACGCTGTCTTTGAGCGGCTGTCCTCAGAAAGAGGCTGCAGTTATTTATACACCCATGTGTACACCTGCCAAGTCCTCCTCTGTCCCCTCTGCCGGGAAGGCCGTCCCTTCCTGCTGTGGTTCCCAGCAGCGGAGGTGACCAAGTGGTGGGAGGCTGCACAGAGCTGCAGAGGTGGTGAATCTGATTTAGATGCATTTGTTGATTTTTATGACCCGAAGATTGCTGTTAGAGCTCCTGTCTGGCTGCCTGGAGAACAGGCGCTGTTACCTAACACTCGATACCCTTCACCCACCAGGGCCAGGGCGGCTGGGCACCTATCAGAGATGATAAGTGGCCGTGGGTTTTTAAAGACCCTGCTGCAGTGGAATGGGCTGCTCAGTCAGGTGGCAGGTATCTTCGGGGCAGACCTGAAGCCCCGCCGCTTCACTCCCTACTCTGCCTCCCGCTCACGCGTGGCCTGACCCCGGGTCCGTCTGCTTGGCTGCCGCCTTCTCCTTGGGCCCTGGCTCTGGGTGTGTCCCTGTGCCGTCCCCTATTCCTGCTGGGGAAAACCTGCCTATCTGTAAGGCTCAGTGTGGAGTCCACTGCTGGCCTCCCCCCCCCCACACACACACACACACACCCCACGCCTGTCTCACTTCCTTCTGAGTTATCAGGCCTGCCCATCCGCCTCTCCAATCTTGCAGGTTTGCTTCCCAGCTCAGCTGCCTCTTCCCAGAAAAGTCACCACACCCCACCACTCCTGCCCTCCAGGTAGGACACCTGACCTGTCTCTGCCCCTCCTTTGCCACTCTGGGGAGGGTTCGAAATGTTCATCTGCCCTCTGGGAGCATGGTCTTTCAGGGCTCTGCTGTATCCTAGAGCCCCATTATTGCAAAAGAGTCATCAGAGTATCTTGATCGAATTACTCCTGGGCTGCCTTACAGGCCTGGGACCTAGCTGGACCTCCCAGGGATAGAGGGACAGGTCCTGTGTATCATTTTTAGCCCCTGCAGGTCTTGTCATGGCCAAGCCATGGTTCACTAACTTCAAGTGATAGATTACATTGTTTTCCCTGAATATCCTTATCAACAAACCTCAGGTCCATGTGGAGTGTGGCCAGCTCAGACAGGATGAGTGACACTTCCGAGTCCCCTCCTGCCTTGCCTGTGCCACACCGGTGGGAAGCAGTGGTGGGTAACGCCTAGCCTGGCCCTCCGCCCTACAGGCCTGTGGCTTCCAGGCCCTGCACCTGAACCTGTCCCCTGACACCAACCCTGCAGCCCTCTCACTGCACTACAGGCTTGCCTGGTGCCCACACACCTGAAGGCACTTCAGTGCCCTAAGCAGAAAACAGTCCATCTCCGTCCTTTCCCAGGCGTCGTGTTTGCTTTACTCAGCTGCTCAGGTGATGAGAACATGAGTGTAAAGGTGGATGTCTGTGAAACACTGAAGCGACCTTCTCTTCCTAGGGCAGATCTTGGTCAGAGATCCCCTTTTTGTCCCTGGCATCTGCCATTTGCCTGGGCAGGTGGGCTAGGCCTCTGAATGCTGACTACCAGGGGGCCGGAGCCAGGGCAGTGGAGAAGTCACAAGCCCACACCCGCCCATACCCATGGCAGGCTTCCATGGGGTGTGACAATGGCCACCTGGGCGGATTGCAGCACCGCCCGACAGGATGTGCCATATGGTGGAGGGCGCATCGCGGGCAGCAGGGGGCTTCCTGAAGCCAGGCCCCAGATTGGGGGGAGGCAGTGAGGACGCCCACATACCCCTGAGCCTGTCTTCCCAGATGCCACACCGTGCTGTACCTCCAAGAGATCCATCACCTGTTTCCTGTGCCAAACTGAGCCCGATTGTCCCCAGGATGTTCCCCAAGCATGCCCAGCCCCTGCAGGTGCCCACACACTGACCCTGTCCTGTCTGCTGCTGCCTGTCTGCAACCCCACTTCAGCCCGGCCCCTGGAGGCCCGGTTTTCCCATCACATTCCGCCTGAGGCCCTGTCTCACCCTACACCATCCTCCCTTACACCTGCATTTTCTCGTCTCTCCAGGGTACAAATGTCTTTCTGGCAGTCTGGAAGCCTCCAGCAACTGGGAACTCCTCTAGCCCCAGCAGAAGTTGGGACAGAGCACTGGGGCCCTCAGTGGGTACAGCCAAAGGCCTGTCGCGGAGTGTGGGAGCTGGGAGCTGTGTTTCCCCAGACTTCTCACTTCTTTGCCTCTGAATTGAGGCTAGAGAAAGAGACCCCAGCAGACCCATGAGAAAAGAATGTGCTCCTTTATTCCCAGTAGGAGAGGCTCTTGAGGAACGAAAAGCACCCATTTTAGCTCCACGAGGCTGTGGTGGGGCCACTCCCGGCTCCACAGGCAAAGCAGGTCAGTCAGAGTTTCTCCAGGTAGGACCCAGGAACAAAGCCACGCTGCCCATTCCGTTCCACTGTCCACCAGCCGTCCTCCCCTTCCAGGATGACAGCTAAGACGTCCCCTGCAGAGATGTCTAGCTCTTCGGAACTCTGAGTAAGAGATGGCAAGTTCATGAGACCGGAGGGGCTGGCTGGGAGGGCTCTGACGTGTGTCCCCCACCCCATCATTAAGTGTAAGCTCTGGGTGGGGGTACAGTCAGCTGAGATGTGTCCAGGCCTGGAGCAGCCCCTTTGGAGACAGGATGTGGAGTACTCCACGGCACTTGGACTCCTGCCCCTAAGTTTATCATTGAAGGCCTCCCCAGCCTGTCGTGGCCTCCTTCTACTCTGCTGTAGTCAGTGGAACGCACTGAGGTGGCACACCCCAAGCCCAAGGACACGCGCTCACTCCAAGGATCACCGTAGAGCCTCCCTTCTGCTGCTGAGCCCAAGACACGCCCAGATAGCCACTGACACATGAGCACCTGGGCCTGGCGTGTCAGCTAAGGACGGGGCTTTGTGAGTGTGCAACCCTGGGTGTGGCTTTGGTCATTACAGTCTACGCTCGGCCTGCTTAGTGGCATGGGGATGGTGTCCGGGTCTAGGTGGGTCTAGTTTCCAGATCTGCACCTCTGTCCTCCACACAGGGAAGAGATGGGGATCGTGACACAGCTGCTCTTGGCTCAGGTAGGTCAGACTCAGCACAGTGCAAGGAGTCACTTTGGCTGCAGTAGTTCTCTGTACCAGTAGCCACAGAACAAGGCCCCGAGCCAAGGATGTAGAACCTGACCCTCAAACTATGTCCCACGGGCAGCCCCCAGGTCTGCCAGCCTGCCTGCGAGATCGCATCTGTACACACGTGCACATGGGTTCCTCCTGTGTGCAGATGTGAGCAGGTGCAGGTCCTGTACAGCAGATGAACCCTGAACCCCTCCTAAATGCAGAGTGCTATTCTAAGTGCTTACGTCCCTAGCACGCTTCCAGGTGCACATGCCTGCATGTGTGCTCACACCCACGTGAGCAGGAGAGGAGGGCCAGGCTCACCTGCGCCGTGTAGTCATAGAGCACCCGGTAGTCGTGGGCTGGTGGTGCAGGGTTTCCTGAAGTTTCCTGCACTGCAATGTCGGCGTAGATGCACTCCTTCCGCTCAGGGGTGGAGGTCAGGGTCTCTGTGGAGAAGGCTGAGAGCTTTAGGCCTGGACCTGCCCTTTCTACTCTATTCCCCGCTCTGGGCTGATCTGATACAGTAAGAGTTCATTCTCGTGGTCAAAATTCATTCTTCCACAATAGGCCCATGGGATAGTAAGTTGTCGAAGTATGATTTGCTTCGTAAAGTCAAACACCTCCTACATCGTTGATATGTTTTATATCAGTAGATCATTATTTCTTCCAGTAACTTAATACACTTTCTTAAAGTCCTCACTTGATTATCCAGGTCAAGATAGGTTTCTCTTGCTTCCTGGTACTGCCTCATGATTTCTTCTGTGTCTCCAACTAGCATGTTCTGCCTGTATCTTTTGTCTTAATCGGTTAATTTCTTTATCCAGAAGGGAGGCTGATTTCGTGACATTTTCTCCTCTAGTTCCTGGAGGCCCCGCTAGTGTGGAGTTTCTCACGGCTTGGCCTGCCTCTGTCCCATTCCCACTGTTGGAGGCACCTCTTACGCCTAACCCCTGTTGGCTTCCTCTGTGCCAGGCAGGAGCCCTCTCCTTCCCCCTTGGGTTACAGAGTGTTTGGGGACCACCCACCCCCGTCATCCCTAGTTACCAGCAGGAGCTTGCAAGGGTGGGGTCTTAGGACTTCCATGCAGCAGCCCAGAGAACCTGAGGTCAAGGAGGGAAGAGAGTAAGTCCCCTCCCCTGCCTGGCATGCAGGGGCCCTTAGCTCCACAGGAAGGGAGGGAAGGGAGTCAGAGAAGAGCGCTCAGAGCTGCGTACCCCCCTCTGCATGGGCTGGGATCACCCCTAGCCACCGGAACGCATGTGACCTATGGGGTGCCCTTCCGGCAGGAAAGCTCCCCCAAAGGGTGTTTCCAGTAGCTTTTCCTTCCCTAGCAGTGCCCAGCCCCCTACTGTGTAAACCATCGTAATATCTGAACCCTGCGGGACCCCTTTGGGGTTCCTAAGAAAATGCTTCCCACACCTGCCAGGACCCTACGTCAGCCTCTCCCGTGAGGGGAGGTGCTGCCCTTCCAGTTCCAGCTTGCACACGTCGCCCTGGGGTTGTCACCGGACCGAGCCAAGCCAGTCCCCTTCCCCATGGTCCCACAGCGGCCAGACCCAAGTCATACATGCACACAGCACTAGGACCCTGGCACCTGACCGCAGCCAGCTGGGGAAGGGTTCTGGAGAATTCTCCACATGTGCAGGCTCTGATACCTGCACCTGTGCCCTGGAGAATGCCTCCCCTACAGTCTTATGGTCCAGGACACCAACCTGAGCTCTCAGCAGGCCCGTGAAACAAGCCGGCACTTGGGCCAGTCCAGAGCTCCTCTAAGCACTGTCACAAGTGACTAATTAGAATATGACTGTTTAATCCTTGGATCGCCTTGGGCTGGAGGCTCTGAGGGCTACATTGAACCTCTCTCGTGCCCAGCACCTGAACTGGGCACCAGACACACAAGACATGGAAGAGCCAGTGGCAAGGGGGAGCTGAACCCACCACTGGCCCACCGCCTCCGGGCCCTCTGCTCTGGCCCCAGCCTGAGCCCTAGCCACCTGGCCCTGGCGCCTTACCTCTTTATCATGCCGCAGGATGTCGGCATGCCGGGGCTGCTGGATGACGGCGTGATCTCCCGGTCATAATAGTTCTGGTAGGGCACTGGAGCTGCAGACAGTAAATGCATGAGCACCAGGGTGGCAGGGACAGACTAGAGCAGGACGGGCAGAACCTGTGCCCCACCAGCACCCAAGCCTCTGCCGCTATATCCCAGAGATACAGGCTGGGCCCTACTTTCTTATGCTGGCCCTGGCCCATCCTAGTACTCCCATGAGAGATCCCCACTGTGGGTACCACAGGAGTAAGTGGATATTCTGGACCCTTGATCTACTGGGACCAAGCAGGCTGGGACAGGACTGGGGAGATTCCCCATTTGTAATCCTCATTCTCCAGTGGAGCTGTGCGCCTCCTCCCCACCCCAGCCCTCTCTTGACTTAAGGCTCAGAGAACCCAGGAGGAGGCCTCCTCAGTCAGGCAGGGCTGGACCATAAGGCTGAGATGCCCTGCAGCTGGGCCTCACCTGGGGGCTCAGTGCCTGTGCTCTTGGCCTGGATGAAGCTGTTGATGTCAGTGTCCACACTGCAGCCTTCCAGCGTCAGCCGCACTTCCTCATAGAGCTGGAGCAGGAAAGAGCAGAGGCCACGAGGCCAGACGTTGTCCTGCTGTCCTGCTGTCACCCTCCGTGTTTCTGAGCTCCTGCCAGGGGCCCCCACCTCTGTGCCTTGCGTGAGGGACAGTGCGCCTGGAGGTCAGAGCCCTGGCTAACAGTGTCCTCTGTTTCCTGAATACTTTGCATGCTAAGGGCATTATTTTCCCTGTTCTGTAGATAAGGAAACTCAGAGAAAGAAAGTGCAAGCCAAGGCCACAGAAAAGCAAGAAGCGCAGCCACGCTGCGTGGATCCAAAGGCCACACTCCTTCCACTGCCAGGAGGAGGCCACCAGGTGGGCTCAAGCCATTTAGGAAAACATGGGAACCTAAAGTCTACAGCAGGAGAGGTCAGGCAAGGAACAGCAGCAGGCATCCCGGCTGCCAGGGCGTGGGCCACACACCTAGCAGCCTGGGCCCCCAGGGGAGGACCCATTCAGCTGGAAAGGGTGTACCCTGTCCCACTCAGCGAGCTAGGCTCAGTAAGGAGACATGGGACACCCTGGAGATGTGGGGAGCAGGCAGAGGAGGGTCTGGACCTGGGCCCCTATAGGTACCAGGCCTAGAACGGAGTCCCAAGTTACTCCACAGCCTCTGCAAACTCCCCTCCTGACTTCTGCTGAAGGGGTAGTGCTCTGGCTCTGAGAGCAGAGCCAGGGGCTTCAGGAGTAGGACCAGAAGGAGCGAGTTGGCAAGTGGCTGGGAACCTTGCTTCTTCTAGGAAGCAAGCCACACGCTGCCGGTAGCTTTTTGTCCTTGGGATGCTGGGAGCAGGGGCTGAAGTACGAGCCTCCCAGGGACAAAGCTTGGACCACAGAGGGCCAAGTGTCAGCTGACTGGCTCAGTTGAACTCTGGCATGAGCACGCTGCTGTCTAAGAATTGCCCCCTCCACCTGCCCTGAGTCCCCACCTCATCATCCTTGACACACTGCATGGACAGCTGGTTGCAGTGCACCCACAGGGCATTGCGGAGGACAGTCAGCCGATCAAACTCCTGCAGCTGGAAGGCCTGGGGGAAGGGAGGAGGGGCTGAAGTACCAGGCCAAGCAGGGCCCCACTATTCTGCTGGGGCAGAATAGCCAGGCGCTCCTGCTGGCTGGCAAGTCTGAAGGAAAGACCACCTGTGGACGCCCAGCGCTGTCCTGTGCAGCCTAGATCCCCGTGGGCTGCCCGTGTAGCCGCACCACACACACTGGACGAGGCCCTGGGGAGGGCGATGGGAGGAGCACAGGCCCAGTCCTGAGCCGCCATCTCCCGGCTGACCATCAGCAGCAAGCTGTGGGTTTTGTCTGACCCCTAACTTTGGCCTCAGCACAAAGGGGTAACAAATGAAAGGAAGAGGCAGGGCAGGGAGCACCGGGACAAGACCCAGTCTCGGGCCTGGTGAGGGAGTCAGGGAACGGATGGTGAGTGCCTGAGATCCCCGACCCTGGCCTCGCACAAATGGAATAAGGGTGGGTCTTTTGTTTCTGCAGCTGGGGAAACTGAGGCCGCACCCCACGTCACACACTCACCTCACAGGTGGTGCGGTGCTCCTGCTCCCACTCACCCCGCACCTTTTCCAGCTGCTCGATGTTTTGCCGGTACATTCTCTCTGGAAGCACAGGCGGTCCTCAGGGAGGCCAGGCGGCCTAGACTGCCCCTTCGCCCTGGTGATACCTGATGCTTCAGAGTCCCTTCTACCCAGCCCACCTCCTCGAGGGGCCTGCTGGGCTGCCAGGAAGGCCTCAGTGGATGCTTGTCAGCACATCCGGCCTGGCTGAGCGCTCTTCAGGGGGACTCTCAAATGCACCCCACTATACTGTGAGTTCCAGGGGATGGAGGGGAACTCTAGATATACAAGTTCAGAGTCGAAGGCGCTTGTCACCCCTGAGCCCCACCCCTCCCTTTCCAGGTAGGCAACAGGCTTGGAGATGGTGACGTGCACTGGAGGAGGGGTGCCGGGGGCATCAAGAGCTGTTGGGCTGGAAGCCTGGCAGGCCTGGGCCGTGACTTATACCCCAGCTCTCTGGGGTCACCTGTACCCCTGCCAAGGGAGCAGGCGGTGTTGGAGAGGCAGAGCAGACCAGGGGGGCTGACCTGGGGGAGGGACGAGGGTGAGCCTTGGGTCCTGGGAGGTTTGCCAGCAGGGGCAAGGGGGTGGAGAGGCCCGGGCAGGCTGGGCGCGTGACGTGGGCACTACGTTGGTCTGTCTCCTGTGGACACGGCCCTGCCATTCCTGGGCCATGGAGCCATATGGACTGGGTTCAAATGCAGTCACCACCGACTTGTGGGCTGTGTGACTTTGGACAAATTACTCGACCTCTTTCTGCCTCAGTTTTCTCACCTATTAAAAAAGGGGGAGGAGCTAACAAATGGCAGCTACCCCGGAGGTCAATGGGTGAGCGCAGATGAGCAGGGCAAACATGCGCCTCTGGTCCGGGCGCCTGTGTCCCAGCGGAGGGGCATGTGTCGCGCAGAGGACTGGCCTGGCCACCATCCAGGCTGACAAGGCAGCCAGGGTCCACATACCTGCCTCGTTGGCTGCGTCCTTGCACTGCTTGGCTTTGCTCTGGCTCTGGGGGTCAGGAGAGCAGCACTGAGTCCTGGCCCGGGCCGCAACTCCCCACACTACTTGGAAGCGACTCTGTCGTGCCCTCGTGGCCCCAGGAAGGTGCTCAGGAATGAACAACGGGCACATTCTGTCATCTCACAGGGTCTCACCCCATGAAGGACCCACACGGATTCCCATAGAAAGGGAATAAACCGGAGGCTGCAGCCCCTGACGAGGTGACAAGCAGATGTGGGGACCACAGACCAGGGCACCTGCCAGCTGTGTCCACTGCCGAGCCTGCTGGCTGAGAACTGGGCTGTGGACCCTGAACTGCTGCCCCACCTCCTGCCCTGTCTGGCCTCAGTTCTTCTGTTTCATGGGTGACAGATGCTGGGGGGCCCTACTGGCTCTGATACCCTCACCCCAGCCCAGAGGCAGAGCAGTCAAGAGCTGAGCCTCTGGACAACATGTGTTTGGATCCATTTTCTCCATTGCCCCCTGACTTGAGGCCTAGGCCCCAGAGGCTCTGCTCTGAAGCATAGGTACTTGGGTACAGCCTGGACAAGGCAGAAAGAGGTTCAAGGTAACCCTATCTGTCCAGGCCCTGGGATTCTAGGAAACCCATTGCACAGACACGGAGCCTGAGGGTCAGAGAGGTGGGTAGCCAGCATGTCCCAGATGCAGGTTTTGCCTGAGTGTCTGTGATGCTGCTCTCCCATCCCCCGCTCTGTCCAGCCTGTGTCACCACACAGCCCCGATGGCCCCACACACCTTCTCTACTTGCTTCTGGTGGCCACTGGCACTAATGCGCTCGAAGGCCTGCTCAGCGTCGTCTGCATCACGGCACTTCTGTTCATATGTCTTCTTGGACTGGGGGTGTGGAGGCCTGTGACTTGGAGATCCACAGAGTCCTGCTCTGTGGTCCCCCAAGGTGATGCTTCCTGAGCCTAGCCTCCCTTTTCTTTGGGAGAGGGTGTTGTGGGTGAAGTGAGGCATCCCTACCAGGGACAGGATCCCGAGGGTCAGGAGGCGTGTGGTAGGCGCCTTCCCCCCTGGAGACACCATGGCCCTGCCTGTGTCTGGGGCAGCCTCTTTGGGGTATGGTTTCTGAGGACCATCTTTCTCCGCTGCCTGCCCTTCAGGGCTCCTTCTCCCCCTAGTCTTGTAGTCCTGTATGGCAGTGGTCCAGCCTTCTGACACCAGGTTTAGTTGAAGACCACTCTCCCAAGGTTGGCAGGGGCAGCGCCTGTTAGGCAGTAAGTAGTTGGAGGACAGCTCCGGAATGGCAGTGGCAGCAGGAGTGGAGAAAGGAGGGAAGCTCCGCCTCCTGTCAGGTCAGCTGGCACTAGAACTTAATGAGAGCATGCCTGACAGGAGGCGGAGCTTCGTTCACTGTTCACTTCCTTCTGCCCCTCACCTGTCCCTGGCACCTGTTGGGTCCAAGATACGGGGCGTTGAGGACCTATTCTCTAAGGGCCACTGTGTGGGACTTTGCCTCCATCCTCTTGTCAGGCTGTCCCAGAAGGCTTGGACTGACCCACTAGGGGTCTTGGCGTCCAGTGTAGACAGCAGTAGGCTGGAATGCACAGCTGAACTGAGGGCTGTGGCAGATGCCCCCAGGTCTCTCAGGGACGGGGCACAGCCTCAGATCTGTCACTTACCTCCATGGTCTTCTTGTAGAGAATCAGCTTGCTCTTCTGGACACGATCCATGACAGCCTCATACTGCAAGAGACACAAGGTTCTAAGCAAGGGACACCAGGACACTCCTGCGAGAACAGCTGTCCTCTGGATGAGGCGCAGCTCCCCACCTGGATCTGCAGGGCAAAGGGGACACTGGTTCCTAGAGTCACCTCCTTCACTGTCAGGGCTCGGTCTGCAGCCAGAGAATGTCCACCTGCTTAGGATACACGCATGCACACACACAGACCCGATTTCTTCATTTAGAACCCTCCAGACATCTCCCTCCCTCATTGTGCACACTCACACTTGTACACACAGGCAAGCACAAGCATGGACCACCCACGAGCATATACTCTACACACTCCCATTTCTCCTGGGTGTAGTCATACACCAGGTACACACATGAAGACTCCCCCACCGGGCCACACATGGGCCACAGTGCACCACACTTGCCTCTCAGGCCTCTCATTCAGATGAAGGTGAAACAGCCAAGTCAGAGGTGGGCATCAGGTAGGAGGAGAATTAGAAATGACGTGCCCCTGGCATCAGGAATAGAGCGGTTTGTGCCAGGGTCTTCAGGGAGCTCTTGACAGGCTGCTGAGTCATAGAGGCACAGCCCACTCCCCCTCCTCGCCCCCTGCCATGCTAAAGCACACAAAGGTACACAGGGCCAGACGCAGGCACAGCATGTCCACCCTCTCCTGCATGTGCAGGCAAGCTCAGCACACGACAGCCCCAGCCGCTTTAGTCCATCCAGAATAGCTCTGCAGATACCGCAAGGAGCTCAGAAGGGCTGGGCCAGTGCTTCCCTGCAGCAGCCCTGCATGGCCTGCAGCAAGTCCCACCTCAGAGAAGTCGCCAGCCCCAGCCCCTGTGACAGGCAGCTTCTGGGGACCCCTCAGGAAGCCAAGGTCAGATGCCTGAAAACCTGCGGCCTGAGCTGGCTCGATGGGCAGATGGCACACAGCCACACAGGATTTCAGCAGTCAGAGACACTGCCCAGAGCCACAGGTCTGTCTGTTATGTCTGAAGGGACCTGGCTTGAGCCAAGTCCCAGAGCGGGAGGCAGGTCAGACTGCCCCTACAACAAGGGGAAACTGCGGCCCAGAGAGAAGTAGCCTAGCCGGACACCCAGGCTGAGCTCAGCCTTGAGGTGGAGCCTTCTTCCCCTTGGCAGCTTAGTCGTCTCTTCCATTTTCAGGTCTTCTGGTGCTTTGAAATGATCCTTTGTCCCTGACCAAGAAGCATTTGTGCAAGGGCCTCTCTTGCCCTGTCCAGGGCGCCACCCTCGTCCCCTTGTCCCTTTCCTTTAGATTCACAGGTCCCAGCTGCCAGCCAGCCTGCCTCCTATCTTGAGGACTCCCAGGGCCCAGGGCCCAGCTTGGGCGGGAGTCCCACCAGGCCCAGCTCTGCGGCCTCTGCTTTCATACTTTCTGCCATGCAATCACCCCGAGGGCCGGCTGTGCCTCTGTGTTGGTGACAGGTAGCATCGGCCACTCATCTGACCCTGCGAGGCCCACCAGCGTGCGTCTGCCTCCTCAGCCATGGGCAGCTCTCCTGGTATGAGCCTGCTTTTTTTCCTTTTTTTCAAGGCCCTGCCTTGGGTTCAGGGCCAGTTTCCAGAGGCTACTCAACTAGGCTGGATCCTCTGGACACCCTAAGTTGTCCCTGTCCCTGGCCCCCAACAGTCCATAAGGTAAAAAGCCTGACATCTTTCCCTCCTGCACAGCATGGGCAGCACACCAAGGACCCTTGAGGGCTCCCAGGCCCGGCTGAGGCCTTGCCCACACCCTTGCCCTCCTCCTCCCCGAGCCCCACGCCTTGAGCCCCAGCCCATCCCCCTTTGTCCCCAGCATGGTGATGGCCTTCCCACCCCACCGGCCTCACCTTCTTCCTCTGCTCCTTCTGCCTCTCACGGAAATCCTCGAGGCCACGCAGCTCCTCCCGCAGGGCCAGGGCCAGCTGGATATGCGCGCTGCCCACGTTCTCCATTTCTAGGGGCCAGGTACAGCTTCACCCACCTGCCCAGACTCGCC
>PVKB01002558.1:7561-116819 GCA_004027205.1 Ctenodactylus gundi
AAAAAAAAAAAAAAAAAAAAAAAAAAAAAAAAAAAAAAAAAAAAAAAAAAAAAAAAAAAAAAAAAAAAAAAAAAAAAAAAAAAAAAAAAAAAAAAAAAAAAAAAAAAAAAAAAAAAAAAAAAAAAAGACAAGTAGAATTTTATCAAGTTAAAAAGCTTCTGCAAGGCAAAGGAAATAATGAACAGAGAGACATGAAAATCAGTGGAGTAGAAAATTTTTTGCCAGCTACTTCTCATATAAAGTGCTATTATCTAGGGCATATAAAGAACTGAAAAAAGGGAGGAATAGCTTAGTGGTTTGCCTAGAAAGTGCTAAGTACCTGAGTTGGATTCTCCAGCACCACAAAAGCTGGACATGTTAGCACACGCCTGTAATCCCAGCATTCAGGAGGCTGAGGCAGGAGGATTGCCTTAGGTTCAAGGCTAGCCTGGACTACATATTGAGTTCAGGATCAGCCTGGGCTACAGAGTGAGACACTGCCTCAAATAAAATAAAATAAAATAAACAACATCCCCCAAATAAAAGACCCAACCAAAAAATGGGCAACTGAAATTAGACAGATCACAGAAGTCCAAATTACAAATAAATACATGAAAAAATGTTCAGCATCTTTATTCATCAGGGAAATGCAAATCAAAGCAACACTGAGGTTCCATCTTACCCTAGTAAGAACTGCTGGTATTGAGACCTCAGAAAACAACAAATGCTGGCAAGGTTTGAGGGAAAAAGGAACCCTCTCCTACACTGCTAATGAGACTGTAAACTAGTTCAATCATTACGAAAAACAGTATGGAGATTACTCAAAAACTGAAAATAGATATCCCATTTCATCTAGCTATACCCTTTATGGGTATGTTCCCAAAAGAGTTAAAGCACCCTACAAGAATGATCCACACACACCCCTGTTAGAGCGGCACAGTCTGCAACAGCGAAACCTTGGCAGCAGCAGACGAATGGATAAGGATGTGTACACAACGGAGTCCTACTCTACGAGAAGGAAAGGTAAGTGTTCGTCATGTGTGGGAAGATGGAGGCACCTTGAGACCACTATGCTTAAGGAAAGGAACCAGGCACAGAAGGTCAAATGGTCCATGGTTTCTCTAATATGAGTAGACCAAAGCACAAAAGAACAAAGTAGAAGAGAGATGGAAGAAAGGAAGAAGACAGACTGTACAGAGAAAAGGGGACTGGGTCAGGGTGAGGGGGTGGGAATGGGAGAGGGAAAAACAAACGCGACCCCATATGTAACACACTAATTTCTCAAGCTGACTGCTTGAGTTATGAATCACAAACGCAAATAACTGAGCAAAACCAGAAGAATAAAAAGTAACAACGACAAAAGAAATGCTTGACTTTGGGCAAATCAACCAACCTTCACTGTGCCTCACCTGGGGACAGGGGTTCGTACATTAAGGAACCTTTCCTAGCACAAAGGACTGTGGTTCGGGTCAGACAGGGTGCGCACATCACACTCAGAAGAACACTTGGCACTTTGTGTCAAGAATTCTTGGGGCTGAGAAATAGCTAAGCAGTTAAAGCCAAGCTCTAAGTACCCGAGTTCGATTCCAACACCACGTAAGTGGGGCATGGTAGCCCAACGCCACGTAAGTGGGGCGTAGTAGCCCACGCCTGTAATCCCAGTACTCAGGAGGCTGAAACAGGAGGATTGTCTTGAGTCCAGGGCCAGTCTGGGTTCCGTAGTGAGTTCAGGACCAGCCTCGGCTAACCCTGTCTCAAAAAAACAAAAACAACAACAACAAAAAAAATCTGCTCTGATTACTTAGGAGTGTGTATCTTAAGCTAACCTTTTATAGGGACAGTGATTTTATGAAAAACCTGCACTGGGGGTAAAAGTACGGTGACTAAGGCATAGTGGGTAGGAGTCACTCAGATGGGTTTCTGTCTACGTCCACAAGGCTCTTGTGATAAACGGCGCACAGACAAGCCGGGGTGACAGCCCGCAGTCTTTAATGAAGTTTGCTTTCTGATGAGTACTAAGGCCGCTCAGGCCAGACTGGGGGAGAGGCAAGAGACCGAGGGCGGCGCTTTGAGTGGCACTTCTCCAAGCCAAGAAAGGAGCCGTGCCGGGTTGTGCCGTCCTGTAATCCCGGAACTCCAGGAGGCCGGGCAGGAGGACCGGGCCGCAAGTTTGAGCCCAGCCCTGGTGACTCGGTGAGACCCTTGTCTCAAAATCATCAAAAATTAAAAAAAAGGGCGGGGATGTAGTTTGGTGTGATGCGCCCCTAGTGTCTCTCTCTCTCTCTCTCTCTCTCTCACCCACACCCCCACCCGCTAGGGAAAGAGAGCTGGGGGCTCGCCTGTACACCCCGTCCCCCGAGTGCTAGGAAAGGAAGAAAGGTCGCCGCGAGCCGGGGGACGATAACGAGACGGGAGTTTCTTTTGCTAATCTTAGGACAAGGTGCCGATCGCATCCCAGCAGTTTTCTGAGCTTCCCGCGGTGCGACGAGCTGCCGGAGGCGCTCACGACACCCCGGGGGGCCGCCCGCTTCCGGGGACGAAGGCCTGGGAGGGACTCCAGCTCCGGGGCCGGCCTCAGCCGA
Organism: Ctenodactylus gundi; assembly: GCA_004027205.1. Lineage (NCBI taxonomy): Eukaryota > Metazoa > Chordata > Mammalia > Rodentia > Ctenodactylidae > Ctenodactylus > Ctenodactylus gundi. The sequence goes on from PVKB01002558.1 coordinate 10,123, forward strand.
GAGCGCCCCCTCCCTCCCCGCCGCCGCGGCCTCACGCCCTGCGCCCGGCCGGCGGCGCGGCCCGCGGGGCGGCGGGGTCCGCTTGCGCCGGCGGGGGGCGCCCCGCCGCTTCCGGCGGCGCCGACTCGGCCCGCCCCAGGCCCCCGCCCCGGAGCGCGGCGGGCGGGCGGGCGGGCGGGCGGGCGGACGGGGAGGGAGGCGCCGGGGGACGCCGCAGCGCTGCGCACCGGCGGCCGCGGGCCGGGAGCAGGTGGATTGCGAGCGCGCGCCGCGCCGCGGGGACCGCAGTGACGCGGGCCGAGCCATGGCGGCGAGGCGGTCCTGAGGACGCGGAGCGGGAGCCCCATCCCCGACTGCCCGGCCATGCGGGGCGCCCGCTGAGCCCGAGCACCGGCGGCGGCCGCCGTCCGCTCGGCCCGCCTCCTCCATGCGGCAGCGCGCGTCCCTGCCCGGGGCGCAGTAGCTGCCGCAGCCCGCCCGCCCGCCCGCCCGGCATCCCCCGGCGCGCCCGCCCGCCCCCGCGGCGCCCCGCGCCCGGGCCATGGCCGCGGAGGAGGTGCCGCCCTCCGTGGACCACTACAAGAGCGAGATCGAGAGGCTCAGCCGCGAGCTCTCGGAGACCACGCACGAGAAGATCCAGGCCGCCGAGTACGGACTGGTGGTGCTGGAGGAGAAGCTCACCCTCAAGCAGCAATATGACGAGCTGGAGGCCGAGTACGACGGCCTCAAGCAGGAGCTGGAGCAGCTCAAGGAGGTGAGTGGCCCGGCGCCGCCTCCCCGCGCGGCCGCGCGTCCCGGGAAGCGTCCCGGGAGGACGCGGCGCGACGGGACCCCGTCCCGGAGCCGTGGCCGAGAAGCGGACGTTGCAAGGCTATTGTTTTCCTCTCAGGAAAAAAAAAAAAAAAAAAACCTGCCCCCAAATGAACGTCCTAGCCGGAATTCGGGAGCCGGTGGGGGAGGGACAGTCACCAGAGTCCTCAAGTACCAGCTCCCTAATGACAACGTTGAATTGGGATGAGAGGTATCAACCAGACTGCTCAAAACTGCCGTTGCTTCAGGCCCAGGCTTCAGTGACAATCTCGTCACCCACAGTGGGGATGATGATGGGTTTGTGCCGGAGGACCCACAATTTCAGGATGTAGAATTGGTGGCACCTCAGCTTTCTGCTGTATGGAACCACTGCTGGGTGTTGGGGACTGTTGGTACAACTCCCCAGTGTCACCTGACAAAGGGCGATACCTTCCTTCTCCTTGGCTTTGGTATTCTTGTCGTGGGTCCTTAGCAGCAAAGCAACTTGGCTGGGTGACCGTGCCGCCTGGCGTCACCTCTGAGCCCGGTCGGGCTTTGCCCAAGACTTATGAGGTCACCGTGAGCAGGGAAAATTGAGCTCTCCTCCAAAGGGCTGAAGGAATGACATGTATCAAAATGTATGGGGGTGGCCCGGAAGTGGCTGTACCTAGACCAGATGAGCACGATCGGATGTGTCTGAACATTCGTCCTCCTTAGTCTTCCGGGGTATCTGGGAAAATAATGAACAAGCTTTGATTTCCTGCCCAGTACTTGTAAGCACATACATATTGTTGAAGGCCTTCAGCCTGCTTTACCCGATTTGGGAGGAGTAACCATTGTGTGGCAAGCCTTTATTTTTAGGAGCATCCTGACATTTTAAATGTTAGGTACAGAATATCAAAAGTCTTATAATGATTTTTTTTTTTTTTTTGGTGGAGGGAAAAGTCCTGTCTTGTGATGTTTCACATGCAAGACATGATTAATCAATCTGCCTTCTGTTTTTGGACATAGTACCATAAGCATTGGTGCTTCTGGTTATTTTTATTGAGTTGCCTAAATACAAAAAAAAAAGTAGTACATGTGGTTAAAAGCTCAACTAGAAATATAAATATGTTTCAGGTGTAAGTTTCAAGGCCGTGTTTTTCTTGCCATAGTTCATGTGTAGTCTTAAGAACGGCTGGATTGTTTACATGTTTCTACTTAGATTAGGTCTTGGGCTGGCATGTTAGTGCAGTCCTGCTGACCCTTGGCAAGGAAGGACACAGGACAGTGATCGTAATTCTCTGAGAAGTGTCAACAGTGTCTTCACCTGTCACAGTGCTTAGCCAGGGTGAAGTGCAGACCCGGCAGCATTGGGCCTTCGCCTCTGTGATCCAGGGGTGGGTTATCTCACAACAGGGACTAGAACTGGTATCCCACCTTTCATGTGATTTCGGGGTATTTTGTGGTGTTGTCCTCCCCCCACCCCCCCATAGTAAACATGAATGCCTTTCACAGACCGTGAGCTCTTAAGGCAAAGAATCTTTTTATTTATACTTCTTATTTAACCTTAACAGAAAAGTATGTGTATTAATTACGTACAACATGATGCTTTGAGGTGTATATACATTGCAAAGTGGTTAAATTTAGCTAATTGACAAATGTGGTAATACTTAATGTCCACTGTATCTGCTTGTTTTTGAGACAGGGCCTCCCTCTGTAGTCCAGCTGGTCCTGAGTTTACTGTGTAGCTCAGGCTGGCCTCAAACACGTGGCAATCTTCCTGCTTCAGCCTCATACTAAATGCTGGATTACAGGCGTGCCCCACCACACCCAGCTTCTGTGGTGCTGAGGAGTCAAGCCCAGGGCCTTGAGCTTACTAGGCAAGTGCTCTAACCACTGAGCCCTCTTTTCCTTTTTGAAGAACGCACTATTTTGTCCCGTACTGTAGTCACTACACTATAAGATAGGTTTTTTTTCCCTAACTGTAATACATGTATTTCATAAGGTGACTTTGATCCACGACTCCCCACCTTCCCCTGCCCCTGTCTACCCCAGCTGTGGGAGCTGGCACCAAGTCCCCACTTCCTTTTCCTTTGTTTCTTTTCTGTCTTTGGAGGTGTGGGGATTGTTACCAAGGATTGAACACAGGGCCTTTGCTCTGAGCGCCATCTTCAGCCCCTTGTTATTGTTTATTTGAGAAAGGTCTGACTGCGTTGCCCAGTTGCCCAGGCCGCGCTGGAACTCATGGTTCTGCTGCCTCAGCCTCCCAAAGTGCTGGGATTCCAGCCGGGGCTACTAGGCCTGGCTGAGCTTAACTTGTTTGATGCCCCATCTGAATGAGATCATGAGGTGTTCGTCTTTATTTGCTTAGGTTAATTCACTCACTATAAGGAACTTGAGGGAATTTAACTCAGTGCATATTGCATTCAAAGTCTTCAACGCAGAGTCTTGCACATAGCAAAGTATGCAATAATATTCTATTTTACTTATTATTTGTTTATTTTAAAGCAAGAAGGGGTTTGTTGCCTCATGTCTGGGTTCAGGAACTCTCAATACGATTAAGAGTAATCAGTCCGAGTTCGCATGGAAGATTTAAAGCAAGAGGGGATTTACTGAGGAGAGGCCAAGATAGGGGCTCTCAAGTGAGGGTGCCTAATTTTTCACTTTTGAGACAGGGTCTTACTCTGTATTCCAGTCTGGTTCGGAACTCACTGTGTAACCCAGACTGGCCTTGAACTCATGGCAGCCCCCCTGCCTCAGCCTCTCTAGTACTTGAATTAAAGGTGTGTGCCACACATCTGGTTTTTATGGTGCTGGGGAATCAAACTCAGGACTTTGTGCTTGCTAGACGAGCACTCTAATGATTGAGCTATGACCTCCACACTGAAACACATATTTTATGAATGAATCGCTTTATGCTAGAAGGAGATACACCTTTTCCAAGAATTTTTTTGAATCATATTGGCTAGTCTCAGAGAAAGATTTATGCTAATTAGGAAGTATGTAATATTCATATCATTGACAATAATGAGAAAAATGAAAAAATTCTTTATAAAAATAACAATGGTTTTGTAGTACAGAATAATACAAATATTGATTATATATCTTTACGTAAAGCAAGTTTGCAGGAGATTAATAAAAATTTGTCAAGATTAATTTTACCAAATACCACTTGTTTCAGTATGTATTTGGAGTTTCATTTAACAAAATAGAGCTTAGTTTATGATTATTAATAAACTGGCGTACACAGTTATGTAAGAGTTGTGTTTTAGGGTGATAAATGAATCATTCCATTCAACTGTTGGATAGTGAGACCTGTTGTTCATATATTTTAGTTGGGAATATTGCTTAAATGAGCTAAACTTTTCTCAAGTAATGCTTTCTGTTTGAAAAAGAAGTCTAGAATCACTGCAAACTGAAGTATTCAGTTATCACATCATGTAGAAACCTTTTGAAAAAACATTTTGTGAGAGCTCTGGTTTTTTCTTTTCTTTTTTTTTTTTTTTTGAAACAGGGTCTCTCTCTGTATCCCAGGTTGCTCCTGAACTCATCACGTAGCCTTGGCTAGCCTTCAACTCATGGTCATCCTCCTGCCTTAGCTTCCAGGATGCTGAGATGACTGGCGTGCGCCACCATGCCCAGTTTATATGGTGCTGGGTAATTGAACTCAGGGTCTTGTGCTTGCTAGGCAGACACTTTAAGCAGCTGTGCTGGGGCTGGAGGAATTGCTCAGTGGTTAAAGTGCCTGCCTAGCAAGCTCAAGACCCTCTGTTTGATTCCCCAGCACCACCTAAGGTGGGCGTGGTGGTGTACATCTGTAATCTCAGGGCTCTAAGGCTGAGGCAGGAGGATTGCCATTCATTCAAGGTCATTCTGGGCTCCTTAGTGAAGTCAGGGCCAGCCTGGACTACAGAGCGAGACCCTGTCTCAAAAAAAAAAAGTGCTGTGCTATTTCTCCAACCTGTGTTCTGGTTTTTCAGAAGGATCTTTCTTTCTTTTTTCTTTTTCTTTCTTTCTTACTTTCTTTCATTCTTTCTTTGTTTCTTCCTTTGTCTCTCTCTCTCTCTCTCGCTCTCTCTCTCTTTCTTTTCTTTTTTTTCTGGAGTAGGGATTGAGTCCAAAGCCTTTACATTGGCCAATATCCCAGATTATTTTTTATTTCTGATTTTAAGACAAGATCTCACCAAGTTGCTAAATTGCCCAGTCTGGGCTTGAACTCGAGGCCCTCTTGCCTAGCCTCTAGGAGTCCTGGGGTACCGGCCTGTGCTACCCAGCCCAGCTTTCAAAAGGAAGCTTTGCTCATCAGTGAGAATGTAAAATGGCGAGGTTTCTGCATCATAGCTATAAGGCCAAAGAGAAAAAAATCTCCGGTTTATTTCTAGATTCTTTCAACAGATACGATTCATTGAAAAAATCATCAGGCCAGGTTAGGGGAACACGCTGTGTTGCGTGGGGTCCCAGCAGGGCAGTCGTCACATGCCGCTCTGCCGCTGGTCCTGCCAGGTGGCCGCCTGCCTTGCCGGCTCTGCCCTGGCGCCGCCACCGTGGCAGTGAAGCAGAGACGAGATGTTGCCTGAAGACGAGCAAAATCAATAAAATGAACTCCTGGATGTGTTTGTAGTTATTTCTTCCCTCAGCCCTTCTTCCTGCGCACTGCCATGCCTAGATGCTTTTGCCCTGGCCTGACACGGTCTAGGCCTTTGCTTTGTGCTTCCTTATGAGACACAGAGGAGCATAGCTGAGAGAAAACTACCAGAGAGCTGAAGAAAGGATGACTTCTGGCATCATAATAATACTTTTTTAATGACGCAGAGCTCAGGGCCTTGGCACTGAGCTACCTCCCTAGCCCTTTTTTATTTTTATTTGCTTACTTACTTCCTTACTTATTTTTATTTTTGGTCCTGAACTCACTATGTAGCACAAGGCTGGCCTTGGACCCAGAGCAATCCTCCTGCCTCAACCTCCCGACTACTGGCATTACAGGTGTGCACCACCACACACCTGGCTTTATGTGGTGCTGGAGAATTAGACTCAGGGTCTTGTGCTTGCAAGGCAAGTACTTTAACTGCTGTGCCATTCCTCCGGCCCCTTATTTATTCATTTATTTTTGAGACAGCGTTTTGCTGTCTATTCCATGCTGGACCTGAGCTCACTGTGTAGCCCAGACCCATTTTGGACTCAAGGCAGTCCTACTGCCTCAGCCTCCTGAGTGCTAGGATGACTGGCATGCACCATCACACCTACTTTACATGGTGCTTAGCGCTTGCTAGGCAAGCTCTTTAATGGCTGAGATATTCCTCCAGCCCCTCCCTTTTTTATTTTGAAACAGTCTCACTAAATTGCTAAATTTCCCAGGCTGGGCTCAAACTCGCAAACTTCCTGCTTCAGCCTTCCTCAGTGCCGGGATGACAGGCCTGTGCCACCAGCCCCGGGTTTTTTTTCCCTGTCATTGTTCTTGGGGCAGCTGGATGAGGCATCTTGTCTGCGAGGATCCTTTGCTGCTGATTTATGATGCTCCTGGTAATGCTGGCCCCTCGTGGCCTGAGGGGTGCACCTGCCCTTTCCACTTGGGCCTGGCTTATTGTACTTTTGGGATGGGTCTAAATCAGCACCCTGTTTCTGTCACCCAGGCCAAAGCAGTGTTTGATGAGTTGTGGTTCTCAAAGAACTTGAAAACTAAAAATGGACCTCTGTAAAATACCCTAGAATTTACATTTAAGTTTTTTCTTTTCCTTTAAATTGGTTGACATTTAAAATACAAAATTCTAAAAAGATGCCTTAGGAAGGCGTGACTCAGCATTCCCTGGGAGCTGCCTTGAAGACTTTCAAGGGCTGTATACCAGTTGCAGAAGATGAGATGAATCCCCGTTGCCTGGCTGTCTCAGCTTCAACTCACGGGTGTCACCACCAGCTGCCCCAAAGGCTTCCTGGCCTTCCTCGTGGAGCTTTGTCAGAGCTGCAGTTAATACTTCCGAAACTAAACATTTACTTTTGTGGCTTTAGAGATGATCACATTATGGATCCTACCGAAGTCATTTAGGGTTACCTGGATTCATTTCTACACAGAATGAATTTTTATGCCTCATATGCTTAGAAAGATTGTTAACTTGTTTATTTATTTATTTATTTGAGACAGGGTCTCACTCTACAGCCCAGGCTGGTCCTGAACTCACTCTGGAATCCAGGCTGGCCTTGGACTCATGGCAGTCCTCCTGCCTCAGCCTCCTGAGTGCTGGGATTACGGATGTGCTCCACTATGCCACGTCGCTGGGGAATCAAACTCGGGATCTTAGTGCTTGACATGGCACTTCCTATGCAAACGCTTTAACTGCTGAGCCAGTTCTCCAGCCCTATTAGCTTGTTTAATATCTGAATTGTGAATCACAAAATCATAGGAGGGGATGCCCCAGAGTTCTAATCTATGAGTTAATGTGATGAGAAAGTTAATACTTTGTTAATACAATTTAACTTAATACTATTTTAATTTTTCTTACTTTTTTTGTGGACCTGGGGATTGAACCCGGGACTTTCACAACTGAGCGACATTCCTGGCTCGTTTTTATTTTGAGACAGGGTCTCACCAAATCACTCTGTTGCCCAGGCTGGACTCACATTTGTGATCCACCTACCTCAGCCTCTGAGGGCTCTGGGATGGCAGGTATGAGCCACCATATGGACTTAATTATTTTTGAAGAAAAATGTTTACATGTTGTAAGCAGTAATAAGCAGTATCCTTATATGCACTTAGAAATCGTTTGCAAACAACTTCAGCAATCACTTTGAATCACATTTCTTTTTTTATTTCAACGTGCGATTTCACCTGTGGCAGAGGTTTCATTCCTCTCCGGGTTTAGCCAGGTTTCACATCGTTCATGTGAACAAGGATACCAGCCGTAGTTTGAAAAGCTCTTCAGAACTTCTTGTTACAGACATTCTGCCCTGTCACCTCCCCCCACCCCCCCGAGCTTGCGCTTAAGAATATGAATATTGCATTTCAGATTTGAAAATGTGGTAGCTGCTTGCACACTGAAATGTGTGCTTAAGTTGTGCACACATCAGGTTGTGTCAGCAGTGACACTTTGAGGGCCAGGAGGATGTGAAGTTGCATTGTCTTACTGTGGAACACTATGTTTTGCTGAAGGACGAGGTGCGTGGGGCCACATGCAGGAGGCGCAGTGGGGAAAGGGCAGAGGGTAGATCATGTTTTGGGGTAGAGGTGCCTTGGGGAGGAAGTGAAATTAACTGAGAGGACGTGTGTGGTATCTCATTCAACCTTCAGAATACCTTAGAGACTTTTTTGCTCAATTGCATAATTAAGAAAATAATAGTTGGGCTTCATGGCATAGTCCTATAATTCTGGCACTTTGTGAGGCTGAGGCAGGAGGATTACAGGTTGGAGCCCAGCTTGGGCAGTACGGGGTAAGACTTTGGTCTTTCAAAAAATAAAAATAAATAAATACATAAATAAAAAAGAGTTGAGGATGTAGCTCAGTGTGAGGGGCCTGGGTTCAGTCTCTAGTTTAACACACACACACGCATACACGCACACATAATAAACATAGGTGGGCCTGGTGCTAATACAAGACTGCTTAGGCCTAGGCTCTACCCAGGTGTAGACCTACCATGTCTCTATTTTACAGTTCTTGTACACAGAGAGGTAGGAACTCTTCCCCTGCCCACAGGACTGAGTGGCTCACCGAGGGCCACTTTCTTTTCCCTGCGCCACACTGCCTCAAGACAAAACAAGGGCCACAAGAGCAGTTGAGGAGGTTGATGGTCACGGGGGAATAGAGAGGGTGGGGGAGCACATCTAGGAGCTGTTTAGGAAGCGAGTGGGATGCCACGTTAGGTGTGAGTGGATGTGGACAGCCAGCATGAACTAGAATCTCTGCATGGAGACGCTGTGGTCTGGCTTAGCAGGAAGGTGCTGTGGGGCAGAGTTTTGGAGGGGAAAGTTGATATTGAGCTTTATGAGTTCTTTTCATTCATGTTTTCTTTGTGGTGGGTGTGACAGAAGTTGCCTGGCAAATTGAAGTGCACACTTCTGACTTTAATAAAAACAAATTAGGCCAGGCATGGTGGCACAGACCAGTAATCCCAGCGCTTTGGGAGGCTGAGGCGGGGGTGGCAGTTTCAAGCTCAGCCTGGGCATTTAGCAATTTATTGAAACCCTGTTTCAAATAAACAATAAAAAGGAACTGGGGATGTTGCTCAGAGTGAAGGCCCTGTGTTCAGTCCCCAGCACCAGGAAACAAGGTAATGTGGGCACCTTGTGTGCGGTTTGTGGCCATTTTGGCCAAACTTAACTTGCAAACAAATAAGGAGTATGTGAACAGTTTAATGATGTTTCCATTTGCTTTGTTTATAATGTAGATTCGTTTGCATTCCGAATCAGGAGAAATGCAGGCTGGAGCAATGCCCGAAGAAGCTGGTGGCTCACAGTGAGGACTGAAAGGGCCTGTAAGAGCGACCCGCCCTCCCTGGGCTGCTGCCGTCATGGCTGCAGGGGCAGCCTGGGCACCCTCGGATTCTTGAAGTTGTTGTATTAGTGCTTTTAAATCAAGTGATGGAGTTTTTTGTTTGTTTGGTTTTTCTTTCCTTGTTTCTGTTTTTGGTCACAAGAGTTTGACTGCTCTCTAAGAATTATAGATGGGGGCTAGAGGAACAGCTCAGAGGCTAAAGTACTTGCCTAGCAAGCTCAAGGCCCTGGGTTCAATTCCCCAGCACCATGTAAGTTGGGCATCGCGGGGCATGCCTGTAGTCCTAGTACCGGCCGGGGAGGTCGAGGCAGAAGGATTGCAGTGAGTTCAAGGCCAGCTTGAGCTACATAGCGAGTGTAGGACCAGACTGAACTACAAAGCTGTTTCAGTAAACAAACAGGTTGGAGGAATGGCTCAGCAGTTAAAGCGCTTGCCTAGCAAGCACTGAGTACCAAGTTTGACTCCCCAGCACCACATGAACTGGGTATAAACCAGGTGTGGTGGCACACAGCTGTAATCTCAGCACTCAGGAATCTGAGGCAGGAGGATTGCCGTGAGCCCAAGGCCAGCTGGGGCTCTGGCCTGGGCGGCAGAACGAGACCGTGTCTCAAAAACAAACAAACAAACAAAGTTCCAGCTGGGCCCAGTGGTGCAGGCCTCTAATCCTAGCACTCTGAGAAGCTGAGACAGTAGGATCCCAAGTTTGAGCCCAACCTGGGCAATTTAGCAACTTGGTAAGGCCCTGTCTTGAAATTAAAACTAAAAAATGGGGTGAGGGAATGCAGCTCAGAGTGGAAGCCTTGTGTTTAGCGAGAGCCTCGTGTTTGATCTCCAGTACCACAAAACACAAACAAGCAAACAAAAAGCAACCAGCAGACAGCAACAACAACAAAATCCTCAAGGTCCTGTCGTCCACACTGTTTTGTTACTCAGCATTTTTCATTTAATACTACCCATTCTTAAAATGCTCATGTTCCGCTGGAGGAACAGCTCAGCGGTTAAAGTACTTGCAGCAAGCGCTAAGTCAGGTGCTGAGTAGCGGAGTTCAAATCCCCAGCACCGCATAAGCTGTGTGTGGTGGCACACGCCTGTAATTCTGGTACTCAGGAGGCTGAGGCAGGAGGTTGACCAAGTCCAAGGTCAGCTTGGGCTCCATAGTGAGTCAGGACCAGCTTGGGCTACAGAGCGAGACCCTATCTCAAAAGAAAAAAAAGAAAAAAACTTACGTTCCATTTTTAAGATACTGATGTTTTATGTGTTAAAAAAAATTGGGACTGATTAGGAAGAAACCCAGAGAGCCTCAGAGAGTGAGGTGACCCTGGAAATAGGGTGAAGGAAGGCAACCCAGGCTGTGCTCTGACCACTTAGTGAGGGGGAACTGGAGATGCATGTACAGGGACAGTGCTTTGTCTGATACCCCATGAGGCCAGGGAGGGACCAGAGGAAGGGTGGGCACTTGGTGGGTGAGTGGGCGCAGTTTTGCTTCCACATCTCATATCTGGGTAGCCGGTGATGGGAGTGCCAGCTGCTGGCCTGCTCCCTGGCCTGGCTCCTCGGACACCAGGAGCTTGTCTTGCAGCGTGGCCACTTCCTGTCCACTCTGGATCTTGGTGAGAGGCCAGCCTAATTGAGGCCCTCGGCCTTACTCCGTCTTCCCTTCTCTGCCCTTGGTAGTTGGGTTTTGTGATAGCCCGTGAGATCTTAGAGCATCTCAGATCTCGTACAGCATCCCATAGGAGGGGGAGGAAAGGGAAAATGTCAGCAGAAGCCTTTTTTGTTTTGTTTTGTGGGACCTGGGTTGAGCCCACGGCCTTTGCACTAAGCTATATTCTTGGTCCAATTGTATTTGTGATTTTGAGACAGGTTCTTGGTAAGATGTTAAACTGCCAAGGCTATAATCCAATTTGCCATTCTCCTGCCTCAGCCTCCCAGAGTCATAGGACTACAGGCCTATACCAACAAGCCCATCTAGGAAAATAAATAAGCGAGTGAGTTCTACCTTTTCCTCCTGGATTTTAATTATTTGTCTGTAAAATTTAGGTGTTGGAATAGATGATCTCTGTGCTATTTTCCCGCTCCAAATTTTTGAGCTGCTGTGTGAGCACTGCTTTACTTCTCTGCTTGTCCATGATTTTCCAAATTCATTCTAATTTTTTCCAAAGTACAGAATAACCTTACTTTATGTCAGCAGTTTTGCTCCTAGCCTTCAGAGATTTGCTAGCCACTGTTTCTTTGTTTTCCTCCGGCCTATTTCAACTCTGCTTCATTTCTAGCCAGGGTAACCCACTGATTGAACATTTGTATTCCATCCCTCTTCATTTAAAAAAAAAAAATCCTACGTCTTTGTTCCACTGAACACCTGGCCCAGACATATTTTCCTCTGGATTCTCTTTAACTTTTTTTGTGGGTGTGTGTGATAGGATTTCACTTTGTAGTCCAGGCTGGCCTCAAACTCATGGCAGTTCTCGTGCCTCAGCCTCCCGAGTGCTGGGATTACAGGCCTGTGCCCAGGGCCCAGTTTCACTTCACTCTTCCAGTCTTCTCTAGAACATTGTGGGGCTAATCACTCAGGTGCTGTTCATTGACACATTTGTGCTTGGCTTCAGTAGGACCCTGTGAGTCACTGGAGCCAGATTTGGATCAAAATAAAGAACTTCCTAAGAAGGATAATTGTCCAGTACTGGGAAGAGGAAGTCTCCTCAGGAAACAGCTAGCGCCTGTCACCAAAAAAAGTTTTAAGGCAAAGCTTGAAGCCTTCGCTATAAGAGCCAGGTGGAGGGATCGTGCTTAGAACTGGTTGTATAGGTGGCTACCAGCACACCCTCCGATCACGACTTTCTTTGATTTTTTTGTCATTTCCAGTGGGCAGGGTAATTTCCTAAATTTCCGTTTTGTTTTTTTTGATACTGCCTTCTCCACTATATCAATGTTGCTATCATGGCTTACATTTTTTGCTTTAGCGTATGGTATTTGGTGACTTTTGAATATTTGGAATGTTTGTTTATTTATTGAGGCTGGGTCTTGCTCTGTAGTTCTGTCTGGTCCAGAACTAACTATGGAGCCCAAGCTGGCCTTGAACTTGGGGCAGTCCTCCTGCCTCATCCTCTCGAATTCTGGGATAACAGGTGTGTGCCACCGTGCCTAGTTAATGTGGTGCTGGGGAATCGAACCTAGGGCCTTGTGCTTTCCAGGAAAATGCTTTCACTGCTGTGCTATTCCCTCCAACCCCTGGAATGTTTTTAAAACATCAAAAGTTTAACTTGGATTTATGTTTTGCCTGAGATTCAGAAGACTGAGAGGTATATAGAATTTCGAGATAAATACATCTACCTGAGACTTGGGAAGCATCAGACAGTCTTCCTACATCCTGAAGGCATGTGGTGCTGGTGTTGTCTGTTTTCACACATTTGAGCTCACATCTGTTATATGCATACGTGCCTAGTGTGTTTTGCCATTCATACTTGGTCCAGGGTTTTCTTTGTTTCCTTGATCTATACTCGAGTGAGAAAAATAGTGTAGTATTTTATAATCTGCCTTGTCAATTGCTTACCTCACATACCAACCTCAGTGTGATTTTTTTTTCATTAGACTGTCCACTATCTCTTATTTTGTATTATTTATTCATTCAAATTTGTACCTGGTGGCTACTATGTTTGGCAGCTGCCACTTGTTAAACAGGACACCTGTAATCCCAGTGTACTGGGAGACTGAAGCAGAAGGATCTCAAGTTTGAGCACAGTCTGGACAATTTAGTGACTTGGTGAGTGTCTTAGTTACTTAATTGTTGCTGGGACAGAATACCTTACCTCTGACTTCTGGTCAAGATGGCGGCTGAGTAACAATGCTGCACAGTGTCTCCTCATCAACCCACTTAAAAAGTTGAGAATTTAGTTAGAAAATGTGTGTTCAGTGTAGCTAGGAAAGAGAGGAGCATCCCCAACAACTGAAGGGAGGCCAGGGAAAGGCCAGAAATTCCGAAGGATCATCGAAAGCAGAGGAAACACAAATCCCAGCAGCCCAGGAAGCTGCTGCAGCTGGCTGCAAATGGCTGGAGCCGCAGGCAGCTGAGGATGGAGGAAAGTTCACGGGGACCTGAACATCTGATGGAGCTGGGAGAGGACGGCGCATACAACAACGGAGAGGAGGCTGTGGGAGGGTCAGAAATCCTGAAGTCACATCGGAAGATGAGGAAAAATGCAGCCGGCTCGGTGCAGTCCTGAGCTGCCGGCATCCACAGACCAGATGGAGGAAGGTCCAGAGGCCAGAACCTCAGCCCGAGGTAAGCACAGGTCCGGAGAAGTGGGAATTGTCAGCAGCTGGTGGCCTTGGCCTCCGAAACACCAACCCACGGGTGTGTGTACTACAAATGCAGCATGCACTCCCCCTAGAAAAGGCCCCAGGATCCCAAACCAGGCAGTGATGTCAGCAGAAGCCATTTTAAATAGAAGGGGGGAAAAAGCCCAATACTGAATCCTTTAGAATAAAAGAAAGCCCAGAAGAGCACATCAGGAATTTTGGGGTCACCCTTAAACAGTGCCTAGGAAGAAACTGGCACAAACAGCAGAGAGAGGAGAAAAGGAGGGGGGGGGGGGGAAGGCTGCTGATATCCTGAGCGGCTCAGTGTAGTGGGTGCACCTCCGAGGGTGGAGAGCCTGCCTGGGGGAGGGAAGCCAGGACAGGCAGGAGAGCTTTGCTGAGGGGCCAGGGGCAAACAAGACACCTATAAAGGGGGACCATCGTCCCGTTCCCCTGACACGCACTGGAAGCTTCCAGGTCTCTCTTCTGTCCTGTATGCCAGAAGCATCTAGGACCGGGAAGTCCATTGCCCGCCTGTCCTGTGAGCCAGAGGCTTCCAGAGGCTTCCAGGGAATTCCACCACCTCATCAATCCCAGGTCCCAGAGGATTACAGAGGCATCTAGGACCGGGAATTCCATTGTCCCATCCATCCCTTGGGCCAGAAGCTTCCAGAGGCATCTAGGACAGAGCCTTCACCAAACCCTTCTTTCTTGCATACCAGAGACAGCCAGAGATAGCCAGAGACAGCAAAACCATGAGGAGATGTGGTAATATATCTCCTACAAAAAGACCTGACGTGCCAGAAAATGATACCAGGAATCCTGAAATAGCAGAATCCAAAGATAAAAAAGACAAAAAAGATGGTAACTTCTGGGCCAAGAAATACTTTAAATTAAAACAGGAAATGAAACAGATAATGCAAGAGATACTCCAGGACATAGCAAAGCTAACAGTAAACATTGAAAAGCAATTAGAGGAGAACAAAGAAGATATAAACCAGAAGATAATGGAGGCAATACAAGAAATTAGAGAAGAACACAACAGAGATATAAAAAAATTGAATGCAGATATTCAGGAAGTGAAAAACACACAGGAAATAATAGGCAACTACTTGGAATATTTTCGGAATAGAATGTCAGACCTAAAAGATAAAGTGACTGAGCTGCAACATATAGGCTATAAAGAACACAAAGTAAATAAGGAAGAAAGCAAATCATTGCAGCGGCTGAGAGAGGATTCAAAGAGAAACAACCTCGGAATTATGGGAGTCCAGGAGAAGACTGAGGACAGAACAAAAAGCTTAAAGGTCATGTTCAGTGAAATTGTGGAAGAAAATTTCCAAATCCTAAGAAAAGAAATGAACATGGAACTACTGCAGGCATACAGAACACCAAACAACTTTGATCACAAGAGATCCTCATCACGACACATGCAACATGGGGAATTGACATAAAATCTTTAAAAAATACATGTGCATGAATATATGGGTGCATAGGTGAATAACATTATAAACCAAATCTAGCAAAATGTGAGTAATCAGTGAAATGTGAGTAAATAAGTTATGAAAGTTAAAAAATTCTGAAAAAACTTGATTTGTCACCATATTTGTTACTTTAAGTATACTTATGTGGTATAGATTTAAGTTCATTTAATGTAGCAATGTGATACAGTTTTAGGTTCGTTTATTATAGCAATTCACTTGTTAGGTCTTTGATTGATGTGAAGATAACCCTGTGAGTGTACAAGCATGTACCTTCCTGTATTCAGGTAAGGCACTTGAAGTTTAACTTTTCTTCTTCTTTCTCGTATTTACTAGTCTTTTGAATTATTTGCCTGTAGTTATTTTCTTATGTGGACTGGTGGGTAAGGCTAGGTTTAAGAATATCAATAAAGATATAGCAAAGTATAGAAAAAAAACTTTTGGTGAATATCCCAATAAAGGGATCGGCTGGACTCAGAGAAGAGGCATCAAGATTTGACCACTGCGGCCCTTTTGAGGAATAGGAAACTGAGCTGCAGAGTGGTGACTTAAGTGAAATGATTTAGATGTGGAAGATTAAATATGTTAAGTAGTGTATAGTCTCTCTGACTTGGAAACCCAGAACACAGACATTCTGTAGAACCACATGAAGTGATAGCCGGAGTTCGGGGGAGGGGACGAGGGTGTGGGAGGGTCAAAAATGGGAAGGGATTGTGAAGTTGATATGATATATATCTGCACGAAATACTCGAGTTCATTGTGAACACTATGAATTGCATATGTATAGTAATAAAAGTAGTGGAGAAAAAAAAAGGATACCGGACCTCCAAACTTTCAGGGAGGAAGGGGTGTAGTTTTAAGCTTCTTTTAAAAGTTATTTTTCAACTGGGCCCTGAGTTCAGGCCTATAATCCCAGCACTCTAGGAGGCTGAGGCAGGAGGATTACAAGTTTGAGTCCAACATGGGCAATGTGGTGATTTAGTGACACCCTGTCTCAAAATAAAAAATAAAAAGTAGGCTGGAGGTGCAGCTCGGGGTGAAGGCCTGGGGCACATCTCCAGGACCAGAAAAAAAGTTTGTCTTCTTTCTTATGTCTGTTCTGTTGTTTTTCTTCTGTTGGTAGCTGTTTATGCCTATAGAATATTAAAAAATTTTTTTCTTTGACATTGTCCTTTCCTTAATGGACTATTTTTCTGTTGGCTGTAGGTGCTCACTGTTTTCAAATATTAGTTCAAGGGGAAAGAGAATAGCTTTAAAATGTAACATTTAACTGCTCCATTACCTTTAAAGTTAGAATTACAACTAATGGTAGCTGCTTGCATTCCTGGGAAGAGCACAGTGGGGGCTGGATTCCCTGTTCCCGGCCTGCCCTGGCCTAGTCTGTGATGGAAGGGTGACGGGATGATGGGTCTCCATCCCCATCCCTTCCAGTTATCCTCTCTCTCTACCCCCTTTGCATACTGCAGACTAATGTGGAGTCACATGTCACAACTGCAGAGTTCTTAGCTCAAGTCCTGCGACTGACAAAGGTTTGTGCCCTGGCTCAGGTGAGGCCTGGCCTGAAAGCCTCACTTTGACTGTTTTTCCAGATGTCGAGATTTCCAGAAGCTGATGTCGCTGGGGGGTAACTGGATGGAGATGGAGACAGTCTACTCTTGTATGTTCCTTCTGTTGAGTTGGAGATACCAACATCTTGCAGATAATCTTTTTGGTGTGTGGGACACATTTTTCCTTTTAGAAATCACAAGCTGCCTCCCCCACGCCCAGTGCTGGGGATCAAACCCAGGGTCTTGTGCATTCTAGGTCACCAGCCCTACTGCCAAACTACACTGCCAGCCTCACAAACTGGGGTCTTCCCTTCTAAAATCGAGTCCACGCAGAGCCTCTGAGCTGAAAATCTAGAAAATACAACAAGAAAATTAAACCATTAGACTGAAAAGAGTTTGTAATTAGCTTTTGAGCTATTGGCTTTTGGATTTTTTTTAATTGACATGAATTCTTAATGTAGAAAGTTGAGAAGAATAGTCTTGTGATCCTGTTTTAGTGATCAGAGCAATAAGAAACTAATTTCTCTTAGGAGAATTCTCAGGTCTTCTACCTTCTTAGTTGTAATTGTTTCTTTTTTTTCTTTCATGTACTGGGGATTGGGGCCATGGCCTTCGCACTGAGCTACATCCTTAGCTTGCTTGTTTAATTTTGATTTTGAGACAGGGTCTTGCTATGTTGCTAAATTGCCCAGGCTGGGCTTGAACTTGCAACCCTCCTGCCTCAGCCTCCCAGAGCAGTGCTGGTATTTATTACAAGCTTGCACCAGCTCATTGTTGTTACCTTCTGTCAAGTTCCATAATCAAGTGCTTTTCTTTTATTTGTGGTAGCAAAACAAATAATATGTCTTTGCAAACCGTAGTAATGTGCTTGGGATAACGTAAAGCTGGTATTTGCTAAAACTCAGAGCAGGGTCTCAAAACATTTTTTAAGTAGGAGGCACAGTAAGTCATTTCAGGAAAAAACAACGGAAAGCACCGCAGACCTGTGAGATTTTGGTCTTCACTGACTAGTTCCAAGCGAGGATGCATAAAGATGCGATTAGGCCTGGGATGCCAGTGTGGGGGGGGGGCTGTGGAAGGGAGACACCGAGGTGAATGCTGTGAGAGGCTGTTATGTGAAGATGAAGAAGGCTCGCTTGTTCTCTCCTGCAGTTGCCGTGCCGTTCGTGCCCCTGCTGTATGTGGCTGTTGGAGGTACAGTGCAAAGAACAAACCAGTAAACAACTTGGTCCCCAAGGAGTGGGGAGGAAACCTAGTGGGCCGGCCGGAAGCCAGTATGGAACCTCCAGGAAGAAAAAGGATGCTTCTTTTTCTCGAGACAGGGTCTCACTCTGTGGCCCAGGCTGACTTTGGACTCACGACAGTCCTCCTGTCTCAGCCTCCCAAGTGCTGGGATTACAGGCGTGCGCCACCATGTTTGGCTTATGTGGTGCTGGGGAATCGAACTTGGGTTTTTAGCGCTTCACTTCGTGCTTGCTAGGCAAGTGCTATAACCACTGATCCATTCCTCCAGGCCAAAGGGACATTTCTTCTCTCTCTCTCTCTCTCTCTCTCTCTCTCTCTCCCTCCCTCCCCCCCTCTCTCCCCCCTCTCTCTCTCTCTCTCTCACTCTCTCTCTCTTTCTCTCTCTTCTCTGGCAGAACTTGGGGTTGAATGCAGTCCTTCACTCTGAGCCACATCCCAAGCCCTGTGTTTATTTGAGACGAGGTTTTGCTAAATTGCTAAATTCTCTAGAATGGGCTCAAATCTGCAACTTTCTGTCTCTCCCCGAGAGTGTTGGGGTTAGAGTTATGCGCCACCATGTCCGTCTTTTATTTTTTACTCTTCTTCATCTCCTTCTTCTTGCTCTTCCTCTTCTTCCTCTTCTTGAGATGAGTCTCGCTGCATTACTCAAGTTGGTTCTAACTGCTGAATTCATGGAATCTGCACCCCACCCCCCGCCCCCAGGCAGCCAGGTGTGTAGGCACAGGGTGGGTGGGTGGGGGGGAAGAGAGTGGTTTGCTTGTTTGTTTTGATTTTGTGACAGGGTTTTGATGAGTAAGTTGCCCATTGTGGGCTCAAACTTGTAGTCCTCCTGCCTCAGCCTCCAGGAACCGGGGACCTGGGCCACTGCGCCTAGCTGAAAAGGAAAAGTGTCCTGGGCCTGACACTCCTGTAGCGAGTCTTTAATAGATGTCGGTAGTTTTGCATTGGCTTAGCCTGGGAAAGAAGATTAAAATGAAGTTGAAATGAGCTGCTTGTTTTAACAACCATTGTATGATCAATTAGATTGAGATGTCCTGCCGACCTGCCTGGTTCCTGCACCTGAATCTTCACCTGAGCTACTTCTAACCTGTTCTTAAGCTGGATCACATGAGCTAGTCTGTAGACCCCAGTGAGAGGGGACACAAGATGGTCTCCACACTGGTGCTGTGATGTAGTTGAGTTCTGGAACGCTAGCATACATTCATTCATTAAGTATTTTTCCTTTTTGGTTTTCTTATTTATGTATTTCTTATGTTTTGAGGCAGGGCCTCGCTCCGTAGTTCAAGCTTGTCTTGTACTCCCTACATAGCCCAGGCTGGCCTCGAACTCATGGCAGTCCTTGTGCCTCCCTCCTGAGGGCTGGGATTACAGGTGTGCAAATGCACATCTGGCTAATCTTTATGTGGTTCTAAAGAATCAAATTCAGAGCCTTGAGCATGCTAGCTAGGCAAGCCCTTTAACCACTAAGCTATGCCCACAGAGATTCATTAAATATTTCATGAGCACCAGCTCTGTCAGGCATTGTGGTATGTATGAAAAACAAGCAAAAAGTGAACTTTGTTTTTAGGTTACTGACAATATTGGAGGCAGGAGAGACAAACATATGTGGTTGTGATATTTTATTAACCAGCACATAGTGTTTTTCGCGGTGGTGGGGACCAGACTCTGGCTTTCACCCGCCCGCCCCCCCCCATCCTCCCCCCCCTTTGTTTTTGACCTAGTGTCTCTGAGTCATCAAGTTGCCCCCCAGGCTGGGCTTGAACTTGCTGCTGTGCTGCTTCAGCCTGCCAGAGTGCTTGGATTATAGACGTGTGCCACCAGGCCTGGCTGCATGGGCTTTTGAGTCATCACAGAATGTGTCTGAATGCCTTGAGTAGCCCTGTGACAGTAGGATGATACTTCAAGCTGTGTGGGCCTCTGTTGCCTTGCCTTGTGGTGAAGTGGAGGAAGGCGGCAACTGTGGATAGTCGTGGAAGCCCACATTGAGGGTGCCTGACACCGTGAGTCCCCAGAGGTGAATGTGATGGTGACAGCCCTTGTACTAGCAATGGTAGAATTACAGGGGCTGGAGGAATGGCTCAGCGGTTAAAATACTTGCCTCGCAAGCTGTAAGTACCTGACTTCAATTCCCAGCACCACATGAGCCAGGCATGGTGGTGCATGCCTCTGGAGGCTGAGACAGGAGGATTGCTTTTGAGTCCAAGGCCACCTTGGGCTCTGCAGTGAGTTCAGGACCATCTTGGACTACAGAGGGAGACCCTGTCTCACAAAAAAGGAAAAGAAAAGAAAAAGAAATTACCGTACAAATAACGCGCGTGCTGTGCTAGACACCACACCAAGGTGAACGCAGCAAACTCCCTAGAGGAATCAGAAACCAGGCTGGGTGTTGTAGGTCTGTAGTGCCAGCACTCTGGCAGGCTGAAGCAGGAGGATCGTTGGTTCAGGCCCATCCTGGGCAACTTTGTGCAACTCAGTAACTTAGCGAGACCCTATCATTAATCGAAACCAAAATACACGCTGGGTGTGTAGCTTGGTGTGAAGGCCTGGGCACTATCCTAAGGCCCAAAACAAGCAGACAGACAAACCCACAAAGGAACCAGAGGACCTCTCCTTTAGCCTGGGCTTTGAGGGAGCCCTGCAGAGGAGGGGCATTTTCTGGGAAGGGAGGGGTGGGCGGTTCAGGAAGGGGGACCGGCAGCCCAGCAGGGGTGGGGCCGCTCTGGCAGGTGGGAGCTGAGCCCGGAGAGAGGGTTTGGGGCCAGAGGTGGAGGCCTTGTGGCTCACCTTTTTTTGACTTTACGTTTTTCTTTTTTTTTCCTTTTTTTTTTTTTTTTTTTTTTTTTTTTTTTTTTTTTTTTTTTTTTTTTTTTTTTTTTTTTTTTTTTTTTTTTTTGGTGACAGTCTTACTGTGTAGCCCAAGATGGTCCTGAATCTCTTATTCTTTAGAGGCACTGTTAACTTGGTATTTTCTTGTTGTTGCATTTTTAAAATTTTAAAATTTTGAGAGAGGTTGTCCAGGCCAGCTAGCTTTGAACCTGGGACTCTCCACTGTCAGCCTGCCGATGGAGGTTTTAGAGGCCTGTGTTGCCCTGCTGGCTTCCTGGTGTGGGAGACTGGGACGCCTTGCTGTTTCCTGGCCCTCTCTTCTGAGCTGCTGCTGGCCGAAGTCCACCCTCCCTGGTATCTCTGGCAAGTTTCTCTCCGCCTCCAGGACTGGGTGTGAGTGTTCTTTCTGTGCGTGGTGGGAAAAGCAGGGGGTCTGAGGAGGAGAGCGGTGCGTCCTTAACGGTGATTCCTCTTAACTGGGATGCTCCACTTTCCATGTTGGCAGTACCGTGGCGCAGGGCCTCGGACTGACCTTCCCACGGGCACACTTTCAAAGGAGCCCCTAACATGGTACGTGCGGACCAACTGCAGAGTCCATGTGTCTAGAGACTGGTGCTGAAGGAAGCAGAAAACTGGGATTCCAGGCCCACGTCGCCAGGCCTGTGGCACTTGTCTGTTTCCATTGTCAGCCTCCCAAACTGTCACTGAGAAATTCCTTTGTTTCCTTTCCTTTTCTTTCTCTTTTTGGGGGGAGGGGGACTGAGTCCCCGAGAGTGGCACTCAACCCCAGGGCCCTTGCACTGAGCTCCATCACCAGTCTTTTTTGTAGTTTGGTTTTGAGACAGAGTCTTGCTGAATTGCCCAGACTGGGCATGAATTTGTGAGTCCCCCTGCCTCAGCCTCCCGGAGTGTTAGGATTGTTGTCACTAGACCTGGCTCGAAATCCCTTAGTACCCAGTTTTATAAAAGTTCTCGCGTTGGTTATTTTCCTCTTATCACATCTTTGGGAAATAAATTTCTACACTAATTCCCTTTTACTCTTTAGGTATAGAGCATACCAGAATCATATAAAATTACAAATTTTTGAGCTGGCAGCATAGCTCACTGGTTCCCCGGCACCACGTAAGCCAGGCATGGTGTTGCATGCCTGCAATCTCAGTGCTCAGGAGGCTGAGGCAGGAGTACTGACAAGAAAGAGTTTGAGGACAGTCTGGACTACAGAGTGAGACCATGTCTCACTCTTTTTTCTTTTTTTATGGAAAAGGCTCAGGTGAAGTGCTAATTAAGTAGAATTTAATTGCTTATATCACTTTACATTGTTTTATTTTTAGTATTTTAATTGTACAATTTTTGTTTAAAAATTTATAATGCCCCAAAACGAAGGAAAAATAATTTTTAAAGAGAAAAAATTAATAGTGCAATTTGTTGTCAGTTTCTAGTCAAAATATTTGAGATTTGAGAAAGAAAAAAAGCTAGGACTCTGCTTAGTGGTCGAGTGCTTGCCTGTGTGATTAAGGCCCTCACGTTTGTCCCCAATTCCCACCCTCACACACACAAAACATTCCTCTTCATAATCTTAACAATATGGGAGGTGAATGTTTTAGTAAGGTAACGGCACTTTTCAAGCTCTTTCTTTCTTTCTTTCTTTCTTTCTTTCTTTCTTTCTTTCTTTCTTAAAGTAGGGTTTCAATATGAAGCCCAGGCTGGCTTTAAACCAGTGATTCTCCTGCCTCAGTGTCCTAAGTGCTAGTATTACAGGCATGTGCCGCTGTGCCTAACTTGCAAGTCTGCTTTAGCATAGAGATAGGACTTCCCAGCTTCCTTCCTGCCCTCCAGTGCCAGGGCCTCACAACCGCACACACTCTGCACTGTGTCCCCAGCCCGTGGGCCTCTTTTTACTCTCTGCAGGCCCTGTTTTCTCATTTCTCTTTTTCTCCCCACTGTTTCACTGGCTTCCCCCTGAGTAGTCAGGATTTGTGAGAACATTTTTAGAAAGCATGGGCGAGATTTTCTTAAGTAAATATAAAATTTAGAAGGTAAGACCTGCATATAGGGTACACAGACATTTAAAAAAATGATCGAGGTGAGGGGGCGCACGTCTGGAACCTCAGCGCTCTGAGAGGATGAGGCAGGAAGTTCAGTGAGATTCTGTCTTCAAAATCTAAAAGGGCAGGGATGGGGACTGAGGATGTAGTTCAGTGCAGAGGCCGTGGGTCAACCCTCAAGTGGAAGAAAAATAAAAGTGAGAGGTATCCCACATCAAAGTAGAATGCAAAGCATGGTTTGGAAAAAAGAAGGTGATATGGCTGACTCACAAAGTATTTTTATCTGTAATATATAGCTCCTGTGAGTTGATTGAAAACAATATTAGAATTGAGGGGGAAACTAATTAGACAGAGAGGGATTTGCAAATAACCAGCAAACATGAAAAGAGACTTGACCTTAGTAGTGAGCGAACAGAGACTAAGTCGTAGTTTTCACTTCTTACCTGTTGGCTTACGTAGACATTCAGTGTCGATGCTGCTCAGAGCAGGGAAGTAAAGGGATGGAAGGGGTCAGCTGTGCGCCTAGGAATTTCACCTGGCAGTCGACAGTAAGGCATAAAGTGTACATTAAAAGACAAACAAGGTGGGTATGATGGAGCATGTCTGTAATCCCAGCACTTGGGAGGCTGAGGCAGGAGGGTTATCATGAGTTTGAGGCAGGCCTGTACTCCATAGTGAGGTCAGGACCAGCCTAGGCTACGGAGTAAGACCCTGTCTCAGAAACCAAACAGGGCTGGAGGAATGGCACAGCAATTTGAGCACTTGCCCAGCAAGCACAAGGCCCTGTGTTTGATTACCGAGCACCACATATACTGGGTATGGTGGCACATGGCTGTAATCCCAGCACTCAAGAGGAGGCTGAAGCGGGAGTATTGCTGTGAGCTCCAGGCTAGCCTGGGCTATAATAAGTTCAGGACCAGCCTAGGCTACAGAGTGAGACCCTGTCTTAAAACAAACAAAACAACAAAAAATCCCAGAACAACAAAACGAAGAAAAATACCAGGCTGTGCACAATTTCCAGGCTCAACAGTCTCAGATACTTGTTTATGGGGTCTTGGGTACCACAGAGACATTTAGCCAGATCCTGCAGGAGCGTGGGTCGCGTGTGCGGATGTAATCACAGCAAACTGTTTCCATACATTGAAGTAGATGATGCTTTCAGACATTTGAGTGTCACTGTATTTTAAGATCTGGGTGTGATCCCGGCATCTGCGCTGAGCGTTTTCCTGCGGCCCACTTCCCAGCCTCGCTCTGAATGTTTCAGAGGGTGATCAAAGATTTTATCACATTGTCTCTCAACTCTCCTTGGCCTTGAAAAATACGTCATATGTTAGTGAGCATTTTAAATAAAAGGTGCCCCTCCTTCTCTACCCCTTTTAGCGAGAGGACTGGGGATGGAACCAAAAGGCATTGCACTGAGCTACACCCAGATTCTTCCTCCCAACCTTGCTTTTTTTTTTTTTTTGAGACAAGAGTTCTAGGTTGCTAAGTTGTCCAGCCTGCATGAACTTGCAGTCCTTCTGCCTCAGCCTCCCCAAGTGCCGCAGTACAAGTGCATGCCGCCGAGCCCGACTCCGTCTCTTCTGGTGGCTTACGAGCTGCTCCTCTCGATGCCCCACGGCGGTGCGGACATATGCCACGGGTGCCCTCTGGCAGCCTCCCTTGTCGTGACTGTAGAAGGAAGGAGAAATTGTAACTTTACTGAGCTTAACAAAAATGTTGTGCTCATAAAACAAATAATTACTAGGGTATTTTAAATCTACCATTACCTCTTGTGCTATGTAAAAGTTACGGAATTTTATTTTATTTTGTTTTGTTGTGGTACTGAACCCAGTGCCTCACTACATCCTTACCCTTTTTAAAATTTTATTTTGAACACGATCTCACTAAGTTGCCCAGGCTGACTTTGAACTAGAGATCCTCCTGCCTCAGCCTCCCGGAGTGCTGGGATTACAGGCCTGCGCCATCAGGCCCAGCAAGGTGGAGCCTATTTTAGAAAAGAGGGCAGAGATAACTTGAGCACCTTCAGCAGTCTCATCTTTGACAAAGAGGCCAAAAACGTATGCTGGAGAAAAAACAGCCTGCTTAACAAACGGTGCTAGGAAAACTGGTGACCCCATGTAGGAGTATGAAACTGGACTCACAGCTTTTACCTGTACCAAAATCAAACCAAAATGGAACGAAGAACTCCATACTGAAACAGAAACTCTGAATCTGCTAGAAGATAAAATAGGTAAAACCCACGAAGACCTAGGCCTGGGCAAGGACTTTCTTAATAAAACACCTAATGCACGTGAGATGTCGGGGTCCCTGGATCCCTGGCCACCATTGGCGACTGGCGATCGGGAACCAGTGAAGTTTGGGGCAACAGGGTCTCGAGGTGCATGAGTAGGACAGAATCCGGGAGGGTGAATCAGTGTTAACAGCTCATTTATTGGAGGTGAGGACCAGGCTTGTAAGCAGTGGGAGGGAGGAGGGTCAGCCAGGGTAATAGGGCAAGGGTCATTTACTGATTGGAGGAAGTTTGGGGTCTGAAAGTCACTTAACTTGTATGATGGGTCTCTCTAAACATAATCACGTGATTTCTGGTAAGGGTCTGGAAGCAGGGGAAAGTTAGAAATTTGGGTAGAATGAAACCTGAGCTGCGGGCCTTCCTGGGTCTGGAATAAGAGGGAGGGGCTCCACTCCTGCCGCTCTCCAGAGAGGAGATTATCATCTGGTCTGAGCCACCTTCTACCTTCCATTATCCCAGGCCTGGTCAGGGTTCCAGCGTGAGACAACACCAAGAATCAGCAAACTTATATCAAGTTAAAAAGCTTTTTTTGCACTACAAAAGAAACAATCAGCAGAGTGAAGAGAGAAACAACAGAATGGAAAAAAAATTTTTCCACCCACTCCTCAGACAGGGGGCTATTATGTAGAACATGCTAAGAACAGAAAAAAATCAGACTCCCCAAAATAGGAGACTCAGTCACAAAGCAGGCAGCTGAAATGAATAGACAACTCTTAAGTCTGTTTTGAGACAGGGTCTCACTCTGTAGCCCAGGCTGGTCCTGAGCTCACTATATGTAGTCCAAGCTGCCCTTGGACTCATAGCAGTTCTCCTGCCTCAGCCTCCCAAGTGCTGGGATTACAGGCTTGTACCTCCACAGCCATTTTTATGTGGTGTTGGGAAGTCAGCCAAAGGCCTTGTGCTTGCGAGGCAAGTGCTTTAGCAGGTGTGCCATTCCTCCAGCCCCAGGAGAATAAGTGTGAATGGCCAATAAATACACGAAAAATGTTCAGCATCTTTGCCATAAAAGAAATGCAAAACAACCCTGAGGTTCCATCTGACTCTGATAAGAATGGCTGGTATCAAGAATTCAAAAAACAACAAATGCTGGTGAGGTAGTAGAGGAAAAGGAGCCTTCCTTTCTACTTGCTGGTGGGATGGTACACTGGTGCAGCCATTATGGAAAGCAGTACAGAAATTCCTCAAAAAAACTGAAAACAGATATCGCATTTGATCCAGGTACCTCTGGGTATTTGTCCAAAGACTTATTTCATTACTCCACAGCGACGCATACATCCCGACGTTCCTAGCAGTAGCCCCACAACTCACCATAACTACATCTTGGAAGCAGCCACTGTGTCCATTACAGATGAGCGGACAAAGATGTGGTCTATTCACAATGGAGTACTACTCTCCCGTAAAGAAGGTACATTTGAGTCATTTGTAGGAAAACAGGTGCCCCTTGAGTCCATTGTGCCTGGTGAAATGAATCAGACACAGAGGGTTAAATACCACATGGTTTCTTTAATATGAGAAAACCAAAGTGTAGAAAAAAAAGCAAAGTAAAAGAGATGGAAGAAAATAGGCAGATAGACTTTGTGGAGAGGGACAGGAGATGTGGGGAGCGGTGAGGAGGAAGGGGAAGGGACGAGGGACGTGCTAGGTACGCACACCGCCTCCTCTGGCTGGGTGTTATGATCGTGCATCCTACCACATACTAATAGAATAATGTTGACCAAAAAAGAAACAAGGAGAGCCGGCATAGTGGTCAGAGGGCCGGCTTCCCCACGTCCCAAGGTGGGAGTGGCGCTGTGGGTGGCGACCTCCGCCCTCAGTCCCCACGCCTCCTTCCTGCTGCTCCTGGAGGCCGAGCATGGCGCCAGGCCCTGAGTTGGATCCCCAGCCACATAAACCTTGGTGCTGCATACCCGTGGTCGCAGCTTCAGTGCCTGAGGCAGGAGGACTGTCATGAGTTCAAGAACAGCATGGGCTACATAGTGAGGTCAGGACAAGCCTGGACTACAGAGCAGGACCTGCCTCTCATTAAAATAAAAATAAATAAATAAATTTTATAAAGGGAGGTTGGAGGAATGGCTCAGCAGCTAAAACACTTGCCTAGCAAGTACTATGTCATGTGCTAAGTACCCAAGTTCGATTCCCCAGCACCACATAAGCCAAGTGTAGTGGCACACGCCTGTAATCCCAGCACTTGGGAGGCTGAGGCAGGAGGGTTGCTGTGAGTTCAAGGCCAGTCTGGGCTCCAGAGTGAGTTCAGGACCAGCCTGGGGATACAGACTGAGACCCTGTCTCCAAAAAAAAAAAAAAAAAAAAGAAGTCCGGGAAGAGCCCAGTGCCCCTG
This sequence comes from Ctenodactylus gundi, assembly GCA_004027205.1. Taxonomy (NCBI): domain Eukaryota; kingdom Metazoa; phylum Chordata; class Mammalia; order Rodentia; family Ctenodactylidae; genus Ctenodactylus; species Ctenodactylus gundi. The sequence continues at coordinate 37,445 of PVKB01002558.1, forward strand.
GAGAAGTGGGAGCAGAAGTGAGAGACTAGGGAGAGGTGGGCAGTGGTTGGTTCCAAGCGTTGGCAAGATGTCTGCATTTTATTTATGTATTTATCTTTATGTGGCACTGTGGATCAAACTCAGGGTCTTTACACTGAGCTGCATCCCAGTCCTTTTTAGATTTTTATTATTTGTATTTTGAGACAGGGTCTCACTGAGTTGCCCAGGCTGGGCTTGAACCTTCAGTCCTCCTGCTTCAGCCTCCCAGGGTGTCGATATTTTACTTTAAGCCTAACAGGCAGCCACTGGAGACATGAAGCTTGAGAAATGCCTGGAAAAGCTCCTTGGCTTCTCCTTGCAGACTGTGGAAGAGGGCCTGGGGGCCTGGTGTGGTGGGGCAGGTAGAGGTGAGGGTGGCTGGCTGGAGGAGGGGCTCCCCATATCCCGAGCCGGCACTCGGGATGGCCACGGGACTTGGTGATTAATCCGTGTGGGGTATATGAGAAGTCAGCCCAGCTCCTCGTCTTCTTTACAAGGAGCAAAGACACGGGTAAAGAAATCTGATGGAATGGGTTTGGGCATAGTGGAGTGGTTAGAGCTCTTGCTTAGCATGCACACGGCTGTGGGTTCAACTCCCCAGAACCACAAATTAGCTGGGCGAGGTGGTGCATGCTTGTAATCCCAGCATTTGGGAGCCTGAGGCAGGAGGATTGCTGTGGATATGAGGCCAGCCTGGGCTACATAATGAATTTGGGACCATCCAGGACCACAGAGCAAGACCCTATCTCAAAAATAAAAAGTAAAATGAATAAAAAGACAACAACTGATAAAGAGGTATAAAAATGAAGGACCAAAACAGTATTTCACGATTCAGTTTAGGGAATGAAGCTGTCTGTTTACTTGAATTTGAAAATTCTTATGGATTCCAATTTTGGTACTTTCTTTAGGAGTCTGCCAAGACAGTTAACATTTGGAAAGGTTTCATCAGTTGGCCAGAAAAAGAAGCCTCCCCTGCCATCAGAGTGCTTGGTGACGTAGCTTACCGGAGCCGAGTTGGTGGCATTCCAGGGTGCACATTAGGTGTGCGGCCGCATTTCTTCCTTTCTGTTGCAAGGCTGAAATGTGAGGTCATTTTCTTCCCATAAAGTCAGACCAACTAGCCAGACATATTTGGACATTCCATTTCTAAAATGAATGCCAAGAGCTTCAAAGCCAAAGAATTAAGACAGTTATTTACAGGAAGCAGGATGTATGCTCCGGGTGAGAAGCCTGGACTCGGCGCACAAGTACACCTGCCTCTGGAGTTCAGACCACGTGACTGAGCGTGACTGAGATGTGTCAGCTCTCGCTGTCCTCTCGCTGGAGCATGATGGACCTTGGTGACTTGTTGGCATACGTATGATACTATGGGCCCCAGAGGCCTGGGACACAAGTGTGACAGGCCGGTTAAAGGGTGATGCGAGCTCTGTATTAGCACTAACACAGTCCACAGTGTAGTGCTTCTAGAAAATTCTGTTCTAGATGTCATGGTATAGGGATCAATGAGTGGCAGGCACAAGAGCTCAACTATGAAAAAGGGTCTTCCATAAAGACCCAGAGCCCACTGGCCCAGAGGCTCAGGCCTGTCGTCCTAGCATTCTGGGAGGCTGAGGCAGGGGGATTGCTGTGGGTTTAAGGCCAGCCTGGGCTTCACAGTGAGTTCAAGGCTAGCCTAGACAACAGAGGGAGACCCTTTCTCAAAAAAAAAAGAAAGAAAGAAAGAAAAGAAAAAAGAAAAAAGAAATAGAAAAGAAAAGAAAGAAAGAAAAAAGGAGGATGAGGATATCATTGAGTATGAAGGCCCTGGTTTCCATCACCTGGACCACAAAAAGTGAAACCAAGAATGGAGGAGTGGAGTGTGTTCTTATGAGCCCCCCTGGGGACGTCCCTGTGCTCAGGATGTGTCCAGGCAGAGCCAGAAAGCTGTGTGGCGGCGATGCTGGGTAGTGGGCTGGATGAGTCTCAGATCCATTGATGTTTAGATTGTTGGTAGCACCGTGACAGTTATTAAGTGTTCCTCAGAATAAAGTCCCAATGGCCGATGGCACCATTCCTGTGGTTCCCTTTGCTGGGCTGTTCAGTCTTCCAGGTGAGCTGCCACAGTGGCGGAGGGCTGTGCAGCAAGCCTGTCCCCTTTTTTTTCAGAGCAGAAATGGCAGACTGGGTATTAGGGCCAGAACCCATCCAGCGACTGGGGCACGTTGGGCTCCAGGTGCTTCTAAGTAGGCAAGGTCATCCTGAAGTTTGGATGGAAGGCTTCTCTCAGAACCTGGGTGATTCACAGAGCTCTGGCCAGCACTCCTGCCCGCCCCCGGGGGCGGGAGCCGAGTGGGGCTTTTTCCTTTCATGGGCCTGGACGTCTGGCTCATGCTGTCCCTGCCATTCCCCCTCAGCCACTTATCTTACCCTCTGTCTGCTTCCCTGATCTGTATCACCTGTCCCTTACCTGGGGTCCTTTGTGTTTTGACCTGATTGAGGTGCTGATGCTTTCTTGTCCTTCTACAGAAGAAAAATGCAGGAGAGAGGAAGGTGGAGAATGGGCAAGGGGAGGTGTGCAGGAGGTCACGGTGCCGAACCAGAGCCCTGAGATTGGAGCAGTGAGGATGCAAAGTTCGTTCCCAGTTCTGCCTTGTATGTGCTGAGGCCACTATTTCTTCATCCACTCGGTAGGAACCGGACTTCTTTTTTCCTTCTGTACTATACTGAGTATTGAGTCCAGGGCCTTTGCACTGAGCTACATCCCAGCCCTTTTTTAGTTTTTGTTTTGAGGTGTGATCTTGCTAAGTTGCCCCAAACTGGGCTTGAACTTGACGTCCTCCTATCTCAGCTTCCCAGAATGCTTGGATTACAAGTATGCATCACCATGCCAGGCTTTGAGTGTGAGAGAACATTCAGATCACCTGGCGCATAATCCTGCCGGAGCCCACCTTGATGCTCTCCCTCTCTGTTCTCCTGAGAACCCAGAGGCCAGGATGTTGTTCCACTGTCGTGTGGTGACTTTTATGTTTATTTTCTTTGCTGGACTCTGTGAGCCTAGCAACTTGGTATCACAAGCCCCTAGGGTGGCATCTTGGAAAATAAATGAATTTAAGGGTAAGTTTGAGAGTGGGACCAGAGAAAAGGTGTGGAAGGATGTTCGCCTACACTCACCTGGACCACTCAACAGCAGTGTTGGACATTATAAGAAATGAGAATGTAGCTCTTCGCTAACCCTTTGTTCTAGTTACCTTTTCATTGGTGGGACACGGTATGGACACCCACTGCGTAAGGTAGGACAGGTCTTCTTTAGTTCAAAGTTTCAGAAGGTCTCAATCCATTCGTGTTTGGCTGGTAATGGTGGAAGAGTGTGGTAAAGGGCCTAGCTGGAGCAAAGCTGATTGTCCCATTGCAGACAGGAAGCAAGATGAGTGAGGAATGAGGAAGGAGGTCATGCTGCAGTGATCTGCCCCTTCTAAACCAAGCCGTACTTCTCAGCAGCACAGAAGGTCAAGGGATTAACAGTGGTAATTGAGTTACTGTCCAAACATGAGGCTTTTGAGAGGACACTCCAGATCTAAACCACAGTGTTCTGGGCCCCAGAAGACTCATGTCTGCCTCCTGTGCAAAATGGGTTTAGTCTATCTCTGAGAGTTGCCAAAGTCTTAAATTTCCAGCTTTGCTACAAAGTTTAAGTCCAGAGTCTTCCCTCTTGACCTCACAACTCTTTAATTCTGCATACATGTGAAATCAGCACCAGGTGGATGATGCTAAGTTCTGCCATTGGCTTATGCAGTAGTTTGGCCCCTAGGACAATGGCTACAGAGGCCTCTGAGTTCTTGGGTAGCGACCTTCCTAGGCATTCACTTTCCTAGGTTGCCCTGCAGGATGCCTCGGGGCTCTCTTTTCAAAGCGGCCTTTCGCCTTTGCACTTTTAAGTGGGTAAAGGTAGGATCTTACTGATTCCTGAGATGCCCTCAAGTCATCCTTATAATCCTGACTCCAAGTACCTGACTTCTAATGCTTTGCTCTTCAGTACTAACTATGTGCTCTTTTGCCCCAAATTTTCAGTCTCTTTCTTTCTGGCAAAATTGCAAGCTTCTTACGTCTTTCCTTTTGCCATTTTTTTGATTCTTAAGATAGAGCTGGCCCTGGAGGCATCACACAAAAGTTAGATCACCTCCTGAGTAAGCACAGACCTTCCATTTTATTTCCCATTACCACATAAACTAGATGGTGCTGGGGAATCAAATCCCAGCATTTGAGGGGCTGAGGCAGGAGGATTACCATGTGTTCGAGGCCAGCCTGGGCTACATAGTAAGTTCAGGACCAACCAGACTACAGAGTGAGACCCTGTCTCAAAGAATAAAAAATAAATAAGTAAATAAAAAGATAGAGCTGGCCAAAAGCCACAGGCAGTAGCCATGTGACAGCCTGAATCAAAAACTCCAGCAGATTAAATACTTACCACCATTTGTACTGAGCTTGCTTGCTTGCTTGCTTGCTTTCTTGCTGTCTTTCTTTCTTCTTTCTTTCTTTCTTTCTTTCTTCTTCTTTTTTTTTTCTTCTTTGAGCTTGCTTTCTTTTCTTTCCTTAGTCTGTTTCAGGCAGTCTCAGGCCAGGGACAAAATGCTGACACACTTTTTGCTAGAGCATTACGTGCATGGTCTCTAGACCAATAGCCAGTTGAGTCCTCCTTCTCATCTGAAACCCCTTGGGCTAGGTCTTTGCAATCCAGCACTCCTTGGCATTCAGGTCTTCTCAGCTCTAGCCAGAATCGCCCATCAAGCTCGGCTGTTCTAAGACCTCTCCAGCCAGCATCTCCAAACCTTCCCGTACTCCCCCCACATGCCAGTTCCAAAGGCTTTGTTCCAAATCACATGGTCAGGGAAAGCTTCAGTGGCAACCCCACTTTTCTGGTACCAACTTTTATCTTAATTATTATTATTATTATTTTTTTTTTTTATTGCTGTGACACAGTACCCAACATCCACAATGTAAGGGAGGAAAGGCATGTTGTAGCTCACAGTTTTAGCAGGTCTTGGTCATTCATAGCTGGCCTGCCATGGTGAAAGGGTCTAGCAAAGGCCTGAGAAAAGCTGTTCATCCCATGGTGGACAGGAAGCTGAGTAAGGAGGAGGGTGGAACCAGCATGTGCCTGGAAGGGCATACCTGCGCCTTCTAGGTCAAGTCCCAGTAATCCACTCCTGTGGACAAGGTCCTACCCTGTGACAGCAGAGAAATCATGGATTAACTCCTGGCTTAGTTACTTTCTCAGTGACCAACATCTACAGCTTAGAATACCCAACATCTACAGAATATCTAACATCTATGACTTAGGAAAGATTTATTTTAGCTCATCATTTCAGAAGATCACCATACATTCATGGGTGGATGGCCAGGAAATGAGAACTTCATGGCAGGTCCAGGGCCAGGGCCAGGGCCAGAACTGGAGACAGAGCTTGTCAGGCATGGCAGAATGGAAACAAGTCCCGGAGGAAGGAACCACACGCATCCTCCAGGTGGAGCCCCAAGCATCCACCCACTCCAGGCGGGTCCCGCCTCCCAACACTAGTCAGCATCCTTAGGTAAGTGAGGCTTTTGGGGAACATGAGATCCAGGCCACAACAACTCCCATGATTGAACTACCTTCCAAACATGAGGTTTTTGGGGGACATCCAGATCCAAGCTGCTTCCCCATTTTCCACTTCTCTATGTGGAAGATTTTTTCTTCTTTTTATGAACTTTGCTTATGGCTCCAGAAACAGCTATTAATAGATGCAGCTAAAACACTTTTGGTTTAGCATGACTCTGGTGTTCACTGAACACTTGAGACGTACACACACACATACACACCTTTTTTTTTTTTTTTTTTTTTGTGGTACTGGGATTTGAGCCTGGGACCTTTGTACTGACTTTTCCTTCCTTCCTTCCTTCCTTCCTTTTTTCTTTCTTTTTCCTTTCATTCTTGTTTTCTTTCTTGACTTTGAGGCAGGCTGTCATTGTCACTAAGATGCTCAGGCTGGGCTTGGGCTTGCTGTCACTTTGCCTCAGCCTCCCTGTGTTGGGACTGTAAATTAACTCTGTATTCCATAGGAGGCAGTGCTGTACGTACACACATAGGAGTGAAGAGTTTTGAGGTTTGGATGAATTCCTGTTCTGTAAGGTAACCTTGAAGGTCAGGGTTGTATGTAGAAACATTACATGTATGGTAGTTTTATAAAATACTATGGCAGTAGCAGCTTCTTTCCTCTTTAGTAGGTTGCAGTTAACTTTGCATTTTCTTTGAACTTTTTTTACAAGGTAGAATTCTCAAAGTGCTGTCTGTAATTTAGCAACTATGTCACAGCTTCATCTTTTGGGGGGCTTGATTGTGTGGTTTGTGCTATGGTCCATGGTTGCTTTGGTGACTGTTTTAGAAAGGGGAAAAGGAGTCAGTGATTTTTGGCATGGAATTATTATTATTAGTAGTAGTAGTATTAGTATTATTTTGTTGTTGTTGCACCACCTGTGTCTCAGGCCAGAGCCTTAGGGGAACTCAAGGTGTCTATAAATTTGTGTTATTGTCTGTAAACATTTTGAGGAAGATGAGCTCTCACTCTCTCTCTCTCTCTCTCTTTTTCCCCAGTGGTACTAGGGCTTTCTTATTTTGAGACAGGGTCTCATTAAGTTGCTAAGTTCCCCAGGCTGGGCTGAACTCAGTATCCTCTTGCTTTAGCCTCCCACGGGCTGGGGTAACAGGCCTGTAGCAGGGCCAAGCAGGCAGCCGTCTTAGACCCCTCCTCCACGCCACTGGTGGTGTATGGCATGGGCGGCGTGTTGGGAGGACCACCCTTAAGTGGAGCCAGGGTGTAATCCTTGTTCCTAAACGCCAGGGTAACTGCTCTGGCCCTCCTCCTGTCTCGAGGCTGGTCAAGGCATCATAGATCCTTCCTGACTGGCTCCCAAAGTAAGGGTAGCCTTTGACAGTTGCATGCGGAGGGCACAGAGCTTTAAAAAAAAATACCGGTAGCAGAAATAACTTGTTGGCAAGCATCCATCTTGAGAGCTTTCTGGAAGGTCTCATCCATCCCCCAGGCGCGGCAGGGCGCCCCCTCCGCAGCCCCCCCGCAGCCGGGTGGGTGTGGCGGCTTCCCTGGCGGCCCTGGCAGCACGCCAGCCCGCAGGAGCCCTGTCTGGAAGGGCGTCGCTGCTGGAGGAGCACAGCTGCGTTGTGTCACCTGCCATGTGACTGAGGAGGCGGTCATTTTTTTCCTGCATAGATCTGAACTTCGCAGCAGGATCCACGGGCCTTACTCCAAGCCTAAATAAATGGCGGGTGAGCCCTTCCTGGAGATGATAAACCGCTCTCGGATGAAAGCGCTTCCTCTCCTCCGCGCAGAACAGTGCTTCGTGTTTATAATTAGACTTGCAGTGAGTTCATGACTTGCTTTACTGGCTTCCTTTGCTTGGACGATGATGGAGCTTGTTTCCATGGCAGAGAAATTGTATAAAAATGGGATATTTTAGAAAATGCCTCAAAGCTGGGCATGCTGGAGCTTGTCATCCCAGCGTTTAGGAGGCTGAGGCAGGATTGCCATGAGTTCAAGGCCAGCCTGGGCTCCGTAATGAGTCAGGACCAGCCAGAGCTAGAGTGAGACCTGGCTCAAAAACAAAAACGCTGCAAAGAATCCAACACCTTGTGCTTCTTTGGGCAGCACGAACACTTAAATCAGGTTGCCATGGAGCCTGGGGCCCCTATGCAAAAGGGACAGAAAGGCATGAAGTGTCCTGTATTATGCTGATCAGAGGCCCAGCATGGTGGCACATTCCTCTAATCCCAGCACTCTGGGAGGCTGAGGCAGGAGGATTGCAAGTTCGAACTCAGCCTTGGCAACTTCACAACTGGGTGAGATCCTGTCTCAAAATAAAAAATAAAATGGGCTGGGGGTGTAGCTCGGTCCTAAGGTGCTGCTGGGTCAATAAAAAAAAAGGCTAGGAAGTTTTAGCTTAAGATTTTTTTTTTTTTTTTTTGAGACAGGGTCTTGCTCTGCGGCCCAGGCTTGTCTGAACTCACTATGGAGCCAGGCTGGCCTTGGACTCACAGCAGTCCTCCTCAGCAGTCGCTCCTCCTCAGTCCACCTCAGCAGTCCTCAGCAGTCTCCCGAGGGCTGGGATTACAGCCATGTGCCACTACGCTTGGCTTTTGTGGTGCTGGGGAATAAAACTTGGGTACTCAGAGCTTGACTTAAGGCTTACTAGGCAAGCACTTTAACCTCTGAGCCATTCCTCCATTCCCAAAATTTTGTTTTTGAGATCACTTGCACAGCATGGTGACTATAATAATTAATATGTATTTTGGAATTGCTAAGATTTTTTTTTTGTGACAGTGTCTCACTTTGTAGGCCACAGTGGTTCTGAGCAAGCTATGTAGTTCAGGCTGGCCTAAAACTCACGACAATCACAGTGCTCCTGCCCAGCCTCTTGAGTGCTGGGATTACAGGTGTGCACCCCCACCCCCAGTTTATGTAGTACTGGAGAATTGAACTCAGGGCTTTGTGCTTGCTAGGCAAGTGTTGAAAGCACTATGCTATTCCTCCAGCTCCCAAGATAGATTTTTAATGTGTATAATATCCTAAAAGAAGAAAACTATGTGAGGTAATAGATACATTAATGAACTGAGGGCATCAGTCCATAGTTCTACAGCAGAACGCTGCATTGTACCTAGTAAATATATACAATTATCAATTGTCAATTAAAAAGAAAAAAATGGGTTGAGAGGAATGGCACAGCCATTAAAGTGCTTGCTTCACAAGCATGAAGCCCTGGGTTTGATTCCCCAGCACCACATAAGCTGGTATGGTGGAGCATGCCTGTAATCCCAGCACTTGGGAGCCTGAGGCAGGAGGATACCAGGCCAGCCTGGGCTCCATAGTGAGTTCAGGACCAGCCTGGGCTACAGAGCGAGACCCTGCCTCTAAAATATATAAATACATAAATAAACAAATGCAATGTATTTGTAAGTTTCTTTATGGGTTTAATAAAGGCTATAAATGAGATCTTTATTAATTTATTTTGGTTCTGGGAATTCAGTCCGGGGCCTTCCCACTAACTATGTGTGTCTCCAGCCTGTGTTTTATGGTTTAAATTTTTTTTTCTTTTTTGAGAAAGGATGTCATCACGTTGCTGTATTGTCCGTGCTAGGCTCAACCTTGGGGTTGCCTTGCCTCTGGCTTCCACAGTGCTGGGGTTACAGGCCTGCGCCCCTGAGGAGGCTCTGCTTCTTTTTTCTTTCTTTTCTTTTTTGAGAAAGGGTCTTGCCTGCCCTTGGACTCACAGCAGTCCTCCTGCCTCGGGCTCCTGAGTGCTGGGATTACTGGCATGCGCCGCCACGCCCGGCTTTATGTGTTGCTGGGGACTCAAACCCAGGGCCTTGCTCTTGCTGGGCAAGTGCTATAACTACTGTGCCATTCCTCCAGACCCTCCTTTATTTATTCTTTCTTTCTCTTGTTCTTACCTCACAGAAGCCAGTTTCCCCTTCAACCAGACTTCCTCTGCACCTCGTGTTCTTCTCCCGCCCTGTTTTCTTCCAAACTTTCTGCTCATTTTCTGTGGCAAGCATACTTCCCTGGGTTTTATTTTATTTTGAAATTCTTATTATTTTACTACTTAAGAGTTTGTTTGTTCTCTCTCTCTCTCTCTCTCTCTTTCTTTCTTTCTTTCTTTCTTTCTTTCTTTCTTTCTTTCTTTCTTTCCATTCTTGAGACAGTAGTCCGGGCTGGTCCTGAACTCACTATGTAGCCCTGGCTGGCATAGAACTCGTGGCAGTCCTCCCGCCTCAGCCTCCTGAGTGCCGAGATTACTGGTGTGTGGTACTCTATTCTGTTTCCGTGCTGGGCCTGAACCTCCGAGGGTGGACACGTCCCAAGGGCAGCGCTCCAGCACTGAGCTGCCCGCAGCAGCCTTGCCCGCGCTTCAGTCCTGCCCTGGGACCTTGCCCGCATCTCTTCATGTTCCCTCTTCTCTCTCCTTACTTCCCGTTGGGCTTGCTGTAGAAGACAGGGCGGCTTCTTTCCCACGGTTCCCGATGTGAGGGCCCAGGGCCGGGCTGCCCTGCCTCCCCCGTGTGGTCTCCATTGCCACCCCGGCTCCTCTCCTCTGCCCCGGCTTTTGCTGCCTGCTTGCCTCTCTCTGATTTTGAGTGAATAATTGACCATGAGAGAATGCGTTCTGTTGTCTAAAAACATCGTCAACGTTTTTTATGGTGTAATGATTTTACTTTTTTTTTAGGCAGGGTCTTGCTCTGTAGCCCAGGCTGGTCCTGAACTCACAGCAATCCCCCTGCCTCAGCTTCCTGAGTGCTGGGATTATAAGTGTGTGCCATCACGCTTAGTAGGTAGTCTCAAGGCCTTGAGACTACCAAGCAAATGTTTTATCCACCGAGCTGTTCCTTCAGCCCCGACTATATTTTTTTAAATAAAGGCTTAGAACTGCATTTGTAAGCTCTTGATTTTGGTTTTGACTGTGTAGCTGAGTACCAAGCACCTGCAGTGAAGACACTGTCAGGTGGGATGTCCAGGTTTAGGGCAGAGAGAAGATTATCCTTCAGGTACAGTGCACAGTGGAATCCTGGTTAATCAAGTCAGCGCGGCCTTCCACTTTCCAAGCAGCGTTCCCTGGATTCCATGACCCTTCCATACGTTGGTGGAAATCTCCCCAGACCTGGCCTTTTAAGTCTTGCTGTTCTGAGGATGTCCTGGGACCAACATGTGGTTAGAAATGTCAGTCATGAAGGGTGCTGGAATGCCCTTGCAGTCTCCCCTCCTGCCGTGGACGCCGGAGGCCTGTCAGCCCAGCGCTCTGGGAGGCAGAGGCAGTATTACAAGTTTTGAGTCCAGCCCTGTCTCAAAATTAAAAATATAAATGGACTCGGGATATAGCTCAGTGTGAAGGCCCTGGTCTGGATCCCCCAAAACAAGTTTTTCTTTCTCTTACTAAATATGCAAAACATGACAGGCCTTACTGTTTTAAATATTTACATTATTAATGAGGCTGCCACCTTTCTCCCTATTGCATCACCCTGTGACATTCTCCTTGTGTGGACAGCTTTGGAGGCGTCCCTGCCTTGCCTCCCTGTCAGCCTGCATGTGGGAACAGCACTGCACTGGGAGAGGATCTTTTTTTCTTTTTTCTTTTTTGAGACAGGGTCTCGCTCTGTAGTCTGGTTGATCCTAAACTCACTCACTGTGTAGTCCAGGCTAGCCTTTGTACCCATGGCAATCCTGCTGCCTCAGCCACCTGAGTGCCAGGATTACAGGCGTGCACCTACACGCCCAATTTATATGGTGCTGGGGAATAGAACTCAGGTCTTTGTGCATGCTAGACAACACTTTAAACACTGTGCCATTCCTTCAGTCCCAATCTTTTGTTTTCTAAGCAGACAATTTATTTGATTATATGCTTCTAAGAACTAGTATGTCAGCTAGTCTCAATGACGTAGGCCTGTACTCTTGGTACTGTGGGAGGCTGAGGCAGGAGGATTGCAAGATCAAGATCAAGCCCAGGCAATTTAGCAACTTGGTGAGACCTTGCCTCAAAATCAGACATCAAAAATGGGCTGAGGAGGTCCCTGAGAGTGAAGGCCCTGGGTTTAGTTCCCACTACCACAAAACGAAAACAAAAACAGAAACTAGCCTGTCCACAAACAAAAAGCAAAACATCGGCCTTCGGTTTCTCTGGATGAATAGAATGTTCCTTGCATTTCCTCATTCTTGGCGTTCATATTACATACTTAGTGTGCTCTGTTTTCTCCTCGCACTATTCGGAAGCTCAAAGTTTTCCAGCGCCACCAAAATCTTCAGCACATCAGTGGTGTGGTGATCCAGGAGGGAAGACACCCTGGCCAGGGTCACACTCGTTACCTTCTGATTCTGTGAAAGTCGCTCACGTTCAGTGACCTGGGAGCCCCGGCAGGGGTGGCAGGGTGGCAGGGGCGGCCGCTCCCAGTCCTGTTTTCTGATTGGCCCCTTTTCCTTTGGCTGAGCGGTCCCCTCTGCTGAGCCCTTGGCTTCTCTTGCACCAGGAGCATAAGGCGCGCCATCTGCTGTGTTAACGTTCCTGTTTTTCGGTGCAGCTGGGCCAGCTCTTGGCTGGTAGACTACTGTAAGGTACCAGCTTCCAGTGAAGACAGTGGAATTACCCAAGACCTCATCAGCTTATTTAGAATTTGTATTTATGCAGGAGGATTGCAGATTTGAGCCCAGCCTAGGCAACTTAGTGACTTGGTGAGACCCTTTCTCAAAAAAAATCAAAAATCAGAATGGGCTGAGGATATGATTCAGCAGGAAAACCTTAGATTTGATCCCCAGTGTCTCAAAAAATACAGTTCTGATATTTTATTCCCATGTATTCCTTTGTTGTATTTTGTTATTAAGCTAAAACTGCACAAACAAATACAGCAGTAATTGAAAATCCTACATATCTAACGGCAAAGGGCAACCTGGCTTAGGGCCCTCCCGGGCACAGTGTCTGAGCAGTGCTTATTCCCGTGTCCTGGGCACATGGGCTGTTCCTCCGCTGCCACCCCTTTTTTTCCTTCTTTCAGTCCTGGGGTTTGAACACAGAGCTACATCTCCAGCTCCTTCGTAGTGTTCATTTGAGACACGGTCTCACTAAGTGGCTACTTTGCCCAAGCTGGGCTCAAATGTGTGAATACTCTGGCCTCGGCCCCCAGACTGCTAGGAGTCCAGGCCTGTGCCCCTGCCAGCTGCTTGCCTTCTCACCCGTCCTCCGTCACAGCCTCTGAGCCGGAGGGCCTTGTCTGTCTCTGTCTCTCGCCGGGTGGGCCTGGCCCTGGTACGTGAGCAACAAATGTTTGTTGAATGTGGTTGCTGAATCATAGCTTATTTTTAAAAGAAAAGGAATGCACCTCATCAGTGTTTCATTGTGTTTGAACACATGAGAAGACGGTGATTGCTTTTTTTGAGGCAGGTTCTTCTGTAGTCTAGACTGGTCCTGAACTTCCTATGGAGCCCAGGCTGGCCTCAAATTCATTGCAACCCTCCTGCCTCAGCCTCCCAAGTGCTAGGGTTTCAGGTGTGTGCCACCATGCCTGGCTTAAGTGATTTCTTTGAGATATGAAAAAGAGTGAAATCAGGGATTTCTCCTTTTTTTTCAGTCTTACTCTGCGGTCCAGGCTGGTTTCATACTCACTATGGAGCACAAGCTGTGCTCAAACTCAGGACAGTCTTCCTGCCTCAGCCCTCAGGGTTTTCTTCATGTTCTGCACAAAATGTGTTTTTTTTTTTTCTCCTCCCAATGGTACAGGGCAGTGAACCTAGGGCCTTCACACTGAGCTCCATCCCCAAGCTGTTTTGAAATTTTATTATAAAACAGGGTCTCTCTACGTCCCTAAGTTGCCCAGTTGGCCTTGACCTTAGACCTCCCCCCTCTGTCCCCCACAGTGCTGAGTTCACAGGCGCGCATCGCCACCCTGGTGCAGCAGTCCGCTGCCCGAGCACGTGGGTCAGAGGCTGCACTCAGCCCCGGATTAGGTAAATAGAAAGCAGCAGCACCGCGCAGAGTTCCAGTGAAGGATGCACGGCCTGGTGGCTTAAAACCGGCTCGTTCTGAAGACTCGTTACCCGAGAGCAGCAGACGTGAGGGAGCATCAGAGCAAAATGAGTTTACTTAGAATAGGGACCAGCGTTTCCTAGTAAGTAGGGGGGGAGGGTGGAGTCACAGTCTTTACTGACATTTGTAAACACACAGCATTTTATCGGTAAAAATTGTAGTCAACAAATCATTCACATTAAAAGTGTTTGCTTGATGGCATTGTTTCCTTTTCTAAAAAAAAATAAAAATAAAAAAAATAAAGGCATTTAGCTGCAGTCCTAGTTACTGAGGGGCTAAAGTAGGAAAGTATATTTGGGTCTTGCTTGGCAGTTTGGCGAACTCTGTCTCAAAATAAAAACTAAGAAGAGCTGTGTCTCTGTAAGTTTAATCCCTGGGCAGGAAGAGAGGGCGGAGGGCGGGAGACACAGAAGGTAGAAGACATGCAGCTCCTTGCTTTCCGGGCTCATTCCCCATAGCACAAAAACAAACCCACAGTAAAACACAACCACGTCGCAAAAGCTTTCACTTTGTATGTGACTCTCACAGCATTACGATATGAAGATATTTTTAAAGTTTAATTTTTATTTACACATATATTTTTGAGACAGGGTCACTCTCTGTAGTCAAGTGTAGCCCAGGTAGCTCTAAACTCATGGCGATCCGCCTGCCTCAGCCTCCTGAGTGCCAGGATTGTAGGCATGCCCCACAGTGTTTGTTGTGTGGAGATCTTTAACCACATTTGAAGATCTCATTGCTTTTTCTAAGCCTTTAAAAATAATTTATTATTAAAAGCATTGTCTCTGAAAGCATGTGAAACACAGACAGCTTTTCGTGTTTTTTTTCTCTTCCTGTGTCAAATCGCACGCTGCCAGATCTTGTCTGTCAGGTCTCCGGGTGTCCCGGAGCTGTCCTCCGAAGACTTGGTGCTGTGGCCTGATGTGAACTCCCACCGTGCCTTCCGCGTGCACTGGTGTCCCCAGTGGCGCTCCCTCTGAGTGGCACCCTGTGGGCACCGAGCCACAGGCTATTCCGAAGGTCTGTCCCCTCAGCCGACTTCAGACTTCTGTAGCCTGATCTGTGTCCCCCAGCGTACTTCCTGCCTCCTGACTGCTCTTCCGGTTCTCCCTTTTCTGCCTCCCTCACTGTCCCCAGAGCCTCACGTTTCCATGTAACCTTCCTAAAAACGTCTACACTGTGAAGACGGACGTATGGAAAAGGCGCACAGACGAGCCCAGTGTGAAAACAACAAAGAAATACAGCTGTCCCTCCTGGGGCCTGCTGCAGTGCAGGACAGTGCGTCCCGAGGCCCCAGGACCTCCCTTTGTGCTGCCTCAGGCCCTCTGCCCCACGCGGCTGTTGTCGTGATTTGGTCCTAGTCGTTTACTTGAGTTTCTTCTGGAATTTTCCCACATACTGCATTTGTCTGTTTTGTAGTTTACACAAGTGAAATACTATTCTTTTGGGATGTTTTCTGTTTGATATTTTTTGGGAGTCTCCAGATGACACCACTCAGCAGCCCTGTTTCATTTCATTACTGTATAGCAAGGTGCTGTGTGGTTGTACTGCTGTACCAGTGTGTGGTCATTACTGCTGCTCCATGGTCATACGCCACTGTGTGGTCACAGTGCCACTGCATAGTCGTACACCACTACACGGTCACACCATTGCGTGGTCATATGCCATTGTGTGGTCATGCTGCTGCTGTGTGGTCATATACCATTGTGTGGGCATACTGCCACTGCATGGTCATATGCTATTGTGTGGTCATGCTGCTGCTGTGTGGTCATATGTCACTGTGTGATCATATGCCATTGTGTCATTGTATGCTATTATGTGGTCATATGCCATTGTGTGGTCATACTGCCACTGCATGGTCACATACCATTACATGGTCACATGCCATTGTGTGGTTATACTGCTACTGTGTAGCCACACTGCTTTGGCAAGGTCCTTATGGTGTGATACAATCACTTATATAGTAAGTACACCATTGTATAGTTGATCACAATTTATCTTTCTTTTGATTGGTGGGCTTTTGTATTGCTTTCATTGCTAGGTTATTATGAATAAAGCTGGCATGAACATTTTACACACATAATTGTGGTGCACATGTTCATAGTTCTGTGAAGGTAATCACTAGGATATTTCCCAAAGTGACTATTAGCTCTATGTCACTATTACAGATACCTGAGATAATCAGCTAAGGACACAAAGGTTATATTGGCTTATGGTTTTAGAGGTTTCAGTCCATGGCCTTTCAGTCCTGTGGCCTTAGGCCTTGAGCTCACTAGGTAAGTGCTCCAACCACTGAGATACTCCAATAGCCCCCTCTTTTTTTGAGCTAACTCACTCAGTGACCCAGGCTGGACTGAACTTGCTCTTCTCCCACCTCAGCCTCCTAATGTACCATAATTACGTCTGTAATCTTCCATAACTTCAAATGTAAATAGGCTATTGTGACCATATTTGATTCTTCTGTAGTTGAATCACATATATAGATGCTTGAGTTCATGCATTACTCTTCTCAAGGTGAATATTAATGTGTGTTATTGTACTGCAGTGTTTGTTGTTGTTGGTGGTGGTTCTGGTGGTGTTTTCTAGTAAAAGGCTTCTCTTTTACTACTCAAGAAAATGTTTTTGCTTAAGGAGAAATGAGCAATGAGGGCTGGCAGAATAGCACCATGGTTAGAGCACTTGCCTAGCAAGCTCAGTGCACTCAGTTTGATTCCCCAGCAGCACAGAAGCCGGGAGTTGTGTCACACACCTGTAATCCTGGCACTCAGAGGCTGAGGCAGGAGGATTGCCATGTGTTCAAGGCCAGCCTGGGTTACATAGCGAGTTCAGGACCAGCCTGAACTATGGAGGTGAGACTGTCTCAAAAGAATATAATAACAATCGTAGAACTATGCATTCATGGTGGGTATATATGCCACAAATTATGGTTAAACCTAGCAAAGTATCTTCTTAGATGGAAGAAACATTTTGTCACGTAGCTTCAGGCTTCATCAGAGCTAAGTGAAGGATCCCCAGGAGCTGACACAGAAGTCACTTCCGGTAAAGGGACGGGGGTAATTGCATCCATTAATCAAGGCATGGTGACATACTGTCCACCCAAGATCACTGTCAAGCCCATTACCTCCTCGGACATTTTCTGGAGCAAGCTTAAGCTGCCGTTTCCTTCATAAAGATCCAAATGTGAATCCAAACTGCTCAGAGTCATTCCTTTCCTTTTCTAATGCACTCATCCCACACCACCACAGGAGAAGGACAGTGTTATCTGTCCCCTCCGAGCTCAGAGCTCAAGCATGACGTCAGCCACCTACTTTGATGGACAGATACTAATATCACTAGTAAGGGTGATCTTGAGCCCTCTTGTTCTTTTCTATTTTTCTTTTTCTCTTTATTTCCTTTTTATTGTTTTGTGGTAGTGGGGTTTGAAACTGGGTCTCCCTAAATTTCTGAGTTGCCCAGGCAGGGCTCCAACTTGGCATCCCCTGCCTCCGCCTCCAGTTGGCCCTTTTGTGGTGGCTCACTCACAAAATTAAACCTGAGTTTCCTGAAAGTGATAGTCTACTTCTTGTCTGTGTCGTAGCCATTGCCACCTGCAAGTGATCTCAGCGTAGTTTGCACTTTGTGCTGGGCTTCTGTGTGGTGTGTGGTCATAGCTCCCGATAAGGCACAGAGTAAGGGAGAAACAAGGAAGACAGCTGTGGTGTGTAGTACACCCAGGCAGTGCCTGCAGCTGTGGCTGGAGTCACTAGGAACTCTGTCACACAGGTGATAATGCAGATTTGACAACGCACAATACAGGAAAAGGCCATTGGGAGGTTCACAGTAGGATGAATGGGAGGGTTCACCTTCACTGTCAAAACCCCATATTCTTGTTCTCAAATCCTATTTTTTCTCTTCAAGTGATTATTTATTGAGCAGTGCCTAGACTTCTTGAAAAGCTTTAAGTAGCGCCTGGTCTTGGAAAATGGAAGGAGAAGGAAGATGCTAAAATATTTGTCCTATCTTATTAAAATACATGGCTAGCCTAGTGTGATATGCTTGCTTGTGGTCCCAGCACTTCGGAGGCTGAGGCAGCAGGACTGCAATGAGTTTGAGGCCAGCCTGTGCTATATAGTGAGTTTAGGACCAGCCTGGACTGCAGAGTGAGACCCTGTCTCAAAATAAATAAAGTAAAATAGGGGCTTCAGGAATGGCACAGTGGCTAAAGCACCTGCCTTACAAGCACAAGGTCTTAAGTTTGATTCCCCAGCACTGCATAAAGATGGCCATGGTGGTGCACATCTGTAGTCCTAGTACTCAGGAGGCTGAGGCAGGTGGATTGCCCTGAGTCCAAGGCCTGCCTGAGCTACACCAGTGAGTTCAGAACCAGCCTGGGCTACAGAGTGAGACCCTGCCTCAAAAAAAATAAATAAATAAAATGGAGAATACCTCATACCTTATAGTCATGACACTGAGAAAGCGCTTTATGAGCTGAATCTCAGGAACCAAAATTGAGAGAATTTGGGCATCAGTTAGTTTGAGAGGTGGGAACGGTTTTCCTGATGAAGGCCATTTGGATGTTTATGACATCATTCATGGGAGATAGGCACTTAACAATTTATATTTAATAAACCTACTGGTAGGGTGCCAGTTATTTTGGCTGCGTAGGGCTGTGCAGCCTGAGCTAGATGCTCCCTGCCCCTGCTCTATGTAGAAGAAATTTGCCTGTTTATAAAGGGAGTGAGCCTTGTTTCTGACAAGCAGGATTTGAAGGAGAGAGGCTTAGGACAGAGGGGTGGAACACAGCAGATTTCTATTGTCTGCATATCTATCATCTATCTATCTATCTATCTATCTATCTATCTATCTATCTATCTAATTTGAGACAAGGTTTCACTCTAGTTCAGGCTTGTCCTAAACTTACTATGTAGCCCAGGCTGGCCTAGAACTCATGACAGTCCTCCTGCCTCTGCCTCCTGACTGTTGGGATTACAGACATGTGCCACCTTGCCAGAGTTATATGTGCATGGGGATCAATCTCAGGGCTTTGAGCTTGCCAGGCAAGTGCTTTACCCGTTGAGCTATTCCTCCAGCTGCCTGTCTGCATATTTACATATCTTGGCAATCCATTCACAGATACAACTTATCTTTGTACAGAAATAATTCCTGTAATACTCTTCTTTGCCTGGTCAGAGCCATCAGCACTGGGGACAGGCAGTTGGGTGGGGGTGGCTTTTTATTTATTTATTTTTTGTGGGCGTTTGGGTGGAACTCTTTTTTTAAAAAGTTTTATTTCTCATTTTTTTCTCAAGTTCAGATATCTCGTTGAGTCCTGTTATGGTTTGGATCTGGAATGTCTCCCAAAATCCCTATGTGTTTGAATGTTGTGGACTATATGTGCATTTCACATGCTCTTCCAACCAGGTGGGGCCTCGTTAGAAGAGGCAGGTCACTGAGGGCACAATGGGGCACTGAGAGTGTGGCCCGGAAGGGTGCCCTCTTGCCCTGGCTTCTTCCCAGCCGTCCTTCCTCGTGACCTGCCGTGAGCAGTGCTGTCTGCCAGGCCGTTTTTGCCATTGCCAGTTGCCCACAATTGGACTGAGACCTTCTGAAACTGTGAGCTAAGATAAATCTTTTCCTCCTTTAAATTGTGAGTATCTAGTATTGTGTCTAAGTTTTTGCTAACGTAAATTATCCTCATAGTCAGAGTCTTGAAGTCCTCATTGTAGTAAGCCAAAAATCACAGTGGCTCAGCTAAGGAAATTTTATTCACCCCCTAGACGTGTCTTCCTTTTGGAGGTTCTGTTAACTTGATGTTATTGTTAGCTTTTTGCAAGACTCCTGAATCTGGACAAAATAGAAACCAGTGTGTTTCCAGCTGGTTGTACCAGCAACCACGTATGCAGTCAGGGTCTGCTACTGCATGTACGGGATTGTACAAGGTGCTAGGCATGTAGTAATGAGCAGAACACATAAGAACCCTGTCCTGATAGATCTTAGAGGCAGAAGTAATTAAACTCCTGTGTTGCTATTTGCAAATGGCATACAATACAAGTCACAGCCATGGCATGACACGTCCGTTTTCCTCGTCTTGCTCGTCATACCACCAGTGTGTGCTGACAGCGCTCAGGCCTGTTCCGCAGCCCACCTTGTAGTGTCCTCTGGCACCTTAGTGACACGCACTGTCACACAGTCACTATTATGTGCTGGCCAGTAATGACTCACATCTGTGATGCATCATGGCTTCTTTAACTTCAGCTTGAGAAGCAGGTACTATGAACTTAAATACAGAACACAGAAGAGATTTGAGGGTTATTTTTTTTTTTTTGAGACATTAGGAATTAAACCTAGGGCCTCACGCATACACGGCAGATGCTCCTTCTCTGAGCTATTCCCAGCTTAGACTGAGTTGTGTGTGAGTGTATTTAAGTGTTCTAAATAGGTTGAATTAAAGGGAACTACCAGGAAAGTAGGAGGACTGAGTAGGCCCGGAAGTGTCTGCCTCTGTGACCCTGTACGAACTAACTTAAAGCAAGAGGCTCAACAGCGAGGAGCCGCTCGTGCAGGCCTCGCTCGCATTGTGCATGTTGCCTGGTTCCAGTCACAGGTAGTTCTCCATCCAGGGCACAGTGTGCGTGAGAGGAAGTGGAGGGAGAAGTACGGGTGGGGTCCTGGGGCACCAACCCTTCTGGGCCAATGGGGGCAGGAGACCAAGAGGCGGTCAGCTGTTGAACCCGCACCGAGCACTTATGAGAACTGGAGAGAGCCAGGCCGGGTGGTGCAGGCTGGTATCCCAGCACCCTGGGAGGCTGAGGCAGGAAGATGGAAAGTTAAAGAGTAACCTGAACAAGGCAAAAACAAAAAATAGGCCAAGAATGCAGTTCAGTCTGAAGGCCCTGGCCTGTAACCCCAGCAAACTCCCCTTCCAAATGAAACTGGAGAGACCAGGGCTGCAGGGGCTGGGACGGGGCCTGGAAAGCAGTAGGACTGGGCTGGTGACAGCTGGCATAGGAGAGTCCCAGGAGGCAGAGCAGAAAGCCTGCTCCCCGACACCCACCGCTGGCCTCTCACCGGAGTCGGCTGCGTGCTCTTTTGCTCGCCACTGTCACGTTGGATATTTGATTCAGTATCATACAGCTCATTTCTTTCTCCTTTGCAGGTGAGATTTAGAGAGATGAATGTCTGTGTTCGGTAAGGTTAGACAATCTGTGATTGAGATGCCTCCTTTTCCTGCTGTCATTGTTATTGTATTGTGTGACACATGATAATAATTACTTTCTCCTTAGGAAATCGATGTGTGTACATAGCGTGTCTTAATAATTTTCATTTCCCCTCCTCCACAGAGTCAGCCTCCCTGTTACCTATCAATTCTCTTTATTCTGTTGCTTAAATTACTGACATTGTGGGTTTTGTCTCTCTCATTTATTTATTTATTTACTTATTTCTTGGGATCAGCGCTGGTCTCTGTAGGCCTGAACTCACTATGTAGCCCAGAAGGTCACATGGCAATCCTCTTGCCTCAGCATCTCAAGTGCTGGGATTACAGGTGTGTACCACCGTGGCTCAGCTAATTTTTACAGGGTGCTAGGGGATTGAACCCAGGCCGTGAGCATGCTAGGCAAGTGATTGGGTTCCTGAATGTGCCCCCAGCCCAGGGTTTCTCATACAGTGGAAACACTGATTCTGCCAGAAGATAAAATACAGGAGTAGAGGAAGCCGTTGTGATTAGAACCTCTCAGGTGGCTTGGGGCCTGGGGGTGGCTTGTGGACTGCCTGCAGGGAGGCTCATCATTTTCTTCTGAGGAGGTCATTTCGAAGGAACGACCCTCCTCGGCTTTGGCTGTGGCAAGGACAGCGACTCTTCGGTGGCCAGGTCAGGTGGAGACATGAAGACCGTTTCTGGGAGGCTTTGTCCTCGCGTGAACCTCAGTGTCTCCTCCAGACTCTGTGACAGCAGAGCGCATGTCGCAGTCCCAGCTCGCCTGCAGCCTGTTGAGTGTGCGATGCTCCGCGGTGACGCTGAGGGAAGGTGGCTTGTTTGTTCCAGGGATGCTGGCACCGGCATCCTCCATGGGGGTGCCTTGGGACTGCTGCTGTGTGTGCCCTCGTGGCCCTGGAACTGCCCTGAGTGTGTAGCAGCGCAGCAGCAGTGACACGGAAGCTTTTCCTCCTTGCCCTGTTGCTGTACTAAACATATAATTTGGTAATGTTAAAGGAAGGACATATTTTAGTTACCGTAGTGCTCAAGGTGATGATGAAAAGACCTTATACCAAGGCCACACTTATGGATGTACAGTGTCAGGCGCCTGTGGTGTCAGCTACTTGGGAGGCTGAGGCAGGAGGATTGCCTGAATCTAGGAGTTCCAGTCTTGGCTGGGAAACATAGTGAGACCTGTCTCACCAAAACTGGATTGTGGTAAAAGTTTGACACGAAGAGTCTGTAGTGCAGGAGAAGCAGCTGTATCTGTTTCCACTGTGCCTAGGGGGCAGCCAGTGGCCTTCACCCTGGCCCTGCCCAGCAGCATTTGGCCCGGAGCCCGGGAGCTCACCTTCCCCCTCCCCCCAGCCCTCCTTCCTGGCACAGATGCCATTCCTGTGAGTGTCTGCATTCCTTTGCGTCTCCTTAGGAGAAGTGTCTGCCCCCCCCCCCCCAAGACACTGCACCCCAGTGTCCCATCTGCCTGTTGTGCTGGGGGACTGGGGACTGACCTGGGTCTTTCCCACTGAGCTACATTCCTAGCCCTTCTTTATTTTGATACAGGGTCTTGCTAAATTGCCCACATTGGGCTTGAACTTGTGATTCTTCTGCCTCAGTCTCCCAGGGTGTTTGGGATTATAGGCCTGCACCATCAAGCCTGGCTGTATGTATAAATTTTAAGAAACTTTTTTACGTTTTCTGGAAGCTTGAATAAGTACTCACTAACATACTCAGAAGACCCTTGTTTATTCTTTTTTGATATTGTGGATCAAGCCCAGGCCCTTTGAGCTACATCCCCCAGACCTTTTGTGTATGTGTGTATATATCTATATCTATATCTATCTATCTATCTATCTATCTATCTATCTATCTATCTATCTATTTTTTTTTCTTTTGAGACAAGGCCTTACTTTGTAGTCCAAGCTGGTTCTGAACTCACTATGTAGCCCAGGCTGGCCTTGAATTCTCTGCAAGCCTCCTGCCTCAGAGTGCTGGGATTACAGGCATGTGCCACTATGCCCAGTTTTGTGGTACTGGAGAATTGAACTCAGGGCCTTGAGTAACTGCTGTGCTACTTCTCTAGCACCACCCCTATGCCCAGCCCATTTTTTGAATCTTGCCAAGCTGTTAAATTGCCTGGACTCAATCTTGTGATCCTCTTGCCTCAGCCTCCCAGCATGCTAGGGTGACAGGCCTGCTTGCCCAGGCCTGGTGTCTCTCGCCGGTTCGGATAGTGTGCTCCCACTGGACACCCACAGCTACGGTTTTCTCACTGCTGTGCTGTGCTTGGCTTTTGGTGTGCATGTGATTCTGACCATGAAATAAAGATCCGCTGTGTTTCTCCACACCAGGCCCCGGGGGTTTAACTCGGGCAGGAGCACCTGCGGCAGGCTGAGCCTGCAGGGGAGGAATCGTCCCGCCTGAGCCCAGCCAGCATCTCTGTGCACTGTCCCTAGTAAGGTCGCATGGCAGGCAGGCAGGCAGGCAGGTGCTGGTGGAACCTGTCCACGTGACCCTGAGATCTTCTTCCCCTGGGAGCCTTTGTAGGTTTGTTTTCTAAAACTGGCAAAATTTAAAGTAGTAAGAAATCTGCAGTTGTGAAAAAGTGAAGAAGGGTGTTTTGGTTTGTTTGTGAAACTGGGTGTGGAGCCCAGGGCCTTCACGCTGGGCTACATCCCAAGCCCTTTTTCATTTTTGATTTTGAGACAGGGTCTCACTAAGTTCCTAAGTTGCCCAGGCTGAACTTGTGATCCTCTTGCTTCAGCCTCCCAGAATGCTGGGATTTCAGGCCTGTGCCTTTGGGCCTGGCTCTCAGGCATCATGTGATAAGCACCAGACAGATGGCGACGTGTGCCCTGCCGGCTGCCCACCACCATTTCCCACATTCTTCTCATGCCGCGCTGAGTTTCAGGGGTCTCAACTTTGTGGGTGGGCTGTGCCTGCACAGAATAAGGAGTCCTGGCGGCCCTAAACAGTATTAAATGTCTGTGTTAGTAATAGTGTAGTCAGTGCTGGTCATGGATAATGATGTTCTCTGTAGTGGTGGCTGGTATCTTACGAATGACAGTATTCCTGTCCTCCCTCCCCCTCCTCCGCTTCATGGTACTGGGGACCTCTGCTCTGAGCTGCATCCCCAGCCACTTTTTATTGTTTATTTGAAACGGGGTCTTTCTAAATTGTCAAGTTGCCCAGGCCAGGCTCAAACTTGAGATCCTCCTGCCTTAGCCTCCCAGACTGGTGAGATTATAGGCTAGGGCCACCAGGCCTGGCTGAATGATAGTATTAATACAACTGTATGATCTTGAGTAACTTAATTCATAGAACCTAATTTTAGGTTATGTAAACTGTACAGTGTAATAATCTAACCTACCTTTTGTAAGTTTCTTTTCTTTTTTGAGGGAGGGGAGACAAGATATCACTCTGTAGTCCAAGCTGGTTGTGAACTCACCAGGAATCCCAGGCTGGCCTTCAACTCAAGACAATCCTCTTGCCTTAGCCTCCCCAGTGCTGGAATTACAGGCATATTTCACCCTGCCTGGCTAATGTGTGTATTGTGCTGGGAACTCAGGGTTTGTGCCCCCGGCCATATGTATTGTTGGAAGAATGTTTTTCTACAGAGATATATATTGTTTCATGTGCCTAAATTGTATGTTTTGTCAAAGAAACGTTGTTAAAATGATCTAAAATGGGCGTGTCAGCGCAGCCTCACACTGGGTCCTTGGGCTGGCCGTGGATGTGTCTGAGGGTGGCAGTCACTGACTATCTCCCAGGGTAGAGGAGGATGTGCAGATGGTTTCAGAGCACAGCCTGAGGGGAGAGCCTTTCCCAGGGGCCCCTGAGGCAGCAGGACTCACGGCAAATTCATAAGCGCTTCTGTCTGACCTTGTCCCCGCCATTTTCATTACAGTTCTTAATACTTAATATAACTAGGGGTTGAAGGAATGGCACAGTGGCCAAGCGCAAGGCCCTGAGTTGATTCCCCAGCACCACACAAACCGGGCATGGTGGCACATACTTGTGATCCCAGCACTTGGGAGGCTGAGTCAAGAAGATTGCTGTGAGTCCAGGGCTAGCCTGGACTACAAGGTGAGTTCATGAATAGCCTGGTCTACAAAACAAGAGAAACTTTATATATATTTTTTGTTTGTTTGTTTGTTTGTTTGTTTGTTTTTGCCCAGGGCCTTCATACTCTGTTACATCCTCAGCCCATTTTGACATTTAGACAAGGTCTTTCAAAGTTTCTAAATTGCCCAGGCTAAGCTCAAACTCGGGATTCTCCTGTCTCAACCTCCCAGAGCACTGGGATGACAGACCTGTACCACTGGGCCCGTTAACATAACCTTTATATAAAAGATGTCATGATTCTCAACAAGTATGGAAAATCTTTGTTTCAGCCAATACTTGGGGGAAAAAAAGTGGTTCAGAGGTTCTCCTGACTGTACCTTTTATGTAGGCTCCAAAAACAGATGGTGGTGGCTGGTTGGAAAGGGTACCAGACACAATTCCCTGAAGGTAGAACTTCCTTGATGTCAAAGAATACTGAGATTTGAGTGAAGGAAATGTCTGCACAAAGTAGGAGGCAGTGTAGCATGTTCCTAAACTGAAGGACAGGCTTCCAACTCCCCAAGGATGTCCACCGCCTGCAGCTACCCCAGGGGAGCCTGTCCAGATCCCACTGTAGAAAGCCACTCACTCGCCTTCCTTGGCATTCAGTACCCTGGCAGCCGGCTGATGGTCACACTTGCCTGGCCGCTCACCAGGCGACTCAGCGTTGTGCGCACTGGGCCGCTGGATTGTGCTTCAGCTCTGCCTACAGCACTTCCATCTTTCAGTCTCCGGAATTTGCAGACACGCACATGCCTGGCCGAGCACAACTGCACAGTATTTACTGCAGGATGAGGCGGGTTGGAGGGCACATGTCCAGGCACCCCCAGGCTTCTCACTGTAAATGATGGTTAGTTCACACTTGTTAATGACCAGACAGGCTTGCTCAGACCGTCCTGGGAGAGCGTGACACACACAGGCTGGCAGCAGAGCAGCTGAAGGAAGGGTGGCGGCGCCGGAAGTCGGTTAGAGTGCCTGGGTCACAGCGTGAGTGGTCCCAGGGTGGCTGAGGGTGGCGGCATCCCTGTCTCCGCCCATACTTTCTTTCTTATGTGCCTCCAGTTTGCACTTTACATCTTCCCTCTGGCTTTAGTGGGAAATCATGTCACAGGCCTGAGACTACGTGTCTTTAGTGAGTCAAGATGCACAGAGACCTTTTTTCTTTTTCTTTTTAAACAAAGTCTCTCAGTCCCCCTAAGTGGCCGAGTTGCCCAGACAGAGCTCAAACTGGTGATCCTCCTGTTTTCAGCCTTGCAGAGTGCGGGGATTGCAGGTTGACCATCATTTTTAAATTTCAGTTCCAGCCTGTTCTCTTAAAACCAGGGAGAAAGATTTGTGTGTATAAACGTGGTTGCTGGACCCAACGCTGGTAAAACAGATTTTAACAATGTTACAGTAAGTTCTGTTGATGACGTTATTTCTGTAAGCATGCCGTACCTTTTGTTAATTTTTCTTTTAAAGAAATCAAACCTAATTAAAAGAGGAGTAATATAACTAGAGAAGCACCCAGCCACATCCGGGTAGATGTGGGTTGTTTGGCAGTGCAGGGATCAAAGCCGAGGCCTGCACACAGCGGGTGCACTCTACACACACACACACACCTATCACGAGCTAGGAAGGAGTAACAATATGCAAGTTCACACAACACACTTTATTATTGTCTAAGACATTATAGTCTAAAATATTACTGTACAAAATATTATTATAGCCTAAAGGGGTTAACTAGACTATAGCCCCTTCTCTCTCTCTTTCTCTCTCTAGAAACAGGGTCTCGCTCTGTAGCCCAGGCTGGTTCTGAACTCACTGTGTAGCCCAGGCTGGCCTTGGACTATGGCAGTCCTCCTGTCTCAGCCTCCTGAGTGCTGGGATTACAGGTGTGTGCCACCACACTCGGCGTAGATGGTGCTAGGGAATCGAAGCTTTGAGGAAGTTTTGAGCTTGCTAGGCAAGCACTTTAACTGCTGTGCCATTGCTCCAGCCCCTCAACTCCCCTTCCCATCTCTGAAAAGTCTACCTCGGCATTTCCTGTTGCCTCCTGTGTTTTGCTCTTCTAGTCATTTACGCTTTGGCTTTCTCATACAGGTGAAACTACAGGATACTTAACCTTCGATGTCTGGTGTATTTCACTGAGCATTATGATCTCAAGGCAGGTTCCCTTCTTCATAAAATGCTTTGCATTTATCTTTCTTACGGCAGCCTAATGCTCCATCATGTATCTATACTGCATTTTCTTTATCCATTCGCCCATTGATGGGCATAGAGGGTGTTTCCAACATTTAGCTGTTGTGAATTGTGCTGCTGTGTATCTGGGTATGCATGTGTCCCTGTAGTATGGTGACTTTACTTTTGTGGAAAGATGCCCAGGAGAGGTGAAGCTGGGTCAGGTGGGATTACTATCTTCAGCTTTCTGAGAACTCTCCATACTGATTTCCATAGTGTTTACTAGTTCACAGTCTCCCTAACAATGTAGAAGCCTCCTTCTCATGATCTCACACACGTCTGCCCTTTCTTCCCCTTGAGTCCCCTGGTTTTTCTGTCTGGGATGGGGCCTCTAATCTTCCCACTCATTTTCCTGAGTTTTTCTGTGGTGGTGAGGAGGTGCGCATGGAGTGTGGACTTCTCTCTCACCTGTTCATTTCCTTGTAGACACAGTCACCAAATGAACGACAAATCAGTGACCTGTAGTTCCCATAATTTTGTCCATCTCAGCGTAAGTTCTTCCATTTATTTACATTTGATACCCCAAACTTGTCTTTGACATTTTTGCCTTCTTTGAGTCCCATGCTGGGATCCAGTTGTTTCCTCTTGCGGTGTGTTATTGTGGTTTGAGTTGGAAATGTCTCCCAAGAGCCTTCTGTTTGGAAGGTGATTTGGTCATGGGGGTTAAGTTGTTGATTTTGTGTCCTGCTTGGAGGTGGAGTCTGGTCAGAGGGTGGACTCTAAGATTTGACCCGGAAGGGCTAACTCCTTCGCCAGCTCTGCCCTTCATGCTTTCTGCTTCCTATCGCACTGCCACGAACGGCTTTCTCCAGCTGGGCTTCCACCAGACCCTTCTGCCTTTTCCAGGGGCCCATGAGAGGACTGAGACCTCCTAAAACTGAGCTAAAAGGAGTCTTTCCTCTCCTAGGTTGTGGGTGTCAGGTATTCTGTCCCAGCAATAAAAAGAAAATAAATAAATAAATAAATAAATAACTAAGACATGGTGACTTGAGGAATATTTCTTTCCTCTCCATTCTGATTTCTGCGAACACAGACCAGAGCTCACTGAAGGTCCTTCCTCCTTATTCTCCTTAGATAGTTTTGTTTTGAAAACCTGTGGTTCAGTGGTTCACAGCCAGGAATCACATCAGAATGACTTTAGAAAGTATTTTCAAAATCCATAGGCTCTGGGCTCTCCTACACTTGATATCTGTGCAATAGCCCGAAAACCTTGAAAAATGAAAGCAAAAGCAAAATCTATTGTGAAACAAAATCTAGATGATTCTGCTGCATGCCCTTGGCTAAAGGTCAGGCCTTCTCACCACCGTTAGTTCCATGCTTTTGAACGCCATTTAAGTCCCTCCGGTGCCAGCAGGTGTGTCGTGCCTGGCAGGTCCAGCTCCTGGTCTGGAGTGTCATGCCTAGCCACCCCTCCTCTGGAGCCTCTGGAGCCTCTCTTGTGGCCTGTGTTCCTTTACCTGCTATAGTCATCCTCACTTTTGTGACTTCATTTTTCTTAACTTCTCTCAAGAGCCTCCTTTTCCATTGATGTGGCTCCTGTTGTTTCCATCCCAGCTTCCTTCCCTTTGAACAGCTTATATTGCAACCCAGTACTTGATTATACCCTGGCTTGTATGAAAGAAACATTCTGTATCAAAGTAGAGTTTGTGTCCTAAGAATAGGAAAGTCTTTGTTACCCTGTACACAGCCTAACATAGCCTGGTATTCACAGTAATTTCATATAGTGTTAGGCAGTGTCCTGTTACTGTAACGTATATCTGAGACACATCAAATTAAAAAGAGGAAAAGATTTGTTCTGGCCCATGGTTTGGAGGTTTTAATGCACCATCATTGACCCCACTGCTTATAGGCCTATGGTGAGGCATTGTGTCATGGTGGGCATATAAGGTGGCCTGGAAGCCAAAGAGAAAGACGGGAAGGGGACCAGGTCCTAACCTTCCCTTCAAAGGTGCCCTGTGATGACAGGACTTCCTTGCACTAGGGTCTCCTCTCCTAAAGTCGCCACCACCTCTGGAAACTGAACTCCTAACACATGAACCTTTTGGGGACAATTAACTAAGCCTGGCACCGACACTAAACACTGTCTATTTAGTGGACGTGCCTCCTATTTTATTCTGTATCCCATCAATGTGGCTCTGTTTTAGATCTTCCTCTGATTCCTATGTTTTGCCTCACGTGGTTTCTGCAGTCAGACAGAAAAACGAGGACCTGCGAACCCAGCCTTTTGCTCTTCTGTGTCTCCAAAGCTGCTACTTTTTCAGTAAGCTATCAGTATCCTGAACAACATTTACTATTTTTTTTTTCAGCTAATCAACCCCTTTTAAAATATCTTTAATTCACAGGCCAGTAAGGCCCCAGGAGCACATGTGGCTGCCCTCTGCAGCTGCACCCAGCAGGCACTAACAGCCTTTCTGCGCGTGTCAGAGGCTGTCCATCGTTTACACTCCTTATTACCCAGGGGCATTTCAAACTGTTACTGAGGCGCATCCATCCCTGGCGTAGCCATCTGTGAGCAGGATCGCCAGAAGGGAGCCAGACTAAACCTAATTAATATGCAAAAGAGAGGATGTCAGCTCTCCAGCCAGGGAGATTAAAACTCAAACTTAGAGGGCTGTGGGTTTCAGCTAAAATAAAATTTTTATAATGGTGTTACATTCAAGAATAAATTGTTACAGATTTCCCAAAGAGAATGCAACCGTCTTCTCTACTGAGGTAAGAACATCTCAGAATTCAACTTTAATACATGTTTATTGAAAATGAACTACAGAGAAATGCAAGTTCTTACAGAATGCAAGGAGACTACAGCTGCTACAGAATGGCGAAGCAGCAGGACGTCCTATTTGCACACATACTTGAGCCCCTCTGTCTCTGAGGTGAATAAAAAACACCTTCTGGTACTGTCTTGCTTGCATTAAGACAAAAAGAACATTGGGAGCAGCGTTTGTTACTATCTTAAGATATATTCACTTACATTAAGTGAGTTCATTTATTTCTTGGGAGATAATGAGTTGAAACAGGATCTTGCTAACCTCCGAGGCTGTCTTTGAACTTGGAGTCCTTCGCTTCAGCCTTCCATGTCATGGGACTGCAAGTGTACACCACCACACTTGGCAGTAAGTGGGTTTTGTAACCATGATTTAAAACCTTTAAAAAACTTTGCTTTACTTGGTGGCAAAGCCCTATAATCTCAGCCCTCTGGGAGGTGGCCAGTTTGAATCCCACCTGAGTGACTTAGTGAGACCCTGAAACCGCAAAATGGGCTGGGGATGTAGCACAGTGGGAAGGCCCTGGGTCCGTCCCACGCACTGCAAAAACAAACAGATAATTGCCTTTCTTTGACACGTGACCCCCAAAGAATCATTTAAATGAGCTCTCTGGCACGATGTCCCAAGCCTTTCCCGTCCCTCCAGCCCTCTGGAAGCACCTAGCAATGCTGCAGACCAGCAAGTACTTCAGAAGAGATTCCACACAGTGATTTATAAGTCTGCTTGGGCAACTAACACCCTGAAAATGTAGTAGGTCTTGAAATCACCCTGCTGTCGCCCCTGGAGAGGGAACTCTTCTGAGGTCCACCCCAGTGGCTGGAAATAACCTAGCTCCTGTCACTCCAGGACAGAAGTAAATTATCAGACATTGGGAAAGAGACAACAGACTTCTATCTTTCAGCAGCAAACCTGGACTTGAAAATTGTTTCTTTTGGGGTTGAAGGGACTGTAGGAATAGCACAGTGATTAGAGCCCTTGCCTAGTCAGGGCAAGGCCCTACGTTTGATTGCTCTGCACCACATAAGCCAGGTATGATGACACATGCCTGTAATCCCAGAGCTTGAGAGGCTGAGGCAGGAGGATTGCTGTGCATGTGAGTCCAGTTTGCGCTACATAATAACTTCAGGGCCAGCCTGGACTGCAGAATGAGACCTTGCCTCAAAAAGAGAGAGAGAGAGAGAGAGAGAGAGAGAGAAGAAGGGAAGGGAAGGGAAGGGAAGAGAAGAGAAAAGAAGAGAAGAGAAGAGAAGAGAAGAGAAGAGAAGAGAAGAGAAGAGAAAAGAATGACTGCTTCTGCAAAAACAGGCTGGGTGGGGATGTAGCTCATTGTGAAGGCAGCCTGGGCTCAATCCTTAGTAATATGCTCGCATGCACACACACACACACACACACACACACACACACACACACACACACAGAGAGAGAGAGAGAGAGAGAGAGAGAGAGAGAGAGAGAGAGACTCATATGTTATGCTGAGCCCAGCAGCAGACACACGCACAGCTTGCTTTGAATGGCTGCCAGTCATGCCTTCATGTGAGCTGACTGTGCTTGCCCGGCCCCTGTCAGGGAGGACAAATGCCATCTTCCGTGCCCCTCTTCCTGGTTCACTCCCCTCCTGAGATGAACTGGGAAGGAGAGAGCATCCCCGCAGCCACAGCTGGGACGCAGGTTCCCAGCCATGGTGTCGCTGGGCACCAAGGTTGTGCCACGGTGACTGAGGGAGAGCGCAGCCCCATGGGATGGGTGTCAAGGCCTGTGGCTGTGAACGGCGTTCTGAGAGACAGACTGTAAACCAAGACCATCACCTCTGCAGTGTCAGGTTTTCTTTTGCTTTGTTTTGTTCCCAATGTTGAGCCCGGGGCCTTCACCCTGAGCTGCATCCTCAGCCCCTTTTTATTGTTTATTTGAGCCAGTCTCGCCAAGTTGTTAAATTGTCTCAGATGGGCTCAGATTTGCAGTCTTCCTGTCTCAGCTTCTCAAAGTGCTGAGATTACAGACCTGTGCCATCAGCCTGCCTCAGTTGTGTTTGTTTGTTTTTGTTTCTCTGGTTACTGGGCTTCAGGTATTTATTAGTCTTTTTTCTAAAGGATCATTAACCACCTGTCAGGCTGATGTTTTAAAATGCTGACACTCTACGCTTGATGCTTTCTTTACAGGCATGTGTGTACTCTGGAACCCCGTGGGTAGGTCATGCAGGAGAACTTCTGGCACAGTCCTGAGGGTAGTCAAGGTTGCCTTTGCGTTGTTTGTCCGTTGTTTGAAAATTACTTGTGGTCAGGGAAATTCTGGTCCTGGAAAATGTGTAAAATTGCTTATCAGTATATACAAAACTCATGCACACACCCGTAACTGTGTGTGACATTTTAATTTGTCCCTTTTGGTGTGTGTGCAACTCATGTTTACAAGTGTGTATACGACTGTATCTCTCTGAGTTGAGATGAATACCAGTTCAAGCATTAAGAACCAAGAATGAGCTCTAGAAATTCTTACATTTTAACTCCTTAAACAATTTCTCCAAAAGGGTGCTACTACTTTATGCTGAGTATTGAGGTTTGGATCTGGAAAGTCCTCCAAAGTCTCTGTATTTGGATGTTCTGGGTTGTCTGTGGAGCCATGTGCTGTTGGGGGGTTGGCGACTGGCCTGGAGGGTGGATTGCCAGCATGTAGTTTAGATGACAAGCATGTGGTGGGGGGGTTGCCGTGCCTTTCACACCTGGAAACAGTAGAGCACTGAGGCTGGACCTGGAAGGGGTGGATCACTGGGGCAGGACCTGGAAGTATCTATATGCTGCTGCCCTCCTCTGGATAGAGGGTGGACATGACAGGAACTGACTTCCTGTTTGTGATGTCGTGAGGAGCTGCCTCTACCTCAGCCTCTGCCATGTACTTCGCATGTTGCCTGCCACCCTTGAATGGACTGTGACCTTATGAAACTATGAGCTAAAATAAACCTTTACCCTACCCCCCAAATTTGTGGATGTCGGGTATTGAGTCACAGCAATGAAAAAGTAACGAAGATACCGAGTAAGTGCTACTGACGATTACAGAAACAATCACTTTAACTTTTTTTTTTTTTTTTTTTTTTTGAAACAGGGTCTTGCTCTGTAGCCTGGGCCTCTCCTGAACTCACTGTGTAGTTCAGGCTGTCCTTGAACTCATGGCAGTCCACCTGCCTCAGCCTTCCAAGTGCTGGGATTACAGGTGTGCGCCACCACGCCCAGCTTTATGTGGTGCTGGGGAATTGAATGCAGGGCCTTGTGCTTGCTAGGAAAGCACTTCACCTGCTGTGCCATTCCTCCAGCCCCCCACTTTAACATTTATAAGCCAAGAAATATTTTCTGTTTGCTTTTTTTGTGTGGTGTAGGGGCCTCACACATGCTGAGTACACA
This sequence comes from Ctenodactylus gundi, assembly GCA_004027205.1. Taxonomy (NCBI): domain Eukaryota; kingdom Metazoa; phylum Chordata; class Mammalia; order Rodentia; family Ctenodactylidae; genus Ctenodactylus; species Ctenodactylus gundi. The sequence goes on from PVKB01002558.1 coordinate 70,699, forward strand.
CTGGACCACTAAGCTACTCCTAGCCCAAGAGATATTTTTATAGATGAGCTAATACATTGATAGAGATCACAGTCATCAAATTACTTAATCTTCAGTCATCTTATGGTGTTATTATTATTTCTGTGCTAATCAGTTGTAAGTCATTATAAATAATTTGCCTAAGGAACACTTCCAGTTAGAGGATAGAGGTCAGGGCCAGCAGCTCAGCCATCAAATACTGTCGTCTTTATACCATATTGTCTTGTAAGAAAAAGATGAGTAGATTCCAGTTCAGTGTTTAACACCAGGCCCCGTGATGTGGGCCTGTACAGTCTCCCAGCACTTTGGGAGGCTGAGGCAGGAAGGTTACACGTTTGAGCTTATCCTGGGCAACTTAGTGAGACCCTGTCTCAAATAAACAATACAAAGAGGCGGACAATGTGGCTCAGAGACAAGGCCCTGTGTTCAAACCCCAATACTGCCAAAGTATTTAAAACTATTTACTCCCTAAATAGTTTACACCATGTAATATATAGCTCAGTGTCTAAGATCATGGCTTCTAGAGTAAAGAAACCTATGAATTTAAGTTCTGGAGCTGTTATTTGCTTAAAGAGTACAAAATTGGACAAGTGATTTAATGTTTTCTGCCTCAGTTTTTCCAGTTGTATTGTATTGTGTTACTAATAGTACCTATTTTGTAGAGTCTTATGTATTTATTTACCCATGTGTATTTATACAGAATTTTCCTTCTCAGTTTTGAAATATATGATGGAAATGTATCCTAGAATGTGTACATACACACACACACACACAGAGAGAGCAATAAGAAAGCAACTGAGACAATCTGTTCTATTGTTTTAAAGACTCTGACCTCCTTCGAGGGTCTGAAGGTATAGCTTATAGCTTATAGAGGTCATTAGCAGGCCCAGTGCGGCAGGCTTGTAACCCTAACACTTTGGGAGGCTGAGGCAGAAGTATTGCAAGTTATCAAGCCCAGTCTGCATAACTTAGCAACTTAGTGGGACCCTGTCTCAAAATCGAAAGTAAAAATGGACTGGAGATACAGCCCAAAGTGAAGGCCATGGGCTGGCTCAAACCCTACTTCACATCAGTACTGAGAAAGAAAGAGAAAGAGAGACAGACAGAGAATGAGAGCGTTTGTCCAGTGACCTCCGCGTCCTAACTAACAGTAGACTAATTAGTCTACTGTTAATAGAACTGAGCAGATCACAGCTCCAACTCACATCGTGTCCCAAGTGTTCATTCACAGGACTGGATTCTGAAGATATTTTCCCAAGTATTGAATGAGGTAAAGTGTCCTATGAAGAAGTGTTATTTTATTTTATAATGCTGCGAAACACCAACACTTTTGCAGTGCTGATAATCAAAGCAAATTTAACAAAATACTTTTTATGCCGTGGCCAGAAGTTAAGTTTAAGAGAAAATGATAAAGGAAATAGCTACTTAAAATTTCAAAAGAGGCTCTGGCTGGGCAGAGGTTGTAGGCAAAGGTGACATGATGCTTCCCTCCTCTGCAGCCCTGTGAGTAGCCAGCTTTTATTTAGCAGTTTTTACCTACTCCATAGTACAGTTTTTGTTAGTCACTGCAATGTCAGACCCCTATGCCACACCGAGTTGTGTCTCTTCAGGCTTGAAGAGTAAGTTGCAAAGATGGGAGAAGGGAGGCAGGTTGTGAAGAAAGGGCTTTATTGGGAAACTTACAGAAGGGGAAAGAAAGATGGGGTAAAGCTTCTGCTAGACAGAAGGGGAACCCGGAAATGTGGATTGCCCGTGTGACTTGCTGACTAGGGGTTTTTAGTGTGTAGCTGAGTCAGGGGCTGCCCTATGCTAAGCAGTTGGTTACTAGGCAGGTTGCTAGGTTCTCTACCCTTAAACCCACTGCCGCAGCCCACCCTTAACTCCCTTAAAGATCTTTCTGTTGTCTCTTAACCAAGTTCTAGGGAGTGATCAGCTACAGGCTGTGAAGAGTCATAGACAGTTGCCTTTCAGTAAATCTCCTATTTTGGGGGAACCCTGTATCCTGGACTGTAACCACACTGCTTCCTCTTATAGTTTCTTTTTTTTAAAATTGTATCTTATTTATTTTGCGACAGAGTCCCCCTGTGTGGCCCACGCTGGCCTTGAGCTCATGGCAATCCTCCTGCCTCAATCTCCTGAGTGCTGGGATTACACGCCCAGTTTATGTGGTGCTGGGGAATTGAACCCAGGGCCTCGAGCTCACAGGGCAAGCATTTAACTGCCGAGCTACTCCTCCAGCCCGTGTAATGTGCAGTTGCTGTTGACCCCAGAGCAACCCTCTAAAGTACAAGGTGTCCTAAAAGTGGCCATATATCTAAAAAATTAAAAAACCTACTACAATGAGAAAAACTGTAAAAGCATTAAATTCAATGTGCAGGTTGTCCCAAAGTCATCAATTCACAAGAAAAATCAACAAACTTTTGGGACACCACGTATTTTCATGCCACTCTGCAGATGTGGAGACTGACGCACTGGGAGGTTAAAGGATGCGCCCTTATCCCCAGGCTCCAAAGGGGAGCTTTCAGTCATGGTGTAATAAACACATGAGATAGCTCCCTCTGTACTAGGAACGTCGCTGCAGGGGGTGGGGCCCAACAGCCTGATGATGGACTCCAGCTCCGGAGTGCCTGACCGCGTCACCCTTGGCAGGTGTGGGACTCTGAGTCTCGGAGTTCTCACCCACAGAGAGGGGATAGCCGTGTCCAGATGTTAAGAATCTGGATACTGTGTCATGTGAATTTAGATAACGTGTGTCCTTAGGAGTCTAGGTAGTGCGTCATCTAACACATCCGCAGCAAGTGCTTTAGTCTGGTGCATGTGTATTTTATTAGGTGGTGGCCGCTAGGCTACTACCTCTCCCATGGCCGTTTCCAAAGTACCAGATTAGCTCACTCTGGAATTCATCTGCCACTGCCCCGCCCCAAGCCACCTTTCCCAGGCTGCCTCGCTGGTCTCTTAGGAGCCCACAGCAGGAGGGCCACTCCCAGCATGCCTTGCACCACCCTGGGGCCTAACAGAGAAGCTCTGGTCTTTAAAAAGCTAAGTTATGGTGAGCTAAATGGCTTTGAAAATCTGTCGTGTACTTAAGGAGGATTCATAAATACTGTGATGGTAAAAGAACCGTCTTTGTAGAGGCGCAGTGTCAGGTTCCCTCCCTCCAGTGCTGAGCGCTAGTGGAAATCCCAGGAAACCAAACAGAAAGTGTGAATTTTCCAGGATTATTGAAAATGGGTAATGAGAACTAGCTTACTCAGGTATCTTAGGTCCACATCGCCTGATATGAAAATCTGAATCTGACTCATCTAGAGTAGCGCAACGCCACTTGAAACTGCTTTTGTGTTTCGTATCCATGTGACAGTGTCAGGTTCGTTGTGTCTGAGGTGCAGAGGTAGGTAGAGGCTCTTGTTTGTTAATATTGAAACATGTTTTTGTATTGTTAGATTTCAGGTACAGTACACACACACACATAATCTCCTGTTTTCCTCTTCCTAATCATATTAAAAGTTAAGTGAAGATACCTAAAATTGTATCTAAGCTTTATTTGTAGCATGATTATGATATAACCTTATACAAATAGAACATTTTTTTTTAAAAAGCTTAGAATAGTTTAACTCCAAGGTTCTATGAACAACGTCCCTACCTCTTTTGGATTGCAAACAGCATTGTTATTTATATATTTTTTACTATAGTTTTTTTTAAAATGTGTGGCCCTGATCACTTTTACTTCCCCTCCTCCCCGGCCCACCTGGGTCTCCCAGAGCCCTGGAACCACCTCGCCTCAGCCTCCCCCTGGCTCTGGAAGCTGTAGTGGCACAATAGTATCTAATACTGCCCGTAATCTGTTTGGTCCCAGAAAGGATAATTTAAAGGTCCCATATCTTCTGACCCACCTAAATCCAGTTGTCAGTGTGGCTTCCTGAGCTCCCCACCTAGGAAGCCATCTGGGCCTGCGCCTCCCTGTCTCACCATTCACATCAGGATGCTGAGCACTGACCCCGCAGGCCGGCCGAAGCGGCTGTGGTAACAAAGAGAAGGGAGCTGGTGCGGGCAAGAACATTAGTGAAATCGATAGGATTCAGCCCAGAGACGTGGCTCCATTAACGGTCTGTCCGTAGGATCAGTTATTTTCCTCAGCGCTGACATCATGCCAGTAGCCCTGCCGCCAGTCTTCAGGGGAAAAGGGCTTTGCTTACCGTAATCGGCCAGGGTGGCCAGGGCCGCAGGGAGGTCTTTGTGGGTGCATTGAGTTGTCATCATGGCTGGTCTCAACTGTGTGTTCTCTAAACTCCTGATTGTCACTTACCTGAATTTGAGAGTTAAAACCAGTCAACTGGACTAAACATTCAGTGACTTACGGCTTCTAGAAATTTCTGGTAGTATATCCCTGCCCAGGGAGTGAGATAAAATGAAAGCAGGCAGAACAGCAGAGCGGATACAATCAGACGTTGGATTTCTGTGATTATTTTGTTAATTTCTGCTCCCTCGACTAGCATGTAAGAGAGCTGAGCAAGGTGAGTCTTCTTTCTGCTGCTGTGGTCCTGTCGCCTGGTATGCTAACGGGCCTGGTGAATGGAGGCCCCAGATAAACAGTTTTTGACCAAGGCTTGTATCCTTCTGTGACTTTCTGTTCTGTTTCCTCATGTTGGGAGGCTGCCATCCTTAGAGTTTCATACCCTCTGCTATGTGCGTGTTATTGCCGGGTCCAGAGCCTGCTAGGCCGGCTGCCATAGCGTGAGCACATTCTGCTGCGCATACCCCTCAGCGTCTGCAGATGGAGGCCGCGTGCCTGCCAGCCTCTGCCCTCTGGGAGAAGGAACATACCTCCTGAGTGTTCACGGCAGCAGAAACCCCATGCGTCAGCCTTGCTCCCCCTCAAAATCCCAGGAGTGCATCTGATTAGTGGGCTCCAAACCACCCTCAGAAACCTAGCTGCAATGCTGGGTGTGCTGGCATGTGCCTGGAATCCCAGCACTTGGGAGGCTGAGGCAGGAGGATTGCCATGAGTTCTAGGCCAGCCGGGGCTGCATAGTGAGTTCAGGACCAGCCTAAACTACCAGAATGAGAACCTGCCTCAAAAAATATGCTAGACTGTGATGGAAGGCTGGATGGAAGGATGGTTAGACAAAGGTAATCTGTTCTCTTCTAACTCCTTCAAAGTTTATTTACTTTCCCAGTGTTTGAAAGACAGTAAGCGAGGTGAGGATACTTCAGTGACGTGTACAAATGCCATGAGGTAGTGGGACTCCACAGTCACACTGAAGCCAAGCCTCCTTCCACTTCTCTGTGGACCAGCTTTCCTATCTGTGAAGTGGACATAACTTTCTCCCAAATCTGACTTGGAGGAACACGTGTGATGAGAAGTGTGGCCAGCTTAGCATGGGGACTGGTCAGTGGATGGTAGCTATTGTATCTCCAACCCCTCTTCAGTTAGAAAGTGGAGATGCTTTCATTAAACAATAAAATGCCAAAGGTTAGAGTTTTAAATTCTAGTTTTAGCATACGGAGGTGGCAAGAGTAGCCTGAAGCTTCGTGAATATTTTTTGCAGATGTGCAATTATGAAGCAGGGCTTCTGCTTCTCTCTGTCTGCTTTTTATTGCTAGCACAGCTCAGTGACCAAAATTGAGACTCATTTCCATTACGTTAGACTTTGGTGTAAGAGCATGACAAATTTCATGATATGGTCATGCCTGTTCCATTTTCACCCATTCTTGCTGCAATTGAGAGTCTTATGTATTAGGTACAGAGCTGGTGGATACTCCTGTTCTATTTGAATAAGATAAATTCTTTCTGTAATAATTTTCTTACCATAATCCCAACACAGTGGAAGGCTGAGGCAGGAGAATTGCAAGTTTGAGTCCCATTTGGGCAACTCTGTGACATCTTGCCTCAAAAGTTTAAAAACAAGTGTGATGACACTGGTTCAACCCCCAGACCCTCAACAAATTTATTATATGGTTAATAATTACTTCTTGTGAAGAATTTACTGATGAGGATTATATACACAGTAACGTGACCTACAATCATCCACTTACATGGACAGAACTATTGATGACAGAGTGACACTTTTCTCTGCATGTTTTTACTTCTTAATAAGACAGCATTAGTCAGATTGCTAGTGTGCCTGCGTGGTGAAGGCTGTAGAATGTGTTCATGTGCAGTGAAATATCTCTGGAAACCACTTTAGTGGCTTGATGATATTTTACTACATTAAGTATAAATATAAAAATTGTTTTTTCCAGTGTTTATATGTTGTAGTATTATCTTAATGTGGGTTCTGTTGCTCGCTCTTTCCTTCATGTGTCCTGTTAAAAGCTGCCCTCTCTGAGTTAGAATCAGGAGACCCGTGTTAGACTGTAGTGCCATGCCAGGACAGGGCAGCTCAGAACCAGTGTGTGTCCCTTTGTGCCTTTTTTCCCCTGTGAAAGTGAACTTGGAGGTGGCACATGGCAGGTCGTCAGGCTTCTTTCAGCTGAGTGTTAAGTGAGAAAATAAACATATGGTGAGTTTACTCATTGAGGTTTGTGTTTATTACCCTGCTGGATTGTTGAATTAATCTTATCAGTGATGCTGACTTCCTGTTCTACTTTATTTACTCTTTGAGTTTTATTGGCCATGCTATTAAGTCTCAGGCCTCACTAGTACACCTAACCTTTGTTTCTACCACCTGAATGTGAACAGAAGGTCAGTCAGAGTAGATGGCTCAGAAGTGAAGGGACACTGACCCTGTCAACATTTTTATTTTATCTTACTTCATTGTTTGTTGTGGTCATGGGGATTGAGTCCAGGGCTTCAGGCTCAACTACATCTCCAGCTCATTTTTTAGTTTTGATTTTGAGACAGGTTCTCACCAAGTTGCCCACTCACCCAGGCTGGACTTGAACTTGTGACCCTCCTGCCTGGGCCTCCTAGGGTGCTTGTGCCACCATGCCTAACTGGTCAGTATTTTAGACTGCAAAAATTTCACAGCAATGAAGGAGGTAAATAGATGGGGAGAATTCTGTGTTATTAAGTGAAGTTTATGGTATACCTGAGAGGTGATTAAGGCAATTAGAGAATGCCAAATGCAACCTGTCTCTGCCTTTTCCTTAGCTGGCGAGCGTGTAGGATGCTCTGCAGCTGGGATTCAGAAATCTCTTTGACTAGCACGTTGATTGTTATCGGGGAAGACAGATTGTTCTTCAAGGGCCTCTGAGGGCAAAAGTGAATCCATTAACACTCTAGCAAACAAATTGTGGACCAGGGGAAAATTCAAGCGGTAAAATGGGTTTCAGGTCACAGGAGCTGCTTGTCAGTGTTTGTGTTCTTCATGAGAATTACTTTCAACAAGCTTCCTGACAGCTGGGCACCCTGACAGCCTCGGAGAAATGGCACGTCTCGGGGCAGGAGGGGTTAGCATTAGCCAACACTGTCCTGCCTTTGCTGCAGCGAAGCAAAGTCTCCTGAGAAGGGCCCAAAGGAGCCACCATATGTGGACAGAGTAGCCCTTGAGAGGCGGAAACTAACCTCAGAGCTCAGAGGACTTGCAGGGAAGGGGGACTCGCCCTTAGTATTGGTAGATGCGCTATCTTGAGGGGAGACCCCAGAAGCACTGGAGGAGGTATTGGAAAGGAAACTCCAGGATTTGTGGAAATTTGTGGGCCTGAGTAGATACACTGGCATCATTCACTGACTGACAAGACTTGGACCACTGACCCAACAACTAAGCTCTGCCTCGAGCTGATTTATGACTTGCCTGAGCAAGATTTGTCTGCCAAACAGGAAACACAACCAAATTGCTCAAGGTGCCTCGACACTACGGAGAAGTCCATGTGGATCTGCCCAGGAATCTGGAGGGGCTCCTTCTAAATAGAAATTGTTGTTCATCTTTGTGAGTCACTCCGACTCTACCGATCATACTGTGATATTCCAAAAATGCTAAAAATTTTCGTTCAGGCTCTCTTTGCTCTCTTCCCTCAGGACAGCTGGCCCTGGGAGCCCTGCCTGGTGTCATGATGGGTGGGTCGAGGCCACAGATGCTGCTCCACTTTCTCCATTGCAAAGAACAGTGCCAACAAGGGTTACCTGGCCTCCAGTGATGGAGCGCTAAGGCTGAGGAACTGCAGGGTAACAAACCAGGGACGCTGGAGTTCAATGCACAAAAAGAGAAATAAAACTAACCATACTTGTTAGGCCTCTGCAAAGTGCTGTGGGCCAGGGGAAGGTGTCTACCTTGCCAAGATTAGAACTCCTGGGTCCTACGTCAGAACTTTTGACTGAAGCCAAGTTAGCAAAATGTGAGAATAATGACAATGATAGAGAAAACCAAATAAGAATCATAAGTAAAGCCATCTGTGACGGTGTATAAGCCCAGCCCTGTGAGGCCAAGGGTGGAGGACTGCAAGTTTGAGGCCAGCTTGGGCTACCTCAAAAAACAGCAATAAAAGAAATACTCAAGGAAATTAGTGCATGGCAGGCATAGTTCCTAACAATCTTTAATACCTGTGGCTAATTTCAGCATGAAAATAAAATTGAAAAGTTGTTCACCAAAATGTGTGTATTGGTTACCACTGGGTCCTAGACTATATTGAATCAATTTTCCATTTATTACTTTCACACTAAGAAAACAATAGTCTTGCTTTATATCACATCAAAAGGAAGCTTTAGTATTCATACTATAAATTCTCAGTGCTCTCTTTAGTCAAGTCAGGCTTAACGCAGTCACAAAGTAGTTGGCTCTTCTCAGTGCCCACCTAGTTCGTGACCATATGGAAAGCTGCACCTCTCTTACTGGAGGGATTGGGACGAAGTCAGTGGGGGTCAGTACGCCAGGCATCTGCAGCTTGGAGGACGAGAGGTCTGTGTTAGCTCACAGTTTTGGGTCTCAGTTGAGGTTGGCTGGCAGTGGTGGAAGGGTGTGGCAGAGGCCCTGTTGGAGAAAAGCTGTTTGTCCCATGGGGGACAGGAAGCAGAACGAGAGGGAAGATAGAGATAACACACGCCCTCCCAGGCCTTGTCCCGTGACCCGCCTCTTCTGGCCAGGGCCACCTCTTAATGGCACAGGGTAGCAACAGATTAACTCTCATGATTGAATCACCTTCCAAACATGAGGCTTTTGGGGCATGTTGACACAGATGGGGGGAGGACAGGTAAGGGGTGATGGTGTGAAAATGATCACAGTGTCACAGGCATGTGCGACTGCCAGAATAAACCCCATTCATATGTATAATCGGTACATACTAATAAAAAGGTGTGACACAAACATCTTTTTACACACACATACACACAGTGAGATGGCAAAAACAGTGGTATGTTTATGACAGACTGGAGAACAAATTCTAGGACTCAAGTACTTATTTATATTTTGCTTAGGCTTTAAGATTATTTTTAAAGCATAGAGCAGAGATTCAAGGTTTTCAATCACCTGTCCCTTTGTGTTCACCTCCACGACACAACTGGGCGAGCCGTTTACTTGAAGGGCCTCAGTTCAGGATGGAGGAGCAAGGCCGAGAGAGGGCTAAGGTGGGCAGAGGTGGGCTCTGGGGGGAAGAATGAAGGGGGGCAGAGGTCTTTGAGACTGAAGTGAGGACAGTCACCCAATACAGGAGCCCGGGAGTCGGAATGGCGTCTATTATCAGTCTCTGGGAACGTGTACCGACAGGCCCAATCTGTCTTATAATGCTTTGCAGTGGAGAAACTGTTGCCATGAGCCAAACTCTGGGTCAGATCCTGTGAGGAGAGAGAACGCTGTTGCACCTAGGTGAGGGACAGGAGTTCCATTTTTGTCGTAAAAGTGGGACCAGGGATCAACTTTGCCAGTGCTGTGGCTTACATATGAAGCATTTCCCCTCGAGGCTTGTACACATCGAGTGACGTTCAGAGGTGGGGCCTGGAAAGGTGACCATAGCCCAAGGGCTTCACCTTCATCAGGTAGCTTAATCCAGAGATGGGTCATAATTCTGTGGCACTGATGGAAGGTGACAGGAATAGGAGGTAGGCCTCGTTGAAGGAAGTAGGTTATGACAGTGTGGCCTTGGGGACTGTGCCAGCTCCTGGCTGGTTCTTATCTGGCTCTTTCCCTCTCTGTGTGCTTCTTGGCTGCCAGGAGGTGAGCAGCTTCCTTCTGCCATGCCCTTCTGGCAGGACGCTTGTGCCTCTTTACAAGCCTAAAAGTAATGGAGCCAGTGGACCAAAGGCCTTCACCTTTGAAACAGTGAACCAAAAGAAATCTTCCCTTCTTTAAGTTGTTTATATTAGGCACTTTGTCACTTCCGTGGGTCGCTAACTAACATAGCCAGGTTTGGCTGTGTCTTGGGCTCAGCCAGCCTTCTAGGGTCTCATGGAAAATTTTACCTGAATTGCTAATTTTCTCATAATTTTTCTCAGTTTAACTGAAAAAAAACCTGAAAAAATATGATTTTTCAATAAAAATAATATATAAGATGGTATTTACTTTGATCCTCAGCACGGTATTTGTTGAATTGTTGAATCATTTAGTGGCTCTTGAACTCTGCCATAAGAGCCTTGATGATCTTCCTAGGAGGAGAGAGGGTAGGAAGTGAGTGGCTTTGCCTGAATCTGGGTTGTCCTTTCTTCCTGCTTCTTTCTCTCTGTCTGTTTGTCTTTTTTTCTTTGGTGGTGCTAGGGATGGATGAATTTAGGGCCTGTGCATGGGAGGCAAGCACTACCCCTGAGCCACATTCCTAGCCCTGATGTGTTTTGTATACCACACTTCTCTAAAAAGTTCTCTGTGAAGTTTCCTTACTAACCATGGGGGGGAAAAACTTCTATGGGCAAATGACATCTTTTCCTCCCCTCTTTTTGCCTTTAGGGTGCTGGGGATAGAACGTAAGGCTTCCCTTATGCAAAGCACACAACTTATCACTGAGCTATACCCTCCACCCCTGCAAATGACGTGTCCTCAGATCACCAAAGTCACGGGACAGCTGTCATTGGACACTTCATGCTCCCCAAGAAACACTCTCACCCAACTTGGTTCAAAGCTGTGCTTGTAAATTATATTGAAAGTTCATGTAAGGACTGGTCCTTGCTGTGAAGTCATAAAACGTGAGTTCCTTTGACATGTGTTCCCACAACGGGCTCCACCGGGCTCCCCAAGAAACACCATTAAGAAAATTTTTATTTCAGTGGAAAATGAGTAGAATTCTCCTTCTCTTGATAATGTAAATTATATCATTTTATTTCCAACTTTTTCTTCAACACCGTGAAATTCTGAGCTAAATTTTATGCCCACCATAGAAATGACGCTGATTTTCAGGAGTAGGACAGTTGGCTCTGTTTCTTACCTATTTCCTCCTGTTTTTACTATTTCCTTTTCATTTTATTATGTGTGCATCTTTGTAAGCTGCCTCCAACACTTTCCGGAATGGGGCAGGATGTCAGTTCAATAAGTAAAAGATGCCTAAACCCCTTCTGGACAAGACCTTCTTGGGACAGAGCCTAAACATTATTTATATACAGAGATCTGATTCCCCACCATTGACAGGAATGTTTTTTTTTTTTTTCATTTTCCTGTATTGTACATTATTCTTTAAAGGTTTCAGAATTTTAGTAATTACATTGGAAGGCTCGTGGACATGTGTTTATAGCAAGCTATATATATATATATATATATATATATATCTTTTTTTAATGGTATTGGACTCAGGTACATGCTACCACTGATTCCAAGCTCTTTTTAAAACAGAGTCTCATTAAGTTACCCAGGCTGGGCTCCAGTTTAGCAGTCCTCCTGCCTCATAGCTGCCTCTGGTAGCTATGCTATGGTGCCTGGCTCGTAGCGGTGAAATCTCATTCCTAATGTGTTTTAAGTAATCTGTCTCTCAAATGTTAGGTTGAAAATATAATTGCCCAGATTCTCCCCACTGCCCCCCCCCCATCCTGAGGATTAAACCCAGAGCCTTTTCATTAAACTATATCCTCAATCCTTCATTTTAAATTTAATATTAGTATCTTACTAAGACACTCAGTTGCCAGAACTGGGCTCAAACTTGACAATCTTCCTGCCTCAGCTTCTCACAGTGTCGGGAATACGGGCACATGCCACCACGCCTAAGTTAGATTTATTCTTAAAATACTGAAAGGACAAGAATTCTCCCTTTTAGACCAAGAATAAGACAGAGATGTGTGCAAGGATAGACTGCTGTCACAAATTGAGTGCCTTCCCTGAAGGCAGGTCTCCTAGGGTGAAGTCCAAATTCCAGCCCTGTCAAAATAGAACGTTAAGTCAGACATGGCCACGCCATCCCATGTGAGGACAGACTCTGGCGCTTGGGGGTGGAGCTTGAGGTGCTCTTACAGAGTGCCATGCCGTTCTGCAGCTTGGAGGGCAGCACTTCAGAGAGGAGGGACCTGCCACCCTGCTCCTGACAGCCTTGGCTGCCCGCCTGTGAGGATGTCGTGGGAGCTGGAGTACGCAGGTACTGGAGGTGGAAGCAGGAGGATCCCAAGTTTGAGCCCATCCTAGGCAACTTAGAGATTTAGTGAGACCCTGCCCCAAATCAAAATGTGACAAGTGAGCTGAGGGTGTGGTTCAATAAGAAGGTGCTTGGCTCCATCGCCAGTGCCGCACCATAAGCAAAGCAACCATCGTGTTATGAATCGGGACTGGGAGTGTGGCAGGCAGTCTTTACAGGCAGAGCAAGATTTTGACATGTCCTTTCCCTTTGTCAGTGCAGGTCCATGTAGACAGCCCTGGCCCTCTGCCTTCCTCTGCAGGCTCACGCCCACCTGGAGCACATAGTAAGGCTCAGCGGGCAGCAGGAATTTTTTGTGTGTGTGTGCATTTCTGTTGTTAATATTGTAATACCGAAATTGAGCACGAGGCACGCAGACAGGCTATTCCTTCCCTTGCCCCTTCTTCCCGCCTTCTCCTCTTCGTCTCCCGCCTCTCTGGGGCTGACCACCCATGCACTCATGGCCACTGGCTGCCTACCTGGATGTATGGGGTCTGGAGGGGTCAGTTACCCGGGAGGCAGAGGCTAGTGGAGCAGTGTGGTCACCCTCAGTTCCCACGCAGCTGGTTTGGTCTTATACGGAGATGTTGGTTACATAAAGGCAAAAGACAAGGTTGCTTCATTTGTAAGTCTTAATTTTTTGTTTTAGTTTGACTGTGCTCTGGACTGAGGCCAGGACCTCATCCCTGGCCCTTTTTTTAAAGTTTTGATTTAGAGTCAGGGTCTTGCCAAATTGCCCAGGTTGGGCTCCAACTTATGAACCTCCTGCCTCAGCCTCCCAGAATGCCAGGGTTACAGGCCTGTGCCTCGGAGCCTGGCTAAACCTGAGAGTGTCTAAAGGAAGCAGATTTGCAGGCAAGCTGCTGTGCCTCCTTCCTGACAAACCCACCCGAGTCTCTGACCATGCACTTCAGTGAGGAGGGAAAAAACCCTCTAAATAAAAGGCAGTAAGAGACCAGAATCCAGAGCTGGCTCTCGGAGGCCTACGGATGTCGGCTGAGCTCACCATCTCCTCATCGTTCCTTCCTACGTCGGTCTTTAAAGGTACCAAGCCGACTCCAGACTCAGGTGTCTATCCCACTCCTGTGCAGAAGTGCTCGGTGCATCCTCTGGGGCTCTTATGAGTGGCCGGTGTCACTTCAGAAGGTCGTGATGGAACTGGATAGGACATTCTCTCATTCCTCTGTGTGCTTACAATGTCCCAGGTACAACCCGGGGAACTGGGGATCCGCTAGTTAGTGAGACACTTGCAGCCTTGGCTTTTGGGTTGTTCACATTCTCAGCCGCAGCCCTGTGGATCTCTTTTCCCTACGGTGTCCTAAGCCCAGCCATCCTCCGCCTACTTCTTATCGCTAAGTTGGCATGGTTCAGTTGTTCAGCAGGCACCGGCCGGTTCAAGTGTGCCCACATAACCCATGGATGTGAACAGTGTAAAACGCTTGGGCTCCCTGCTTCCTGGTCTTGGGCTCCTCTGTGGGGTTACAGGATGTGCTGGGCTCCGCCTGTGCGTGACTGATGGACACCACTTCTTTTCGGATCCCTTAGAACTATGTCCTGCTTCCTCCCTGACTTCTCTGTTCTTGGTGAGCAGCTTTTTTTTTTTTTTTTTTGTCAACTAAGCTATTCTTTTTTTTCCTCCCTATTTTATTGTCACGTATAAGTGCAAAATTTAAGGTTTACAATGAAGTTGAGCATTTTGTGTACCTATGTATCTTGTCAAGGTGACAAGGGCTTTCCCACTCTCCTTTTGTCCCTCCCCTTCCCCATCCTTCCCTTCCTCCCCACCCTACCCCCCTGTTTCACTTTGTTTTTTAAGTTCCATAAGAGTTGTGATCTGGGTCTCTCATATCAGAGAGACCATTCGATGTTTCACCTTCTGCTTCTGACTTACTTCACTAAGCATGGTGTTCTCAAGTTTCTTCCATTTGCCCATAAAAACAAAACCTAACGAACATACACATATATCCATGTTCATAGCAGCACAACTAATAATAGCTAAAATATGGAAGTCACCAAAATACCCACCAACAGACCAATGGATACACAAACTGTGGTATTTATACACAATGGAATTCTATGCATCTGTAAAGTCCAACAGCTTGGTGAGCGGCTTTTTGTTCCAGTACTTTTCAGATGCCTATGAGAACTTCAATTTGCCCCATCCTTCTGGTAGACGTTCTCCAAAAAAGGAGTAAAAAATTCACTGCTAGTGTCACACTCACCTACTTTTAACTTCTTTTGAGTTTCGTGTCTTCTCTTAAAAACATGGTAGCTCAAAGACAGCACATCGAAGACAGTATTCCCTTCCTCCAAGCCTGTTTCTCTCCACTGCTTGGACATTATCAGTCAGGGATTTTACTTTTGTTTTCCCCTCTGAACAATTGCTCAAGCGTCCATAGTTGCCCGATGTATTCATCACACTTTCCGGAAACACTTCTCTGTTTCCACATTTTTACCTGCAGTGAATATCATTTGGATGAGTGAGCATGAGCTCTTAAGGAATTGCTCATTCCACAAACGGTCTCTTACCAAGATTTTTGGAAACTATTTTCAGATCAAAACAGAAAAGAAAATAAAACAAAAAAAACCAGTTGGCTTCTTCCCACGGAGTTCTAAAGCATCTCTTACAGAACGATCGTGAATTGTGAACATATTTTAAATCTTGTTGTGGCAGAAATAAAAATGCATCATCACATTCTTTTTTTTGGGTGCTGCATTGTTTTCTCCGGGAACTCATAGGACATCTTTGCCCATTATGAACATTACCACTTTTTCTTTTACACTGTTTTTCTTCTTTCCTTACTTTCATATCTTTGTTCTAACTAAAAATGTAAGATGTCTACACTGTCATGCATGTCTTTTTTTTCCTTTTATTTTCTTATTAAAATTGTATACAAGACAGTACATTACATAAATATTCTTAATTTCCTTCTAAAATTTTAAGGTATATTTTCCAGGTAAAGTTTACTTTTTGGGAATGAATATTTGTTCATTTCCTTCCAGTTGGATGACCAGCTGTGTAACCATAATAACCTGCCCTGCCCTAGGAAATGAACCAGGCTGTCATCCCTAAGGCGTTCGCATCTGTCCCCAGATTTCTTCTTCTGGCCCATTCACCTATTCACTGGCCAGTATCGTAATGTTTGCAAGCATTGTCTTTAATGAAAAATTACAATAGTAACAATTTTCTTTATTGTTCTTACTTTAAAAATATTTTTCTAGTCCAAAATATAAACAATTTAAGAACAAAATAAATAGTAGATAATAGAAAACAGGAAGATCAACTTTGGAGATGGAAAATGTGTCTGGGGACGGGGTAGATGGATGGCTGGGGGAGGGAAGTACAAGTGAGGCAGATGTGATAGGTGTGCGTCCCACTTCCCCGAGTCCAGCGTGATTATGGTCGATTGCAAACAGGTATTAATAAAACTAATAAGCATAGGAGAAATTTTTTAAAATTAAAAATTTGGTTGTATCCAAATTTTTATTTTTAACATATGAAATGACAAATTGCTTAGCTCCAAAACTTTACTGGCAGTCTAACTAAAATAAAATCTTGTGATTCACAGGCATGCTATGACATTGTGCTTATTCCAGTATTCTTTTGCCTTTTTTAAGAAATAAAAAGTTTTGTAGGGGCCGGAGGAACAGTATAGTGGTGTAAGCATAGTGCCCTGAGTTTGATTCCGCTATACCACCTGAGCTGGGCATGGTGGCAAGAGGATGGTGATCTTTAATCTAGCACTAGGGAAGGTGGGGCAGGAGGATTCCCAAGAGTTTAAGGCCAGCCTGGGCTACACAGTGAGTTCAGGACTAGCTTGGGCAATAGAGCAAGATCTTGTCTCCAAAATAAATAAATAGTTTTATGGTTTTCTTTATGTAGGATGTGCATCTTTCCTAAATATTTTAGGTTTTTTTTGTCAATGGAATTTAAAATGTCCCTGTCTACTCAGTCATTATTATTAAAACAAATCTTTAAGAATCTTTGGTATGTTTTACCTGAGACCTTTTTGGGTCTGCTTCCTCTGTTTTGGAGGAAGGATACTGGAGATCGAACCGAGGGCGTTCACACTAAACTATATTCTCAGGCCTTTGGTTTTGTTTTGCTTTGATTTTGCATTTGAGATGATGAGGTCTTTGTTGCTCAGGCTGGGTTTAAATTTGTGATCCTCTTGCCTCAAACTCCCAGAGTTCTGGAATCACAGGCCTGTTCCGCTGGGCCTGGCTTATTCCCTCCTTTGAATACAAGCACAAGGCAGAGAAAATCGTATTCATGCCCAGAATGCCAGCAAGGAGAGGGTGGATGGATGGATCGATACATGAGTAGGTTTCCTAAAAGACTGCGAGGTAAAGTTGGACCTGGTGATGCAGATCTGTAATCCCAGCACCCTGGGAGGCTGAGGCAGGCGGATGGAAACTTCCAGCCCATCCTGGGCATCTTAGTGACTTAAGAAGACGCTGCCTCAAAATCAGAACTAAAAAATGGGCTGGTAATATAGCTCATTGTGAAGGCCCTGACCTCCATCCCTGGTATTACACAAAGGAAAGGTTTGGGGAGGGAGGGAGAGATGAGATCCATCCATCTCCTCTACTTGACCTTCCTTCCTTTTTTATGTTTCTAACACAACCCATGCTTTTAACATCCTTAGAGTATCTCTGCAAATAAATTGAGGAAGTCTTTCAGTCTTTTCCTTACCTTCAAAAAAAAAAAAAACAATCCTATAAACTTATATTCTATATATCATAAACATCCCTCACTTTACCTATATGATCCAGTCATTTCTGGCAAGTGTACAAGGTTATGTACCCAAGACTAAAGAGGACCTGTCCTGCCTAATGATGTTTAATTCCTGTTCCTACCCTCAGCCTCAGCCCCGGTAACTTTAATTTGCTTTTAGTTTCAGTGAAGAATTTGCTTATTCTGGGCATTTAATAAATGAGATTATACGTATTAGTGTTTTTTATTCTAAAGTTTCGTATATACCAAATCATACGTGTGTACTCTTTATGTTGTTTTTCTCTCTCTCCCCTCTCCTCTCTCAGTGGTCCTGTTTCTCTCTCTCTCCTCCCGCCTCTCTCAGTGGTCCTGAGTGAGCCCAGGCCCTTCACAGTGAATTATATACCTCTGAACCATTTTTATTTTTGATTGTGAGATGGTCTTGCTAAACTGATAAGTTGCCCAAGTTGGGCTTGAACTTGTGATCCTCCGGCTTCGTCCTCCCAGAGTGCTAGCTTTTGTGTTGGCTTCTTTCCCCGTGCAGGTTTTGAATTTCACTGGGGTGTTGTTCCTAGTTGGGAGTACTGTGGTGTATGAATCCATATAGCTGTTGATGGGCATTTGGGTCATTATTAAGTTATGTTTAATGGGAACAAATATTTCTTGTCCAAGTCTTCATGAACACAGTTTCATTTTTTGTGCATGTACCCAAGAGTGAAATTGCTAAAGGTGGTTGCATGTTTTTGTTGTTTTGTTTTTGTTTTTGCAAGGTACAGAAAGTGTCTTTATTTAGAATACAAGAACAGAAGAGTAAAAGCTTTCACTATCAGGAGGAGGAGGTCCCAGTGGGGTTGTCCTTACCTACTGATTTTTATCTGATATTATATCATCTTAAAAATTATATTAGACATACAGCTTTTAAAATATCCTATCGGTTTGCTGATACATGTAATTCTTTAATTGTATTATTGCTGATTTTTTGTGTAAATTTTTTAAAACATCCACTAATGTTTCGGTAATGATGAAGGTATTGACATTCTTGTTTTTTTCTGATTCTAATGGGAATGATTTTGGTACATTATCATTTAATGCAATAGTTCCCTTTGTAAATAGACTTTATCATTTTGAAATAGTTAGTAGAGCTTCCCGTCTTTTACTCAGTTGCTGAATTTTATCAAATATATTGTGACAGTTCATGTGCTTTTCTTCCCTTAATTGTTAGTTAAATTTGGATTGTAGATTTCTTGAAAATGGACTCTTTTTGCATTTCTGAAATAAATCTTTATAAAGACAAAAGTTAGGAGTGTACAGAAACAGAAATCTAAATGAACCACAGATGTGATAAGGCCCTTAGCCTTAGTTCTGAGCAGGAAAATGTATGTTACAACAATATAAAGCTACCACCTTTTACTCATCAGATTAGGAAAAACACCTGATGATTCCCAGTGCTGAGGATTTAAGAAAACAGGCACATTAGTGTACCAGAAGGAATGTAATTTATAGCAACCTTTGGGGAAAATAGGACAAATATTTTAATTTATTTATTTTTTGATTGTTTGCCTGAGACAGGGTCTTGCACAAGTAGCTCAGGCTGGTCTTGAACTCACTATATAGCCCAGGCTGGCCGTGAGCTCACTGCAGTCCTCCTGCCTCAGCCTCCCAAGTGCTGAGATTACAAGCATGCACCACCACAACTGGCTTTATGTGGTGCTGGGGCATCTAACTTAAGGCGTGGGCTTGCAGGACAAGCACTTTAACCTCTGTGCCATTTTCCAGCCTGGAATAAATATTTTGAAGATAATATTATATGTAATTGCAGGTCTTCAATTCTGCATCTTACTTTTCCAAGGAAGCAAAATTACCAAGATTCAAATGTATGGATACCAAGATTATCTTGTATTATTTTGCATAAGGACAAAACTAAAAAAAAATTGTAAATGGTTGGATAATATCTATGTCATATACTCACATAATGGAGTTCACACACATAAGTAATAAAAATAACTAGATATTTATTGCTCTGGAGGATTTTATAGGGTTTTTAATTTAATTTTTTAGTGAAATAAGCAAGTTGTCCAGAAATTATATAGCATTAATTCAAATTTGCATGATTTAACATGTATGTATATATTTGCAATAAAAAAGATTTGAAAGATGTCTCTTTTAAAAATCTGATTTTCTGGAGTGGAGATGGTTAGGGAGAGATGGAAGGAACTGAGTTTTTGAGAAAGAAAGTGATATTTACCAAAAGTTTTTTTTCCGTATTTTCCTACAACTTTGTTGTTGTTGTTAAACCTGGCCTTACTCACCAGCTCACACTAGAAAATAATTATAAGGATGTAGTTCAAAAGACTAGTTAATTTGGGAAAGAAGAGAAAAATAAATAAATAAAATTCAATTGCCTTAGCTGAATACTGGAAGGTGCATACTGAATATCCCAGTGAAGGGATTGGTTGGATTCAGAGAGGAGATATCAAGATTTGACTACCGTGAACCCATTAGAGGAATAGGAAGCTGGGTAGAGTGGTGACTTGAGTGAAATGACTTAGGCGCGGAAGATTAATATGTTAAACACCATATGGTTTCTCAGACTTGGAAAACCCAGAACACAGACATTCTTTGGAACCATATGAAGTGATAGCTGGAGCCGGGGGAAAGGACAGGGAGGGGGTGGAAGGGTAAAAGATGGGAAGGGATTGTGAAGTCGATGTGATACATAGATGTATGAAACACCCAAATTAATTGTAAATACTATATATTACATTTATATATTAATAAAAATAGTGGGGGAAAAAAGAAAGAAAGTGAGGTGCTGGAGGAATGGCACAGCAGTTAGAGCTCCTGCCTAGCAAGCTCAAGGCCCCTGAGTTTGATGCCCCAGCCCCACGTAAGCTAGGTGTGGTGGCGCAGGCCTAGAATCCCAGCACATGGGAGGGTGAGACACAAGGATTGTGTTGAGTTCAGGACTAGCCTGTACTACAGAGTGAGACCTTGTCTTGAAAATTACATAATAATACATAAAGAATTACATAGTAATAAGTAAAAGAAAGGAAGCTAAGATAAAGAAAACACAGAAAAGGAAATCATTTTGACAGAGTATGACTATATATGTAAAAGTATTATGAAAACCTCCTTGTGCTGAAAAAACTGGGAAGAGATTAGTTTAGTGGGATTATTTGCAGCTGTTGGAAATAATGCTATTTGTTTAGATGTATGTTAAATGAAAATTCACAGTGTATGCGTCCTGTGACCCTGATCATTTGTGCTAACATGGTTGGCACGATCATGGGTGGGGGGGGGGTTGTTTTGTTTTTTAATCTTAACAGAGAAAAAGAGCAGAAGATAGTTTTAGAAGCATGAATCAACAAAATACAGTTGTGTTCCTTAAGTTATACTTTCCTTGGGATAGCTGTAATTTTGTAAGACTTGGTCCTATCTTTAATTAGACAGTGGGCCGATGGAGAATAGGAATCATTTCTTATCTTAGAGGGGGCGGTACTGAGGATGAAGCCCCAGTTCTTCACCCCGAGCTATATCCACAGCCCACTTTCATTTCTGATTTTTATTTATTTATTTATTTTTTGAGACAGGGTCTCACTCTGTAGCCCAGGCTGGTCCTAAACTCACTATGGAGCCCAGGCTGGCCTTGGACTCACAGCAATCCTCTTGCCTCAGCCTCCTGAGTGCTGGGAGTACAGGAGTGTGCCGCCACGCCCAGCTTATGTGGTACTGGGGAACTGAATTTGGGTACTTAGCACTTGATAGACAAGTGCTTTAACCTCTGAGCCATTTCTCCAGCCCCTGACTTTTGATTTGGAGACAAAGTCTCACTAATGTCCTAAGTGGCCCAGGCTGGGTTCAGGCTTGGAATCCTCCTCCACCTCCCAGAGTGCTGGGCTTATTGGCCTGCGCCACCCAGTCTCTTCTTAGGATTGTGTGCGTCACCCGCAGAACCCAGAGTCTTGTGGATTCGCAGTGGGAGGCGATCTCCCTTGGCGCACCAGCCCTCCGAGGCTTGAGCACGCCACCTTCACTGTTGATGCTTCTTCTAGGGAAAGCCCCTCCCCCTCAGCTAGAACAGCGCTGCACCCAGAACCCAGGACCGCCTCTGCCATGGAAGTAGCGCACATTTGTGAATGTGAAGTACTGACGTAAAAGAGCCAGGTGGATTCCATATGTAAATACACCTGTAAGGATGTATCTGCCGCATGGGGCCTTCCTTGTGATTTTTTGGGTGAAGCATCTGCCATGGCCTCTCTAGAGTCTGCAGGCCGTGTGTCCAGACGTCAGGCAGTTCTGTGGAGAGAACCATTTACACCGTAACCCGATGCTTCCCACCCAAAACGACTCCAGGAGCAAATAGTTGTTCTAAATAGAAGAGACAGTCAGCATCTAGATGAGCTAAGTATACGTTACAAAGGAGAGACTTTGCATTAATGATGTATTTATGACTGCGTCGGCTAAAGTTGAACCTGACAAAAATAGATAAAACACATTTTGAGGTAAATTGTTTTACTTCTTGGTGGTGCTATCCAGTGCTTAAAACTTAATATGATAGGTTGGAGGGCTGGAGGCATAGCTTAGCAGTTAAAGTGTTTAGCAAGTGCTAATTACCCAAGTTTGATTCTTTATGCACCATGTTAAGTACAAGGCCCTGGGTCCGATTCCCCAGCACCACATAAACTGGATGTGATGGTGCACACCTGTAATCCCAGCATTCAGGAGGCTAAGGCAGGAGGATTGCTATGAGATCAAGGCTTCTCTGGGCTACGGAGTGAGTTCAGGATCAGCCTGGCCTAGAGAGTGAGACCCTGCCTCAAAAATCATAATAATAATATAGGTTGGATAATAAAGGAACTATGGCGTTCTGCTTTTTTTTTTTTTTTTTTTTTGATTCTCAGCATGCTAACTTCATGAAAACTGTGGGAATACACAAAATGTTTTTCATAACAGTAATACTTTTTTTAAAAAAATTCAGCATGGGTGTGAATTAGGCTCAAGTAATTCACGTTTTGGAGCAGGAGGAGAAAAGCTCTAACTGGAATGTTTCCTTGCACATCCAGTAGAGAAGCAGAGCCCTCCCTGACCACAGCCTAGGCCCAGACTTGATTTCCTTCTTTTTCTTTTCTTTTTGGAATTAGGGCTTGAACCCGAGACCTTTGCATTGAGCTACACCTATCCCTCTTTATGTTTTATTTCAGATGGGGGTTCAGTTGCTAAATTGCTGGCGCTGTGCTTGGACTCGCAGTCCCCCTGCATAATCCTCTCATGGGGCTGGAATTACAGTGCAGCACCATGCGGCCGGCCTAGAATTGAATTCTTACATATCCCTTCTCTGTTTTCAAATAGTGGAGCCAGTTAAGTGTAGCTGTGGCCTCCTGTGCCCTAGAGGTTCCAGGACTCAGCTTTGGGGCTTCTCTCCAAGAGCCCAGCGGCTTTCCTGCCTGGCCTGTGAAGTCACTACGAGGCCATGTTTTCCTCCTTCACTTGCCACCTTGCACATGAGGCTTGTGCCTAAATTAGGCGCCAGGTCCACTGTCCCAAACCACTTGGGTTTGGTGTTTCTCTGGTGCTTCCTGATATCACATCTTTTATTTCTTTACTTTATTGGAGCTGCAAATGTATTATTCTTTGGATCTGTTCATTATCCTCTACGAAGGGTTTCCTGGGAGGGAGGTGCCTAGTTCCCTGAAGAGTCTAAACTCAACCTTTCCCTTTAATCTTCATTTGCTAACTCCAAAGTGTTATGCTGTCTTCTAAAACATGAGTCCCCAACCCCTGGAAGGACCTGACTTACTGGACAGAGGAGCGGCTGCCAGGTGGGTGGACAGCTACGAAGCGCCCCCCACTCAGTCCTACTGCCCACGCGGGCAGGGAGGCGGAGCTTCTGCCCACCCGGATCCTGCCACTGCAGCTTCAAAGCTGACCCCAGCAACCTTCCACATCACCAGTGCACCCGCCCTTTGTGGGAGAGCGTTCCTCAACTAAACCAGTCCCTGGTGTCAGAAAGGTTGGGGACCACTGTTCCGGAAGATCTACCTTTGTAAAAAGCAAGCTTTTGATAATGATTTTCTCCATTATTTTTATTAATATACATATGTAATACATAGTATTTACAATGAACTTGGGTATTTCGTGCACATATGCATCATATCAACTTCACAGTCCCTTCCCATTTTTGACCCTCCCACCCCCTCCCTCTGCCTTGCCCCAACTCCAGCTATCACTTCATGTGGTTCTATAGAATGTCTGTGTTCTGGGTTTCCCAAGTCAGAGAGACTATACAGTACTTAACATATTAATATTCTGCATCTAAATCGTTTCACTTAAGTCACCACTCTAACTCAGCTTCCTATTCCTCGAATGGGTCGCAGTAGTTTTAAATCTTGATGCCTCTTCTCTGAATCCAACCAATCCCTTTATTGGAATATTTACCAAAAGTTTTTTTTCCTATATTTTGCTATATCTTTGTTGCTGTTCTTAAACCTAGCCTTACCCACCAGTTCACATTAGAAAATAACAACAAGCATGTAGTTCAAAAGACTAGTAAATTTGGAAAAGAAGAAAAAAAAAGGTTAAATTTCAAATGCCTTACCTGAATACTGGAAGGTACATACTTGTACATTCACAGGGTTATCTTTACATCTATCAGTTTTCTTAGAATAAATTTTCATCAGTGACCTAATAAGTGAATTGCCACAATAAAACAAAGTTAAAGCTATTATCACATTGCTACATTAAATGAACTTAAATCTATACCACATAAATATACTTGAAGTAATAGATATGAAGGCAAATTTAGTTATTTCAGAATTTTTAACTATCATAACTTATATACTCATATTTCACTGATTACTAACATACTTTTTTCTCAGCTTATTTTCCTCTAGCTGTTGTTGCTTTTCCTCTGGGGTCATTGGTGTCGCTGGCCTCCCTTTCACTTTCTAAGTTTCCTTTAAGTATTCTCTGCAATACTGGCTCAGTGGCTGCAAATTCCTTTAAGCTGTCTATATCATGGAAAGTTTTAAATTCTCCCTTTAAATTTGCTGAATATAGCAGTCTTGGTTGGCATTTATGTTCTTTTAGTGCTTGGATGACATTGCTCCACAATCTCCTTGCTTTTAGAGTCTGGATTGAGAAGTCTGAAGTTATCCTGCTGGGCTTATCTTTGTAGGTCACCTTCTGTTTTTCTCTTACTGCTTTTAGTATTTTCTCTTTGTGTTGAGTTTCTAGAATTTTAATTATGATATGTAGTGATGAGGATCTCTTCTGATCAAAGTTGTTTGGTGTTCTATATGACTGCAATAGTTCCATGTTCATTTCTCTTCTTAGATTTGGGAAATTTTCTTCCATTATTTCATTAAACATGTCCTTTAAGCCTTTTGTTTTGTCCTCAGTCTTCTCCTGAATTTCCATAATTCTGAGGTTGTTTCTCCTTGAATCATCTATCAGCTGTTGTAATGATTCGCTTTCTTTCTTATTTACTTTGTGTTCTTCATGGCCTGTATGTTGCAACTCAGTCACTTTATTTTCTAGGTCTGACATTCTATTCTGAAGATGTTTAATGTGGTTGCTTGTTATTTCCTGTGTATTTTTCACTTTCTGAATATCTACATTCAATTTTTCTATATCTCTGTTGTGTTCTTCTCTAGTTTCTTTATTGTCTTCATTATCTTCTGGTATATTTCTTCTGTGGTCTCCTCTGTTTGCTTTTCAAGGCTTATTTTTAGCTTAGCTGTGTAATGGTGTAGCTTTTCTGCTGTATGTTTTATTTTCTGCTTTAATTCCTGCTTTAATTCAGTGAACATCTGGACCCAGAAGTTATCATATTTTTGCCATTTTTGTCTTTGGATTCTGCAATTTCAGTATCCCTGGTATCATCTTCTGGGGTGTCAGTTCTTTTTGTAGGAGATTTGTTACCACGTTTCCCCATGGTTCTGCTATCTCTGGCTGTCTCCGCGGGTTGGTGTTTTGAAGATTGGGCTGTCAGCTGCTGACAATTACCACTTATCCGGATCCCCGCTTACCTAGGGCTGAGGTTCTGGCTTCCAGACCTTGTTTGTGATCTGTGGGCGCCGGTAGTTCGGGGCCAAGCCGAGTAGGCTGCTTCTTTCCTCCTCTTCCGATGTGACTTCAGGATATCTGACCTACCTGCAGCCTCTTGTCCGTTGTCGGGGTGCCCCTTCCTCTCCCAGCTCTGTCAGATGTCCCGGGCCCACGCGAGCTTTTTTCTGTCCACAGCTGCCTCTGTCTCCAGCCCTTTGCAGCTGGCCTGCTGCGGCTTCCTGGGCTACTGGGATTTTTTTTCCTCTTCAGAATTTCTGGCCTCCCCCTGGTCTTCTTTCAGTTGTTGGGGATGCTCCTCTCTTTCCTAGCTACACCAAACACACTTTTTCTATCTAAATTCTCGGCTTTTTAAGTGGGTCGATGAGGAGACATTGTGCAGTGCTGTTACTCAGCCACCATCTTCCTGAACTCTTTTGATAATGATTTTGTACTGCTTAATCTTTGCAGAAGTATTACTAATTAAAAAGCATGTGCTTTGTCAGATATGTATCCTGGCGTGTAACAGGTTAGATGTAGTTGTTTTCTGTCACACTGTTGGGGCCTTACATCCATTTATCTTTTGTTCATTTGTGTTTTGGGATGGAGGCCAGGGCCTTCCTGCCCAGCTACATCCACAGCCCTTTTTTAATTTAGATTTTGAGACAGCGTCTCAGCAAGTCACTAAGTTGCTCAGGTTGTGCTCACACTTGTGATTCTTCAGCCTCAGCCTCCCAGAGCACTGTGACTATCGGCCTGCTCCACTAAATCTGGCAATAATGAAAAATATAAATAAATGATTGATAAATAAATAAATAAATAAATAAAATCTTACTGTAGCTTTGGAGGAATTTCAGGAAAGAGTAAAAGTAAATATGTTTCAATTTGCCTCTACCCTGAGTTAGAGTGCTACTTTTTACTGTGAAATGAAAAGTGAGTTTAGGATTTTTTTTTTTTGACATTTGGAGAGATGCATAGAATTACTAAATGTCTATAGAAAATTCCACTTTATATTAATTGGTCATCTTTAATACCACAAAGTATAATAATTCTGCACATACAGGGAAAACAGTTCATTTTTAACTTTCATTTTTGTTTTCTCATTAACTTATGAAATCATTAAAAGTTATTGCCAGGACTCCTTTAATTTCTGCACATAAACACATTAAAACAGCTAGTTATCTTTTGCTGTGTATGAAAGAGTATATTTTAAATGTATTTTCATATTCTGTTAAGCTAATGATTCTATCAGAAAATACAGTTTCTCCTTCACTGGCTTTTTGAAACTTAGATTTTCTTAGCAACCATTGCTTGTAATTGAAATTCACTTGTAATTCTAGCAGAGAAAAACACTGACCTGTGTAATTAAGACTTTGTCCTCATCTGTGTGCAGTTTGTCAACTCAGCAAAAGCAGAAGTCCATGTAGAATTCCCTGCGCAGCCCATGCAGGGGCAGAGGCAACCTGCTGGTGGTCAAGGCAGAAGGATGCGGTACTTGGTGGAATTGGGTGGCGCGTGCTGGGGTTGCCTCGCCATGTACCCATGCAGATGTTCCAGCTGCTTTTAATGAGCTGTCCACACCTAAACTGTGGAGGTATACTTACTAGATATGTCTAGTAAGTATATCTCAAATAAAAGAGATTTTAAAGAATATCAGTATAAAATAGGAAATTGCTCATTGTAAACCAAGTTCAGAATGGAAGCAGGAAATATTTGACTGTGCCCTTTGATTTTAGGTAAAGGAAGGAAATTGGATTTTTTTTGGTGACAGAGGCCATTAAATCATTGCATACTATATTGTGTCGTAGTCTTCTCTCTCTCTTTCTCTTGCTGAGGCCTAGCTGTGCTGTCTGGCCTGCCCTTGACCTCCTGGGCTCACGCAGTCCTCCCATCTTAGCCTCCAGAGTAGTTGGAACAACAGGAGTTGCCACCAGGCGCTGCATGTGTGGGCTTTATCTCGTATGCAAATACATGTCCTGAGCACGTGGCTCTGTGCCAGAGATGGTGCTCTTTGTAGTCCCGTCTCTGTCCCTCCCCCCCCCCCCCCCCCCCCCCCCCCCCGTTAGTATTTTGGCTCATTAAAGTTTTAGAAGTTGTTTAGAGGAAATTAAAGGACTAGGAATGAAAAACAGTTAAAGCATTGTTGGACTTCACCGTGAAGTTCGGCCAGTATTACTCACAGAGCTTTATTTATTCAATGGATTGAAAAATTCACTCTTAGTAATTTTCTTTTTTCTTTGTATTCCTGCATGCCATTCAGCCATTTTCTAGTAGTTTTAGAGTAAGAATAGTGATGCTTGTGGTCAGGACAACCGAAGAAAGCTGACACACCCCAGGGCCATGATGTGTCCCATCATCTGTGATGCTGCCTCCTCTGCCTGCAAAGAGAGACCATGGATTGATTTGATTTCATGCTGCACTGACTGCCTGCTAACTACTCTGGCCCTGAGTAACCAGGAACAGACTAACAATGATGCCCTAGGAAGATGATGTTCCTTGTTTGAGACCCAAGGAGAATTTGCTTCGCACAATACCAGAGGAACGTGGACTCTAGCAGTATGGGAACGATAAGGTTCTTTCTGCCTAAAACTTTGAAAATACATAGATGATTTCTGGCCAAATTCTCTTTCCTCTTCTTATTTCTTCATTGTCATTGCTGTGTACCAAGTTAAAGATGCCTGGATATCTTTCAACTCTTGCAGCATGTCCTGGATTTAATAGTAAAGCTACATGGCTATGTCGAGGTCGGTCCTGTTAGCTACATTTCTGCCGAATCAGCTCTTCCTGTGTGATTGGTTCAACTCCAGGAGGTTGTTTGTAGATCACTTGGTAGGAACACTGACATGTACAAATTCTGTCTAAGTCACAGTCTCTTTATGCTTTTATGTGCCTGGACTAAGAGCACCAGAGAGCAGAGCAGTGGAACTGTGCCACTGGAAGCCCCCTCCTTCCACAGCTGCACTGTCTGCTGAGGGAGGAAGATTCTGCTAGCTCCAAACCAGTGGTGGGATCCCCTTGCCATGACCTGGAGATTAATTGCTCCAGTAAAGAAATTCAAGATAAAAAAGTTGCTGGTTATTTATTTATTTATTTATTTTGCTGGAGATTGAATCCAGGGCCTTCACAATGAGCTACTTCCCCAGTCCATTTTGATTTTGATTTTGAGACGGGATCTCAGCAAGTTACTAGGTTACCCAGGCTGGGCTCCACCTTGTGATCCTCCTGCCTCAGCCTCCTAAGGGTGCAAGATTACAGGCCTCTGCCACCAGACCTGGCTCATACCCCATTTAAATGATGAATTTCATCACATTCTCTACCCCTCACAGGAATGTATTATTAATCGTCGATCATAAGTAAATCCGATTCTTGATGTATGCTTTAACAAGCCACATCCTTTGCTGCAATTTGATACCATTCAGTCAGTTTTGGCCAGTGTATGCTGTAGTAACAAACAGCCCCTCAAATTTAGGGGCTTGCAGTAAGGAAAGTTTTCCTCTCATGGTCTATATCCATGGTTGGGAATCAAGGCGTATTCCACATTACTGCCATTCTGAGACATAGGCCAGAAGGAGCAGTCCTTCTCTGCAGCTCTGCTGATCTTGTAATAGAGGGAGGCAGCACACAGTGCACGGTGCGATGGTTCTTAAAGCTTCTGCTTAACAGCAGCACACTCTTTGTGTCATAGTCACTTCCCCATTGCTGGGACAAAATCCTGGACATCTGCAACTTCAAGGAGAAGAAGTTTATTGAGCTCATGTTTTGGGGGGGTTTAGTCCTTCATTGGCTAGCTCCGAGGCATATATGATATAGTGGAAGGCCTTACAGAGGAGAGTTGCTCACCCTGTGACAGACAGGAAGCAGAGAAAAAGGACCCAGGGACAAGAATATACCCTCCAGGTCACGTGCCTGGTGACCTCTCTCTTTCAACCAGGCCCCCCTGTAATAGCATCTTCACCCATGAACTGCTTGCTTAGATGACTGTGCTGAAGAGTGCAGCACCCCTGTATCCATTCACCTGTCAAAAGCCTCATGTCTGAACACATGATATTTGGTGGGAGACATTTTGTATCCAAACCACAATACCATGCCACCCCACTTTATAAACTGAGTCAGATGGCCACTCTGGAGATGGGCAGTCCTGACAGATAAGGACCCCACAGGTAACACAGCCAGTCCTGATACCGTCAGTGAGGGCTGTGAATGGTTCTGACTAATTAAATCTACAGGCCATCAAATCCCAAGACTTACTAACCATAACAAATTCTCGAATGGTTGCATGCTGACGTGTTAGCTGATTACTGTGACAGAGATACCACTCTGTACTCACCACACTGTTTTATTTTCTTCCTGAAATTGTAGGAAGCTGTGGGATTCTCAGCCCCTTTGCACCTTTGTGGGACCAAGTGACTACGTAATGGCCAGTGGATTACGTGGCACTTACAGACGTAGCTCTCAAACATCTGGCAACACCTGTCTGGCTGGCACTTCTCACTCTTCCTTCCCTCCTTCGGTGGGATTACTTAGAGGAGCCGCGTCTCCAAATTGTTGCATAGAGGGCCTATAGCTGGGAGAACTCCTTAAGAACAGAAACGTCTATTTGGAGCACAGATCAGAGCAAATGAACCTTTTCTGTGTTAAAATGCTGAGACATTATGGTGCTTTGTTACTGTGCTACCGTTCCTGGCTGGTATCCCCTTCCTTCATAGTTTTTTTAATCACATGCATTTGCTAGAGTGATGTGTATTCACTAGTGAATACAACATGCCCATGAAAAATACAGCACCAAATACAGCACACCATGAAAAATTGTCCAAAGGACACCTGTATTTTTATTATAAAGGTATAAATGCATGATCAAAAGACTCATATTTTTATTTTCTTTAATTAATTTAAATGTAAGTGGTTCCCCATGGCTAGTACCCTACTGGGCCATAGAGCCTTAAATAGTAGGAAGCTTTTTTTTTTTTCCATGTGATGTCTTCTAAATTTTCCCACTGGCTCAGCAACCTAAGCATAAAAGATGCCAGCTAAGCTTCACCTCCCGTAGATGATTAAGAGTCAAGAAATGAACAAAACAATCACGTCTTTGTAGTGTTTTGTTGTGACGGTTTGAGGTTGTAGAGCTAGCCAAAGTTCTTTATGAGTGAAAGTTGGCATAAGGGTCTATGTTCATAGCTTGCAATTCCAGTATACAGAAGAACAAACAGTGGATTGGGCATTTTGCCAAGTATACTTGTGGTGTTTATTGGTATAAATAAAATGCATTCCACTTGGACAAGACCACATTAGTTCCTAAATTTTCCCATTTAACCATTTAATGAACCCCTACTAGGATGACTGAAAATTCTTCTTTTTGGTAAGTACTTGACTGGGCTCGACCAAACGATTTTGCTTGTATGTGGCCCTCCCTGGCTTATACCAGTCATCCCTTATAATTCCATGATCAGAAGTCCCTCTATTTCAGTCAGACTTTTTTCTCCTTAACAGTTTCTTCATCTGGGAGTAGAACTGAGCCTACTGGTATTAACATGACACTTCTTCATTCCAGGAAGTTCCTGCCCCAGAGGATAAACAGTAAATTAAGAAATAAGCTTGTTGTTTGCTTTAGGAAATTCCTGCAAATCAATTTTATCAGGGCACACAGTTTGCTCTTCTGGGCAAACAGCTCTGTCATTAAAACAATACTTTGTTCACCTGGGCAAGTAGCTCGACACACGCACAGATGATGACGCCAGGCATCCTGGTGTTGACAGAGTTGCTGCACGCATCCTGTTGCTGTCTCACTGGGAGCAGCATATCTCGGTACGGAAGGCTGGGTGCTTTTCCTGACTAGTGTGAGATTCTAGTTTAGATTTTGGTGAGGTTAATTAGTAAAGTCATAGACATTGGAATAATTATAAAAAAGGTGGGTAAGCAAAAATCACTCTTCTGTGTCAAACATAATTCAAAACTTGATGTGAAAAATGTAGTGGTAATAGGCATTCTAAAAAATTCAGTTTTCTTTTTCTCTTTTAGTTCTTTCTTTCTTTTGTTCTTTCCTTTCTTCCTTTTTTTCTGAGGCAGGGTCTCACTCTGTAGTTCAGGCCAGTCTTGCCAGTCCTGAGCTGACTATATAGCCACGCCTAGCCTTGAACTCACAGCAGTCCTCCTGCCTCAGCCTCCTGAGGGCTAGGATTATAGGCCTGTACCACCACTACCAGCTTAAAAAAATCAATTTTCTGTAACCTAGTCTTAAGGTTAAAGGTTAAATTATAGTGATTTACAAAGTCATTTTGATGTGTGGCTAGTTCATGTGGACTAAAAAAGACACTTAGTTTCTCAGTAAAAGAAATTACTAAATAATGGGCAAACAACCTGACCTTGCCCCAGCCTGACGGCTCAGTTGCCACTCCTTACCTTCTCTTCCTCTTTTTTTTTTCCTTCCATTCCTCCCACTCCCTGCCCAGCCCTGTCACTGTTGTCTGTATACAGACCTGTTGGTGGGTCAGGGATCTGGTGAGACAGAGGGTAACATCAAAGGGAAGTGCGTGGTGCTGAAATGACACGCGGCAGGCGAGCGGCCTGTCATTGCCCATTGGAAATTCACTCAGAGTACAAGTTAGAGGCAGAAAGATTGAAAACAGATGTCATTTCAGTGATTTATGGGTGCATCCCCAGTATGAAAAGATGTAAGATAGGGTATCAGATACAGTAGGTGGGGGAGGAAGGAAAGGGTAGATTTTTTTGTACATGATTGACGTTATCAGCAAAAAATGGTGTTGTGACTCTTAAGATGTCTTTGTAAGACACATGGTAGCCACAAAGAGAATATCACTAGTGAACATACAAAAGGAATAAAAAAAAAAAATACTGTTACAGAAATGAGTAAGTAAAAATATAATGCAGATAGCAAGAGAGGAAGAAAGGAACAAAGAAGCCCGCAAATAGAAAGCAAGTAACAGATTTTTAAAAAGTCTTTAACAACCAATAATTACATTAAATCCTGAATAAAAAGACAGATTGACCAAAAGCAAGATCCACAATAGGCTGCCCCTGGAAGGGCACGAGTGACACTTGTATTACTATGCTTTGAGTTGGGAGCATCCGCTAAAAGCCTCATGTATTTGGTGTAGTGGGATAACAGGAACCTGAGCTGTTGGAAACGGATTTGGCTAGAAGGGGCACATGTTTGGGGCTTGACCTGAAATGATTGTGTCAACTTGTTGAGATGGGAGAGGACCCAGAGCACAGCTTTCAGGGCCAGAAGTGAGGGAGAGGCACCTACGCGGGGTGTGGGGGGCCCAGTGGGCAGCTTCAAGTGAGTAAGGGAGAAGAAACCCTGTTACAGCCTCTTCCTAGGAAAACTCTGGCCGTGTCTGAGTCTCCAAACACCAACTCCTTTCTTACTCCTTGGCTTTGGTGTCTGCAATGCCTTGAGCAGCTTTCCAGCTCCGCCATGTACCTCCACAGTTGCTGCCCATGAATGGGCTGTGTGAGACTTTCTCAAACTGTGAGCTAAATTAATCTTTCCTCCCTTAAGTTGTGTTGAGGTGTTTTGTTCAGCAACTCAGATGGACCTGGAGAACGTTACGCTTCATGAATTAAGCCAGACCCAGGAGGGCAAATACACCCGGATCTCAGTTGTATGTGGTCTTGAAAACTGAGGTCATGGATGCCAAGAGCTGGACAGTGATTGTTAAGGTGACATGTGAGGCAAGGCAGAGGTGTTAGTCAGGGGACACGAGTTGCCAGTATTAAGGTGATGTTCTGGGGGTGTTCTGGGTCTTATGTACTATATGATCGATGTAGTCAGTAGTACCATTGTTGTGTGCCTGAAATTTGGTAAGCCAGCAGACATTAAGTATCCTCACCACAAATGCACACATGCACACAGACAACAATTCCTTGGTGAGTTACTTCATTTAATTCAATCGATTTAATTGTATGATCATTATACAGTGTATATGGAAGAGGTCCCAAAGGTCATTGTACATAGAAAAATACAAAATGTAATCCAAAAATTTGCTCAGAGTTAATTTGTCGTAATATTTGAGGTAAAACTAATGCTATTAGAAAAAAAATGGGCAAGCGTTAAATTGAGTGCATAGGAGTGTCTCAGAAGTCACCCTGCATAGGAAGAATTTGTAATGTTTGAGATATCTTGTGTGTCACAGCCTCACATCATCGTGTTGCATGCCTTAAAGATACACAGTTCTTGTTTGTTAACTAAATACTAAAAGTTTACCAGCTATGTTTACTCATCTTGGAAAAAGCTGCCAGTCATTAAAAGCAGACACACACACACACGCGCGCGCATTAGTATTGGAGATTGAGTCCAGGACCCTCATACTAAACTACATTCCCACCCCTTTTTTGTGTGTATATTTTGTAATTTTCTTTTTCTGATACAGAGTCTTATTAACTCACTAAATTGCTCAGGCTGGGCTTGGATTTGAGATTCTCCTGCCTCAGCCTCCCAGAGTGCTAGGATTATAGGCATGCTTTTACCATGCACAGCTCCTTATATTTTTAATATCTGTGTCTCAAATGCCAGTTCTCTCATTTTCCCCAAAAGCTAAAAGCAATTGAGGAAGCAGAAGTTTAAATAGAAATACTTTGGTGTATGGAAGAAAAGAGTGTGCTCATGTTTATCCGTTTTTTTATAATCAGGTCCAGTGGAGGAGACCAGGAAGTGTTAATGTTTTCTTACAAAGGAATTTAGGCTCTTTGCCAGGGATGCTACCTAGAAAGGGTGGATGTATCCATGGCAACCAATTAACATGAACAGCATCAAGGTTAATGACTATATTCCATAATACATGGATTAAGCCTCTGCAGTCTGGATGCCTCACCATAGCTAGCTAGGACACTTTGATGACAAACTAGTTGGGACACTTAGGGTGACAAGACACAGATCAGGAATCAGTAAGTCAGGTGGGGTCTCTAGCCAGCATGGGTTAGGATTACAGCCTGGCATCCCCAAGTCCTCTCAGGTGTCACCCTTCCTAGCCATCATTTCTTTTACCAACTAGATGTTTACGACCTATAGAATGCCAGGTAACAACCACATGTTCTATTTCTTTTTTTAAAAATTGTAAAGATAATTTTAGGGAAAGGACCAATTGTCCTTAAAGTTCTAATGGAATTTTTAATAACCTTCTTCTGAACGGATGCTTAAAGGAGAGGGAGAGAGAGAAGAAGAGAGAGAGCAGAAATACTAATAAAGTTAGCAAGAAGCTGAGAAGCTGGAATGGTCTGCGTTGCAGAAGGCGGGCGCATGCTGTGTTAGAAATAAAAAGCAGCGGCTGCCTGTCTGACAGGCGAGCATCCTGCTTGGAGCCAGGTGTTCTGATTACAACCGATCCCACCCCATACACATTTAAAAAATATATATGATTTTTTTGTGTTGTTGTTGAGAGACAAGATCTTGCTAAGTTGCACAAGCTGGGCTTGAACTTCCGATCCTCCTGTTTCAGCCTCCCAGCGTGATAGGATTACACGTATCCAGCCATCACCCCTGGGCAATTTGCTTTTAAAAATAAATGGTCTCTTACTTTCGTGGCTCTGACTTACCATGAATAATTGCCGTCTGTCCACCGTCTTCCAAAACCCCTGCTCAACCTGTCACTGAGCTGGGAATTCTGTCCACTTCCCTCTACCCATCCACACTCATTGCCTTTAATCCCAAATCTTCATCCCATCAGCTGCTGGATATGTAGTTCCAGATAGGGTCCGTTGATTTCTCATGACCTCTTTTCTCTCTCTGATGTCTCGGCTGAGCTACGGACTTGGGCTCCACTCCTCATTTCCTCTGCGGGTACTGAGTTTCTTTCTGTTCACAGTACATGCAACAGACCCAGAAGAGTCAAACCTTATGCTTCTGGGTGAGACTGGGGGAGGTAAAGACCTGAACTCGAGACCAGTGCACGATGAGTTGAAAAGAAGTGTAAACATCAGTCAGAAAAGAAATAATGTGTCAGAACAAAATTTTATTAAGGGCTCTCTAAATTTCTGACAGCATAAGTACTCGAAAGGGATAGGAAACCATCTGGCCTGCAGGCCATATGCCTGGGAAGTCATTTGGCCTGTTCTGGTGGGGCTTGAAATTTAATAAATCTAGGAGACATTTTGTATAGTAACAGATTTATATTAAGTTGATAATTTTGTATGGCCTGCAAGTGATGTCATAAATACCCACATGGCCCTTGCCAAGAAACAATGTTCCCCTGTGTCTGTCTTAGAAGATAATTAGGAGTTAGAATTATGTAAGGTATGATGTTATTGGGGATCAGGATTCAGCCACCTTGTATAAAAACTCACGTAAGAGGGCCTTAAACATAAGAGTCCAGAGGTGTGATGCTCCTTGGTCACAGAGGCCGGTGTTTCCCAGGTCCTTAGTTCCCTCTTTGGTTCCCTTATATGCCAAAAATTTTCTCTTGGTCAAAAGATGCTGTTGGTGCTTCAGCCATCATGTCCATGTTCCGTGTGAAACAAAGTGAATAGATGATAGCTTTGTTCTGGTTTTAAGGCGGTTCATTTCTTATGCAGCTTCAACTACTTCTGTATTTCCTGTAACTCCAGAGCAACAGTTTAAGATGATCTGATTTATTCTTACTAATGTCTGGTTTCTGGCTGCAGGTCTGCTGTGGGCAGCATGGTGCAGATTCTGCCACCTGGCTTTGAACACTGGCATTGCCTGGGCCCCCTGGCATATGTGGCTGAACCTTGTATGGAGAAAGGGGAAGAACCGTATTATCTGTTATAAATAGGCATCTAGGCTCATGCCATTTTTAAAGATTTGGATTGAAAGGTCACATGACACAAGGACAATAAGACTCTCTAAAACCTATACCTACCCATTTTGTCAACCGATCAGAACATAAAGGCCCCAAACAGAAAAATAGTTTCTTATTTAACAAGAATCCCATTTTTGATCTGCAACCTAGTCCCAGCTAAACTGTCAGGAAACCTGGGTCGTGCTGATAACCACCTGTCAGTCCTGCTGTCCTGATGACTGTGAGATCAGCAGTGGTCTCTCATTCATTTCCTTGGCTTTCAGAAGAACCATTGTGTTTTTCCTTTTTTTCTGCAGTAGCATGAACTAACCTTTTCCCCAAAGGAGTGCCTTGTCTGTGGTTCTTTTCTGGCTACAAGACGCCCCTGCTCTGAGCCCTAAGCTGGAACTTCCCCTGTGACATTCCTTGCGTAGGAGGTTGTGGAGGGTCACAGCCTCTGCTGATTCCAGTCTGTTTCCTGGAGCCCAGTGGAATGAACAGCCTAATAAGTTACCCTTTAAAGGGACAGACTTGCTTCTATGCCAAACCTATACATGAATAAAACCTCCAAATATCTTCCTGTGATATGACAAAGCCAACAATTTGGTACGTAAGCGCTCACACCCTCAATGAATGTTTGTTGGAGGGATGAAGAATGGCAGAAAAGAAAGCTTTGAGTTTTTAATTTGGAAAAGGAATTCAAAACATTACTGGTTTGTGTGTGGGGGCGGGGGGAGGGCAGTTCAACCAGAGCCTACTCACTGAGCTGTGTCCCCAGCCCATTTTTTAGTTTTGATTTTGGAGATAAGGCCTTGCTAAATTGCCCAGGCTAATCTCAAACTTGGAATCCTCTGCCTCAGTCTCCAGGAGTGGTGAGATTACAGGCCTGAACCACAGGGCCTGCCTGAAACGTTACTTTTATACTTAGGGACCCAGAATATAACATGTGATAACTTAACATGTAACTTCCTTTTATCTACATTTCAATGACAGAGACCTTTTTCTGGACAGGGCATGGAGGGAGCAGTTTGCCTGCATTTGCTACATTGTTGTTCCACAACAGTGGAATCTCTGGGACATCTAGGAGTTTCTTTCTTGCTCTAGCACTTGGAAAATGTGTGCGTTTCTCTTTTGCTACTGGTGGGCATGCTCTGCTGAGCAAGCGGTTTCTTCTGTGCTTCTTGCTGAGGGCACGGAGATTTCTTAGTGCTGATTCCTGGAGTTTCTGTATCTGGACGATGCCTGTTGTCGTGATAGACCAGCTCCTCACCCTCCTCAACAAGCTGATGGAAACCCTCACAAATGACATCATCCACTCATAATAACTGTGGGAGAGTAGTTAGCCCGTTCTCTGTGTCTGTATCCTCTGTGTGGTGGATGGGTGGGTGTGGGTGTGGGTGTCGTACACACGTGTGCCCACATCCACTGGGGACTGAAGCCAGGGCTCAAGTACTCTACCACTGAGCTACCCCTTAGACACTTTGATGCCATGATTTCTTGATGTGTGTCTGACTGCCAACAGAAAGGAAAAACTAGGAACAGGGCAAGGACCTGAGGAAGAAAGCACGGGTGGTTGTGCAGCCCACAGAGAGCGAGTTTGGTCTAGCCAACTTCCCCGAGTGAGAGGCCAGGTCCTGTGCGGAGGCCCGAACATGGATAAGAATAAAGGTCCTAGGGCTCAGTTGCGGTGGGAGGCAAAGGCTTCTCTAGGTTGTAGGGAGAGGGAGAAAGAAATACAGGGGTCATTTTCTTCTTATTGTTTCTGTTGGGACCCATAATTTGTTTAATCATGTGTTAGTTACACAAAGGACAAGTCTAAGTTTTATGTATTCGTTGACTAAAGCCAACATCCATATGGCTTTGCATATTTTTACGGGTAGGTTGGTCTTGTCTTTAGATCACCAGTAGAACACCTTAGCAATGACAGGCACCCGAAGAGATGGTGCAGTGCGTAAGGTGCTCCTCCTCTCTCAGGGGACTCGCTCCTCACCTCAGTGCCTTCAGAACGGCAGTGGAACATTGTCCCTGTGACTTATGGCTGCCTTGGCAGCTGCCACCAGTGGGAAGGGAAGAGCAGTGCATTAAATGGTGCAAGAGAAATTGATTATTCATACAGAAAGTAATTGAAATAGATCAGTACTTCATTCCATCCACTGAGATCAATTTCAGGTAGATGAAGGAACTTAAATATAAAAAAGGGCAACATTTTGAAACCTTGAAAAGAAAATACTGGAGTATAGCTTCATCATCCTAGGAAAGGAAGAGTTTCTTAAATGAGATGCAAATTGTGCTAGCCACAGAGGGAGGAGTTTGGTCATGGAGCCACTTTACAGTGAAGGCCATTGCCTTCAGAAACTACAACTAAGCCAGGCCTGGTGATAAAACTCACGTAATCCTAGCACTATGGGAGGCTAATGCAGGAGGATGAGTCTGGGCAGAGCAACTAAGTGACTTAAGTGACTCGGTATCAGAATTAAAAATGGGCTGGGGATATGTCTCAGTGTGAAGGCCCTAGGCTTGATTCCCAGTACCATCAAAAAAATTTTAAATGTTTAATCTCAGCAATCGGGGAAGTGCAAGTTAAAACAGCTGGATGATTCTGTCTCACAGCTCTGTGGTGGCAATAAATTTAGTCTAAACATCATCAGTAAAGGTATGTGGCAAGAAGGACTTCAGGACTGCTGGTGACAGCATGAACAAGTACAGCCACTTTGGAGAACTGAAGGAAGAATTGTCATGGTGTGTAACCCCTGGCTGGCTGCTCAGCTCTTGGCCAGCGCTCTGGAGCGGTGCTTCCTGGGGCCATACATTAGGGTGGCAGAGAAGGGCTTACCTAGGCCTTCCCCCAGACTCCCGGTTCTTGAATTGTGTGCTCCATAGCAAGCCTCCGTTGGACTGCAGAATACTTTAAGTAGCCAGGGGGACAAACACAGTGACACATGGCAGCTGTGTTGGATACGTTATGAACTACTGCTCAAGGTAGTTCACTGTGGTTCCAGTGTTAGGCTGCACTGCCTCCCTTTCTCCATCGTAAGCTGGGCTTCCAGCAGTTGCTCTAGTGGAAAGCAGATACCTCAAGAGAGTCAGCATGGAACAGGAAACCACTGTAGTGGGATCCAGACTGATTTGGAAGTTGGTGCACACATCTCACTAAATAACTGTAGTTATTTACAAATGAAACAAAAATACTATTCTTTCTTTCA
Source organism: Ctenodactylus gundi (assembly GCA_004027205.1). Taxonomy (NCBI): domain Eukaryota; kingdom Metazoa; phylum Chordata; class Mammalia; order Rodentia; family Ctenodactylidae; genus Ctenodactylus; species Ctenodactylus gundi. The sequence continues at coordinate 109,887 of PVKB01002558.1, forward strand.
AATTTTTGTGCTCCTTTTTTGGAGAGCTACTACATCGTTAGGTTGTAAAGACTGAAGTTGTTAGGACCTAACTACTTCAGTAGAATTATTAGGCATTTGTTCTAAAGGTCTATATTAGGCACTTTCCCTTCACTGACACAAAATATCACACACCTGCAACTGCTCATGGCATGACAGACAGAAACCAGAGAGAGAAGGGAGGAGCCGGGACAAGAATACACCCTCACCAGTGGCGTGCTGCTTCCCACTAGGCTCCATCTCATGTGCCACTTTTTCGGGGCATTTTAAATCTAAACTATAGCCAGTTTCCATCAAAAAACTTGAGCACCTGTGTGCCTTGAATCAAGAACACTTGAGGAAAATAAAAAATAAAGAGTACTTAAGAATCTCCATCCCAAATGTGTTAGCTCTGACGGGTGCTCCATTTTTTGTCACTGTGTTGAGGAAGGAGTCCAGGGCCTTCTACATGTTACGCACCTGCCGTACCACTCACTGTCCTGTGTCCCCAGCCCTTTGTCTAAGATTCTAAGATTCTAAGATTGCCTCCGGGTGATTCTAACAGGATAACTAAATCTGAGCAGCACTGCTGGAGACGGTGGCTTGGGACAGTGCCCCTCATATTGTACTGGGGACCTGCGCTGGCTTGTAAATTATTTCCTACAGGATTGTGTCAAGATAACTGCAGTTTTTTAAATTAACCTTAGTTTTAGTGAATAATAACACAGTTTTGATAGTTGCCTTTTTTCTGACCAGGTTTATTGAAATATAATTTTGTCAAATTCAATAAAAATTGGGCTTGTGTTTTGTCATTTTTCTAGTAATCTGTTTTATGATCTTACTGAGTTATAATCAACATACAATACATTTCAAATATTTAATGATTACAGTTGGGTAAGTTATAACGTGTGTATAACTGGAACCGTTGCCCCAGCCAAGGTAACGGTTGTATCCATCGCTCCCTAAAATCCTTTCTTGTCTTTTGGAATCTTCCTTGCTTTCTGATTCTCTGTGAATTCTGTCCCAAGCCCGCTCTCCTGCCCCTCCACAGAAGAGTGACTGATTTGCATCCAGTCCCTACAGATTAGCTTGCTTTCCCTAGGATTTCCTGTAACTGGAATTTTTCAGAAAGTACTCTTGTTCTGACCAGCTTCCTTTACTCGACACAGTTCCCTTGCAACCTAGCTGTGTTATCATGTGTTACTAGTTCATCCTCTTTCATTGCAAAGAGTATTCCAGTGCGTGGATAGACACATTTTTAAAAATCCATTCACCTACTGATGAAATCTGAGTAGTTTCCCATTTTTGGCTATCACAAATAAAGCTGCTATGAACATTTGTGTACAGTTATTTTTAAGATACTCACAATTGAACATAGGGCCTTCACACCCAGGGCTACTTTGCCAGTTCTTTTTTATTTTTAATTTGAGACAGAATCTCAATCAGGATCTCTCTGCTAAGTTGCCCTAATTGGGCTCAAAACTTGATTTTCCTGCTTCAGCCTCATAGTATGCTTGAAATCCAGGCCTGTGTTATTACCCTGAACATGCACAAATTCTTTAGTGTGGTCCTAGGCTTTTGTTCACATGGTCATTTATGCTTCTGCTCAACTACCTTTACTGTATTTTACAAAAGTATGAGCCTACCAAGGATTGGAGGTGAAACTCTTCCCCCACCATATACATTTTGAGAAATGTCAGCTTACCAGCCATGCTCTAGAATGCTGATAGCTTCATTATTTGTATTAGCAGAAACCTGGAAATAATGTGGTCACCCCTTGTCAGGAGAGGGAACTATTATAATGCAGGGTATATTATGTACTGGGCCATGCAATGAAATTACATGAATTTCAGTCTCACTAATCAAAGGGGATATGTTGTCGGAACTTAAAAGGTGTGTTACAGAAGCAAATTGCAAAAGAATATATGGGAGTGAACTCCATTAAAGACATCATAAAAATTCTTATACAGTATATTGTTTATGACTAATATGTGGTGAACTATAAAGATCATGGTAAATGCAGAATTTTGGGGAAGAATTAGATATTGTGAAGATAGGACAAAGAAAATGGGTTTTAAAAGAAAGACTTTTGAAGCACAACTAACAATAGCAAAAATATGGAAGGAACCAAAATACCCATCATCAGACCAGTGGATACACAAAATGTGGCATTTGTACACAATGGAATGCTATGCATCAATAAATTCCAATAGCATGGAGGCTTTTATAGGCAAATGGAAGAAACTAGAGAACATCATGCTTAGTGAAGTATGTCAGAAGCAGAAGGTGAAACATCAAGTGGTCTCTGATATGAGAGACCCAGATCGCAACTCCTATGGAATTTAAGACGAAAGACGAAGTGAAAGAGGGGGGTAGGGTAGGGGAGGAAGGAGGGCGGGGTGGTTAGGGGGAGGGACAAAAGGAGAGTGGGAAAGCCCCTGTCAACTTGACAAGATACGTATGTGCACAAAGTGCTCAACTCCATTGTAAACCTTGAATTTTGCACATACACATATCAATAACATGTGGGAAAACAAACAAACAAAAAAAACCCAAAAAAGACTTTTGAGGCTAGTGGGACTTGGTCTGTTGGTTTTGTTTTTATTTTGCTGTTTTACTGAAGGTTGAACCCAGGTCCTTTACACTGAGCTACCTCCCCAGCCTTGTTTTGGGGACAAGGTCTTCATAATCCATTGAATTGCCCTGGATGGGCTCAAACTTATGATCCTCCTGCTTCAGCCTCTCAGAGTGCTGGGATTACTGAAAAACCATGATTACTGCTGGGAAGAATTGAAGAACAGTTTACACCCAGGCCTGAGACTCACCAAAAGCAAGAAAGAAGAGGATGGGGACTAAGTCTTAACCAGTATTTACTGTGTTCAAGGCAGTTTGTTTGGGCTTTTGTACCTCTTATCCAATATCCTTAAGGAATAGGATTTTTGTTTCTTCTTAAAGAGACAGTGTTTTATTCTGCTGGCCAAGCTGCCCTGATTGTGTGGTCTCGTGGGAATTCTTCTGCCTGAGCTTTGGTATTAGTGACCCTAGCAACCGGGCCAACTGTGCCCAGATGGCCCAGGATGTTCTTACCTTGATGGCATTATCCTTATTTTATGCAGAATGTAACTAAGACATAGAAATTTAAAATGTCGCCAAAGCTAATAATAGCCAGATGCTATTGAGTGTTCACTGTGTTTTTACCCCAAACCTCCAAGTGACACGTAAATTCTCCCTTGTAAGCCTAACCCAAGTTCAAAATAGAAGCCATCAGTATCTTCATTTTATAGATGAGAAGACCAAGGCACAGGATGTCAGCAGCTGTCCAGTGCCACACGGTGACTAAGTGACCAGAGCTGGTTGAGTGTGCGAACTCACACTCATGCTGGGGGCAACTCACGGTGAGAGCCGTATCTAGCATGTGGGAGAACCTGGGGTTGTTTCCACAGCACTATATAAAATTTAGCTGAGTGTGGTGGTGCACACCTGTAACTCCAACACTCAGAAGGTTGGAGCAGGAGGATTTCCATGAGTTCAAGGCCCGCCTGGGCTGCACAGTGAGTTTAGGACTGGCCTAGACCATAGAGTGAGTGAGACCTCTCTCCAAAAACAAAATAAACAAACACAAAGCCCTATATTCTTAAGGTGCAGTGGCCTCATGAACATATTTGTCTTTTCAAAGGTTGGGCTTGATTCTGTCGTGGGAAACTGTCTTCTAATATTTTTCTTTTTTTGTGCGTTGTCAGGGATTAAACTGGGGGCCTTTACACTGAGATTCACTCCTAGCCCATTTTTAATATTTTATTTTGAGACAGGATCTCACTAAATCGCTACATTGCCCAGGCTGGGCTCAAACTTGTGATCCTTCTGCCTAGTCTTCTAGAGTGCTAGGATTATGAGCCTGCATGACAGGAGCCTGCTTCTGATAATTTGTGAGCCGTGTATTAGTCACTTTCCCACTGCTGGGGCACAATATCTGATATCCACAACTTAAAGGGAGAGAGGTTTATTTGGCTCTTGGGTTCAGGAGAGTCAGTCCATGGTTGGCTGGATGCTTTCACAGCAGCCAGGAGACAGTAGAGGAACCGTGACAGAAAGGACCTTTCCTTTGAAAACTATGATCCTCAAAGTCACACCTTTGTGACCCGCTAGACACACCTGGACATGTGCTTCGTTAATCTCCCAGCTGGCCACCAGCTAATCAGGTTGATGACACAATTTAGCCGTCACACACTGAATGAGCATGAGAGTGAACGGGCATGGCCGGGACTTCGAGTTGCCAGGCCTCTTGTGAGCTCTCCATCGCTAGCTGGTTTGCACCCTCCAAGGCCCTGCTGCTGAAACACGGTGATTTGGAAAACATTTCTCCACCAGTTATGACAAGCCAAGTCAGGCTTTTCCCATTTTTCAGTGCCTTATCAGGGCCTCTGGGCTGATTGTTTTGCATGGGATGAGAATGTATCTTTAGAAGAGCTTTCATCCTCTTCAACTCTCACACTCCTTTTTTAACCACAACTGTTTTCCAAAGACTTCATTTAAAATAGTCAGAAACTGAGCATCTCTGGTGCTATTTGTTGGGTTCATGACTTATATCCTTTCTACTCCAAAAGTATTTGGAGTAGATTAAAATAAAAGAGACCAGTACAATGGGATGAATGCGATCAAAACCCAAAACATGATAGAAAAAACAGGAGGTAGTTGCACCCAAGATGTAAGGTATTCAGTGGTGGTCATCATGCATTTGATGCTGAATTTCCTGGCAACAGAAACGTAAACAGTTGTCTCAGTTACTTCTTGTCACTGGGACGTGATACCTGCCATCTGCAACTTTTATTTCAGCTCCCAGTTCAGTCTCAGTCTTTGCATGATGTCTTGGCAGTTGCAGCCTGGCAGAACAGAAGCTGGTAGGTTCAAGAATGCTGTCCGTCTCATGGCAGCCCGGAAGCAGAGAGAAGGGCAAGGCCATTGAGGGAGATACCCTGTTCCCCTCACCATGCCCCAGCGACCCATCCCGCCAACCAAGCCCCATCTCCTACCAGCACGCAAAACCACCAGTGGAGAAGCCACTTGGTATCCAATCAGCTTCCAAATACATGAGGCTTTGAGGGACATCCTACATTCAGACCATGACAGTGGTCAAGTAATTTTTGTTATACATTTGTAGAAGGTAAACAAGCTCCTTGGGGAGGTTGGGTTGTATGACAGGCCACTCACTGGCTCTTCTGTTCTGCAAATTGAACCCAGCTTACTCTTGGTAGCACTGAGGTCTGAAGTGCTCTTGGAGAGGCCTTAAGTAACAGTCAGCAGTGGTCTTGATGAGACGTCATGGCACTGCTGGCTTTCTTCTTAGTCATGCAGAGGTTAACCTTGCTCCCCTGCAGAAGACCAGCTCTAGGTTCTTTCTTCCCTTTGTGCAACTCTCTTTTTGGCCACCTGCTCCCTTGCTCAATATCTATGCTGCTGTCCTCTGTCTCTGCAGTGTCCAGCACAGCAGCCACTAACTGTGTTTAATAAATAAATTATATTAAATTACAAAAAAATTGAAAATTCAGTAAATTGCCCAAGTTTGGACTTTGCCAACCTCCTGCCAACCTCCTGCCATCCTCCTGCGTCAGCCTCCCAGTCTGCTGGGATTCTAGGCCTATGCTACTAGACCTGGCCAGGCTAGCCACATCGCCACATTTTAAGAGCTCTGTGGCCATACAGGAATACTCGTGACCACACTGTCATCGTAGAAAGTACTGCTGGGCGATGCTGTTCTGAGCTCTCAGCTGGCCTTTCATTATCAGAACTTTTCCGACATTTTGTCGCATGTTTATTTCAGAGTTATTTATGTTTCACCAGTATATTTGCTGTGGGTGACAGACATTTTCTTGAATGTCCTCATTGCCTGCAGCTGTGCTTGGTTAATACTGGTTGAATGAACGTACAGATGAGTGAGTGAATTTCAGTAGTGCTTTACAGTTTCGGATCAAAAAATTTTTCCCACTATTTTTATTAATATACAAATGTAATACGTAGTATTTACAATGAATTTGGGTGTTTTGTACATCTATGTATCACATCAACTTCACAATCCCTTCCCATCTTCTACCCTTCCACTCCCTCCCTGTCCCTTCCCCCGGCTTTGGCTATCACTTCATATGGTTCCAGAGAATGTCTGTGTTCTGGGTTTTCCAAGTCCGAGAAACCATACAATGTTAAACATTATTAATCTTCTGCATCTAAGTCATTTCACTCAAGTCACCGCTCTACCCCAGCTTCCTATTCCTCTAATGGGTTCGCAGTAGTCAAATCTTGATATCTCCTCTCTGAATCCAACCAATCCCTTCATTGGGATATTCACCAAAAGTTTTTTTCCGTATTTTCCTACATCTTTGTTGTTATTGTTAAACCTGGCCTTACCCACCAGTTACACTAGAAAATAATTGTAAGCGTGTAGTTCAAAAGACTAGTTAATTTGGGAAAGAAGAGAAAGAAAAAACAAATAAATGAAATTCATTTGCCTTAGCTGAATACTGGAAGGGGCATATTTGTACATTCACAAGGTTATCTTTACGTCAGTCAGTTTCCTTAGGATAAACTTTCATTAGTGACCTAATAAGTGAATTGCTACAACAAAACAAAGTTAAAACTATATCACATTGCTACATTAAATGAACTTAAATCTATACCACATAAATATACTTAAAACGACAGACATGAAGGCAAACTTAGTTATTTCACAATTTCCTAACGTTCATATCTTATTTACTCATATTTCACTGATTACTAACCTACTTTTTTTCTCAGCTCCTTCTCCTCTAGCTGTTGTCACTTTTCTCTGGGGTCACTGGTGTCGCTGGTCTCCCTTTCACTATCCCAGTTTCCTTTAAGTATTTTCTGCAATACTGGCTCAGTGGCTGCAAATTCCTTTAAACTGTCTCTGTCATGGAAAGTTTT
>PVKB01002558.1:116919-157761 GCA_004027205.1 Ctenodactylus gundi
TTTTTTTTTTTTTTTTTTTTTTTTTTTTTTTTTTTTTTTTTTTTTTTTTTTTTTTTTTTTTTTTTTTTTTTTTTTTTTTTTTTTTTTTTTTTTTTTTTTTTTTTTTTTTTTTTTTTTTTTTTTTTTTTTTTTTTTTTTTTTTAGTGCTTAGATGACATTGCTCCACGATCTCCTTGCTTTTAGAGTTTGGATTGAAAAATCTGCCGTTATCCTGATGGGTTTATCTTTGTAGGTCACCTTCTGTTTTTCTCTTACCACTTTTAGTATTTTCTCTTTGTGTTGGGTTTCTAGAATTTTAATTATGATGTGTCACGATGAGGGTCTCTTCTGATCAAAGTTGTTTGATGTTCTATATGCCTGCAATAGTTCCATGTTGATTTCTTTTCTTAGATTTTTCTTCCATTATTTCATTAAACATGTCCTTTAAGCCTTTTGTTTTGTCCTCAGACTTCTCCTCGATTCCCATAATTCTGAGGTTGTTTCTCCTTGAATCATCTATCAGCTGTTGCAATGATGCACTTTCTTTATTTACTTTGTGTTCTTCACAGCCTGTATGTTGCAGCTCAGTCACTTTATTTTCTAGGTCTGACATTCTATTCTGAAGATGTTCAAAGTGGTTGCTTATTATTACCTGTGTGTTTTTCACTTCCTGAATATCTGCATTCAATTTTTCTATATCTCTGTTGTGCACTTCTCTAATTTCTTCTTTTGTCTTCATTATCTGGTATATTTCTTCTCTGGTCTCCTCTAGTTGCTTTTGAAGGCTTGCTTTTTGCTTATCTATGTATTGGTGTAGCTCTTCTCCTGTCTGTTTTATTTCCTGCTTTAATTTCTGCTTTAATTCACTGAATTTCTGGGGCCAGAAGTTGCCATCCTTTTTGCCATGTTCATCTTTATTTACCCTGACTTCATCTCCTGGGGTTTCATGTCTTTTTGTAGGAGATTTGTGACTGCACTTCCCCATTTCTTCTTTGGTCTCCTCTAATTTCTTTTCAAGGCTTGCTTTTTGCTTAGCTAAGTGTTCTTGTAGCTCTTGCGCTGTCTGTTTTATTTCCTGCTTTGCTTCCTACTTTAATTCCTGCTATAATTCCAGCTTTAATTCACTGGCTATCTGGGCCCATAAGTCACCATCCTTCTTGCACATCTCTTCCTTGGCTTCCTTGGGTTCTGCAATTTCAGCACCCCTTGCACCCTCCCCCGGGGAGTCAGATCTTTTTGTATAAGATTCGTTACTATGTTTCCCCATGGTTCTGCTACCTCTGACTGTCTCTGGTGCCCAGGAAAGAGAATGGCTCCTGCTGACGTCACTGCCTGCGATGGCTGTTGAGTCCTGTTTCTGATCTGGGATCCTGGGACCTTTTCTAGGGGGAACGCACACTGCATTTGTAGTAAACACACCCGCGGGTTAGTGCTTCTTAGGCTGGGGCTGCCGGCAGCCAGTGAATCCCACTTGTCTGGATCCATGCTTGCCTCGGGCTGAGGTTCTGGCCTCCGGACCACGTTTGTGATCTGTGGCTGCTGTGGCCGTGCCGAGTGGGCTGCTTCTGACCCGTCCACAGCCTTCCGTTGTAGTGTGCTCCGTTCTCTCCCAGCTCCGCCCTCTCCCAGCAGTGTTCGGGGTCAGATGTTCAGGTTCCCTCAAGCTTTCCTCCTGGAGCTGTTTGCAGCCGGCTGCGACAGCTTTCTGAACGGCGGGGATTTTTTTCCCCTCCGATTTTGATGATCCCTCGGAGTTTCTGGCCTCCCACTGGTCACCTTTCAGTTTTGGGGGATGCTCCTCTCTTTCCTAGCTACACCAAACACACTTTTTCTAACTATCTTAACTTTTTAAGTGAGTTGATGAGGAGACATTGTGCAGTGCTGTAACCCAGCCACCATCTTGACCGGAAATCCCAAAAATATTTTGTCTGATGTCCCAAGTACACTTTCTGTCATAGTCTTTTAAGATAAAGACATGAAAATTTGTTAAGTACAGACCCCTACTAAAGTTATGGTCACATTATGATTCTCACCAAGATTTTATTTACTTTTCTATCTCAGTTACTTTTTCATTGTTTTGGCAAAACACCCAACATACACAAATTAAGGGAGTAAAAGTTGATTTTAGCTCACAGTTTCAGAAAGTCACAGTCTGTGGGCAGCCAGCAACAGTGGAAGCACATGGCAGAGGTGGAGGCAGCTCCTCATGGCATTGTAGACAGGAAGCCAGATCCAGGAGGAAGGGTGGGAGTTGCATACCCTGTTGCCAGTCCTGTCCTAGTGATCTACCTGTTCCGGGTGAAGCGCAGGCATCTGACCCTTCCAGCCAGGCACCACCTCTCAATAGCACACAGCTCCATAGGTATCCCACACATCCAAACACGTGAGGCCTTTGGGGGCCACTCCACATCCAAACTACAACACTTTAATATTATTATAAAGAAAATTTGGGATGAAAATTTTGCTGCATAGTTAACATAGTGCTCTGAACATGAAGGCAAAGAATATCAATATTCTTTGGATTTAAGAGTCATGTAAAGGCTGGATTAAAGCTCTTACCTAGCATGCACAAAGCCCTGGGTTTGATTTCCCAGCACCACATAAAAATTAACCTGGCGTGGTGGCACATACCTGTAATCCCAGAATAAAGGAGGCTGAGGCAGAAGGATTGTGATTAGTTTGAGGCCAGTCTGAGCTACCAGGACTACAGAATGAGACCCTGTTTCAAAGGAATGCAACCAGAAAGAACCACAAAGGGAAGTCACGTAAGTACAAGAAAAAAGTATATATCATATGGCTAATTGGATTTATATTAAGAAGTAATGCAAGTTTGGTCCATTGCAATGGAATGTAATATTGTACAATCCTAACTTCATCAGTGCTGAGATACCACAATACATACTAAAATTGTATGGAAACATCAATTTGCCTTAGTTGATTTCAAATAAAAATTACTCATGAAATTACTTTGATACACAAAAGGAACTGGCGGTCTGAACAAAGCCTAGCTGGAAGCAGTACTGTGCCAGTGTGCCGCACGTAGAGTTGAAGCTGGCTTCACAGTGGCCGAGGTGGCGCTTCAGTAGCCATGCTGAGGTAGCGTCTGTCCTTGTCAGGAGACGCTGAATGGTGGAAGAAGCCGGTACTTGGTGGAGCAGACAGGTCTGGCAGGTCAGCGTTCCCCGTAGCCAGTGGCGGACACCAGTGAGATGTCAAGCCCAGTCCCAGTTACCAACAGGTAGGAATTGAATAAAATAGGAGTGTTCTCCCCTTTGCCCTCCCTCTCTGTCTTTGTCTCTTTTTTAATGACACAGAGTCTCTCTTTGCATTCCAGGCCAGTCCTGAACTCGCTGGCCTTGCACCATGGCAATCCTCCTGTCTCAGCCTCCCAAGCGCTTGGATTACAGGCGTGCACCACTACGCCCAGTTTATGTGGTGCTAGGGAATTGAACTCAGGGCCTTGTGCTTGCTAGGCAAGCGTTCTAACTAGTATGCTATTTCTGCAGCCTCACCCTCCCTCTCTTAAACACAGAGATTTCTGGCCAGGAGTGGTGGCCTAGGCCTGTGATCCCAAGACTTGGGAGGCTAAAGCAGGAGGATTATGAATCTGAGGCCAGCTTGCAATATATATATATATATATATATATATATATATATATATATATATATATATATATACCCTGTCTCCAGGTAAAGGGGAAAAAAAGAGATCACAGCAAGTATTTCCTCAAGAGTGTTAGTTCCCCTTTGCAAGTTCAGATTGTGGGACTCCTCTAGGCGGAGCAGGATTGGTCTGATTTCTCTATTTCTTGTAGAAACCATGCTAATGTCCTTCAGTAAGATCCTGTATTTCCATTAGTTTTCGAATCAGGTCCAGTGGAGGGCTGAGTTCTTCATAAAACTCATGACTGTTTCTGGAAGCCTCTATGTTCAGGTAAATTGTTTGTGGTGGAGTAAATGACAAATGAAGTATTCACTAAATGTTTTTTTTTTTTTTGTATTTGCAGTTTCAATTCTTGATTCTGCTTTTGAAAATCAGTTCTCTATTCAGAAGTTTTCTGCATGTTTTTTTATCTCCCTTGGTGCTGGATCCAGAAGAGTTCACATCTTGAAAATTTTTCACTGAAGTGGAAAGAGAAATCCACTGCCACCAAGACTTGGGGGTTCTCACCACCAAAAGACCACTGCATTTGTGTGGGAGTGACCCAAGAGCCTAGGATGCCTGAGTTTGGTGCCATGCCCCAGGAGGGTGAAGACAGTGGCCCTGTGGCAGGTGGCTCCAGCGTTCTGTACACAGGAGTAGGGGAATCGCTGTGGAAAAAAGCCCGCTGAGGCACTTCACATCGGTTCATAGTAATTTTGGATTTTACTGATACTTAGTATAGCTGGGGACCCTTAGGACCTATGTGAGGGGAGGAGGCACCAGAACCCAGCCGTGCAGAGGCTTTCTCATGGGTCATGGGTCAGAACTAACCTCAGTACTGATCATGACTTAAGAAAGAGTGGAACAAACATCTCCAGAGGTCAGTCCTCCCAGCTTGCCCATGGGAAGCTGACTACTCCAGGATTTCTGCCTGGAGGTGAGCGACAGGACTGCTCCTCTGTGTATGATGAACACTGCTGTGGGACTGTTTCTTACCCGGTTGATGCTTGGGAACCATCTCAATTTTGGCTTTGTTTGAGACCCTTAAGAAGTGAGCTTACAAAGATAGGGGTTTTCATGTTTTGTATGTTTCTGTGAGTGTTAAGGGAGCACTAGATTGTCTTTGTGAAATGTCACTGAATCTTGCTGTCCTCTGTTGTCAGGCTCCTGGGACTGATGCGCCTCTGTTCTGCCTTGTGGAATATCATAAGCAGGGATGGAGTTTCACGGGCTCATCCCAGCCCATTCTTTTCGTAGACAGTAGCATAATCCAGAAGACTGTTGATGACTTTGGGGTGGGGGGTATTGGGGATTGAGTCAGAGCTTTCCCACTGAGCTATGTCCCTAGACCATTTTTTGTTCTTGACTTTGACACAAGGACTTGCCAAGTTGCTAAGTTGTTAAGGGTGGATTTGAACATGTGACCCTCCTGCCTCAGCTTCCCAGAGTGTTGGGAGTGCATCTTTGTGCCACCAGGCCTGGCTTTGCTAATGTCATTTTAAATTTCAAAGTGTAATAAAATCTTGTCACATGGTGCTATGGTTTGGATCTTGAGTGCCCCCACCCCCACCAAAAAAAAGGGTCATGTATTTGGAACTGTGGTATTGGGAGTCAAAGCTTGGCAAGAAGAGGTGGATGTTTGGGGTTTGGCCTGGAGGGATTGTATCAACTTGTTGAGATTGGGGGCTCCCCAGGGCAGAGTTTTCAGGTGTTGCTGACTTATGGACCGGGAAATGTGGGAGGGGTTTCCACCCTGTTGGGGGCATTTGGAAGCTTTGAAGTAAGTAAAGGAAGGAAGAAGAAACCCTATTGCCCCGCTTCCTGGGAAAGTTCGTCTGCTTGCTCCTGCTTCACTGGCCTTCTGTCTGCAACAGGGCGAGCCTCTCCAACTCCTCTCTCTGCCGTGTACCTCCATCATTGCTGGCTGCCCCATGAATGGACTGTGTGTGAGAGACCTGAAACTGAGCTAAATAAATCTTTCCTCTCTTAAATTGTGGCCATGGGGTATTTTGTCACAGCCATGATAAAGTAACTAAGATACATGGTAAGCGGTATACCTACTGACGACAGTGTGCCTTTGATACCTGTGTCCACGTGTTCTGCTGTACCTCTGGGGCCAGCGTTTTGTCAGATCTGCCAGTTCTTTAAGGCAGAGACTATAGTTATTTAATTACTGGCTTTTTACTTTGAAAAAGCTTTAGATATACCAAAAGTTACTAAAATATTACACTGCTCTTCATGTTTCCAAGTGCTACTGCCTCACACACTGTGATACAATTGTGGAAGCCAGAGATTGACATCAATACAGTATCACAGATAAATTCAATTTAAAGGAATTGCTCTAATGCTATAATTTTTCAGTTTCAGAATCCGATCTAGACCCTCTACAATAACTAACTGTCTTCTTGGTCTTATCTAGAAGAATATGTCTGCTTTTCATAACCTTCACATTTTTGAAAGGTCTTGGCAGATAATTTTGTAGAATGCCCTTGAGTTTGGGTTTGTCAACTGTTTTATGAGAAGAATTGGTATATGCTTTATGTAGGAACCCACAGATGTGACCTTTGCCCTCTCCACATTTGAGTCCAGATCCATATGTGCTACTGGTCAGCTTTTGGTCATTTACATGAGGTTTTGCCTGCCAGGTTTATTTTTGTACAGTTACAATTTTCCCTTTGGAACTGCTAAATATCTTCAGAGGAGATACTTTAAAACTGTACAGACACTGTTTCCCGTCACGCCAGCACATGTTAGGTCATGTGGTTGACTATTTGCTGCGACATTGTTATGTGATGTTTACCCAAATGCTGGTAATGTATTTATATCATACCTTCTATATATTGAGATTTTACAGTATGGAAAACTGTTCTTTCTTTCCTCATTCATTTATTATTGTATTAGTGTGTACTTATTGAACTTATTTTATTCTATGAACTAGAATGCATTACTATTTGCATTTTATTGTTCCAGTTATTCCAGGCTTAGCCATCAGAGGCCCCTGCAGGTAGGCTCTTGTGTCCTTTTGATATGTCTCCTTCATATTTTTATAAACATTTTGTTACTTTTGGGCACCGTGGATGTGCCAGGCTCATTTTGCTCCAGCCCTAGAGCCAGTCATTTCTCCAAAGAGCCCTTGTCGTTGGAGTCAGATCTTTGAAGCCAGATGTGGGTGCTGGGCATGCACATTGCTACTGGCATGCCATCGCCCACTGCTAAGAAGTACAGGTGTACGCAAGTAATGAGCACACACCTCTCTCTCTCTACCTATGAATGGCTGTTAAGTACCTATGAATAGTTACCTATTAAGACTCCTGACACTTACCACCCAATACCATTAATTTCCATCTACATTTCTGCCTTTCCTTAACTGTGGCTCCTTTCTCCAACAGGGAGGTGGCTACGGAAGTACTTTTCTTCTTAGCTTTTGTTATTTACTGTATGTGTTCTTTTTTTGCCCAACTCTAATATAGATGAAATTACAGAATGCAATGCCTGTGAGAAATGGGCTTACCAATGAGATTGTAGTGCTTGCTTCTTGCCCTTTTAGCCTTACAGTATGTGGTTAAAAAAGAAAAGACTGTCTTCTAAAATCACTCAAGTAAGTCTTTTCATTCCCACGCTATATTTAGTGTGGCTGTTGCTCATTTAACACAGCTAAGCTGGACCTAGGCCCAGGTCTACAATTCTAGCACTCTGAGAGGCTGAGGCAGAACAATACTAAATTTGAGCATACCCTAGAACCTGTCTCAAAAAAAAAATAAGTAAATAATAAAAAGTACAAAGGGGGCTGGGAAGTAGCTCAGTGCAAAGGCCCCAGGTACAATTCCCAGTACCAAAAAAATTAAAAGTAGTGTAGCTAGGTTGACTTGTTACTGTTTCTCTCATAATTTGGGTTCCCTTACACAGAGGTTGATTTTTTTATTTGGGGCATGTTGTAATGTGACTACTTCTAAGAGTCCAAAGTGTGTGAACAGGCTCACTCAGAGCCGTGTCACCCCGCACACCTCTGTCCTAGTTGATTCTTCGTGCTTTCTGCCCAGTTCATATAACCCATGGTAGGTGGCCAATTTTACTAGTTCAGGGTTTACCCTCCTGTATTTCTTTCTGAACTAATAGGCATGCTTTCCTACACAGAGATGGCATTTCAATATCTTTTTGTGGTACTGGGCAATTTCAGTGCTGTTTGATGTTTCTGTCTCCTAAGGAGACATTGCACAAGTCTTTCTGCTAATGTATTAGAAAGATAATGAAACTATTATTTTCTTTCTTGGAAAATATCTGTGAGATTTTTTTTTTTCCTAGAACAAATGACAACATCAGTTTAGATGGACTCTTTAGCAGCAAGTTGTTTATTTCTTTCCAGGATTTGTCTACATGATAACATGAAGCAATAGACAAAGGTTTTCAGGTTTTCTGTAACTTGTATTTGCAAGATATTTAAAAACTTCTTTTTCCACGTAGTTCCGTTTGAAGGAGCTGGGGGAGCAGTTCAGTGGTAGAGCCTGTGCGTAACTTGCCCAAGGGCCTAAATTTTACTCCTGGCACACACAAGCACTAAAATGGATCGGATGGGGTGTCTGGGATTGGAGAGGTGGGTGGGCAGGGAAGGGAAGAAGTAAAAATGATCAAGATGCAGAATGTATCTGTACCACTAGTCCCTTAAGATGAATGCAGTCTTATTGCAAACATATACTAGTAAGTGAATAAAAATGGATCTGAATTATTTCAGAGGCATTCCTTCACCTCCCTCTTCCTCATCTCACCCCCCTCCCCTCCAGTGCTGGAGATGCAACTCAGAGTCTTGATTGAACACTGAGCTATTACCCCAGACCATTTAACTTTAAAATTTTGAGACAGGATCTCACCAAGTTGCTAGTTGCCCAGGCTGGGTTTGAACTTGGAATCATTTTGATTCAGCCTTCTAAAGTGCTCGCTAGCATTACAGGTTTGAGCCACCTACGTCGACTCAGAATAGCTTTTTTCTTTTTTTAATGGTACTGAGGACTGAGCCAGGGCTTTCACACTGAACTACATTCCCATCCTATGTTTGGTTTTGATTTTGAGGCAGAGACTCACTAAGTCACTAAATTATTCACACTGAAATCAGATTTACGACCCTCCTGCCTCCATGTCCCAGAATGCCGGGATTCCAGGTCTGTGCCACAGGGCCCTGCTTCAGCGTAGCTTTCCCGAGTCTGCCTGACAGCTCCTGGTGCTTGTCCTTGAGCGCTCTCTCTTTCCATTCCCTGCAGGCGTTCGGGCAGTCCTTCTCCGTCCACCGGAAAGTTGCCGAGGATGGAGAGACAAGGGAGGAGACCCTGCTGCAGGAGTCAGCCTCCAAGGAAGCTTACTACCTGGGCAAGATCTTGGAGATGCAGAACGAAGTGAAGCAGAGCCGGGCTGTGGTCACCAACGTGCAGGCGGAAAACGAGAGGCTTACGGCCGTGGTGCAGGACCTGAAGGAGGTAACCCAGCCAGCGCCTGCCCTCTGGGTGGAAGCCAGACTCGTGGGAGACAGGCACAAAACTCCCTGTGATCAGAAGTGCTGTCTTCAGCGAGAAGCAAATACCCAGGCCAGCAGGGCTTTTTGCCTTCTTAGCAAAATGGCAACTTGCTGTGCTATGAGCTCCCTCCCCCACCTCTTTCTCTGTCTTTTTAAAGAATTGGAGTGTTAATGGAGTTGAGTATTCAGAGTTGGCCTTTCTTGGTTTTGCAAAGGTGTTTTTTTAAAAAGTGACCATAAAATGCACCCCAACAGTATCTGTTTTAATACAGTGTGGAGGGTGTTGCCGGGCTGCAGTGACCCCTTACAGCACAGCATGGACTCAGAATGGCTGAGGATGTTCCTCCCAGCTGCGTGGCACCCTAGGGAGAGCCCTGGGGGACTGGTCAGGCAGGCCAGAGCTAAACTGGTTCTCTGGTTAGAAGGAAGGAAGCAGATTAGAGCCGGTATGAATTAAATCACACGCTGTCCAGCCTTCCTGTGGCTGGGTCACAGTGCCTGACGCTGACGCTTTCGTGTGGCCCATGACTTCAGCCCGTGGCCTGCCGGCTCCAAGGCAGGAACATCATGGCAGGAGGGCGTGGTGGACACCAGCGCCTCACCCGTGGCAGCCAGGAAGCAGAGAGGGAGGAAGAGAGGCAGAGTGATGGAGACACTGAGGCAAGGAGGGAGACGTTCCAGGTCCACACCACAACGCATCCCATGAGCAGTCACCTCCCCAGGGCCTCGCTCCCGAACACCCAAGGCTTTGCGGGGAAGGTGTGAGTCCAACCCATGAAAGTCAGGGAACCCCCGTTGATCCCCGAGCCTCTGCCGAGCTCCTTCCCATCGGCCTTGGACGCTGTATCATTTTCCAACTACAGAGTCATGATTAGGGAAGAGCGGTGTTGGAAGAGGTAACTGGAAGTGGTTTCATCCGTCAACTGCCTTTAAGGGCGTTTTTGGAAGCTTCGCATTGTTGGCTGTTTGTTCTGATCTGTTTTATTTGGATTACTCTGTCTTAGTTGTATGTATTGCCAGGGTTTCGTGTGACAGCTCACTACATGCATGCAGCGTGCACACAGGAAAGCTGTAGAAGGAAGAAGGTGTCCTTTGGCACCACACCCACGCAGCAGTGGTAGCAGACCTCTGCCAGGGGCACAACCGACTGAGCTTATTAATTGGACATCCTAGCAATGGAGAAAGGCAGATGAGTGCATTGTTCAGCGTTCTGAAATACAAGAGAAGTAATTCTGCTTCTCCAATATCAAGACGTAGGAGAGGAGCAGTATCCTTCTCTTGAAGTTGGTGACAGATAACAGAGTTGTGTTATTATGAGATATAAACCTTCTATTATTTATTGAGCTTAATAATGTATACCTTTGGTGCTGGAAGAATAGCACAGCAGTTAGAGCACTTGTCTTGCAAGTGCAAGGCTCTGAGTTCAGTTCCCCAGCCCCACATGAGCCAGGCGTGGTGGTGCACACCAGTAATCCCAACACACGGCAGGCTGAGGCAGGAGGATTACTGTGTGAAGCCAGCCTGGGCTGCATGGCAAGTTTAGGACCAGCCAAGACTGCAGAGCTAGATTCTGTCTCAAGTAAATAAATAAGTTACAATTTTGCATGTCTGAACTCTGGTGACTACTGACAGCAGGGTCTGTGCCTTACCTGATACCTCGCTCTTTGTGCATGTCCAAAGACAGAGGGAGGCCCAGCCGAGTGGAAGTCAAGATTGGGGGTCTCCGAAGAACATGAGACAGTTCTCAGGATCCCTTGTCTCCTTTAGCGCCACTGTAACCGCTTTTTCAAAATAAAGCTGCTGGACAGTGAGCATAGCTCCATGGTTACAGCGCTGGCCTAGCGTGTGCGAGTCCCTGGTTCTGTTTCCTCAGTACCACATAAGAATTAGCCAGGTTGGGTGGCACATATTTGTAACCCCAGCCCTCAGGAGGCTGAAGCAGGAGGATTGCAGTGAGTTCAAGGCCAGCCTGGGCTACATACTGAGTTCAAGACCAGTGTGGCGCACAGAACAAGACCCTATCTCAAATAAAATAGAACAAAACAACCACTAAGAAATAAGAAAACGAAGCACTTTCTAGCTCTTCATATGATGCGTCTTTGTGTGCTGGGTTGGCTCAGTACCCTGTGGCGTACTAGACCCTCCTAAGAAGTTGCCATTTGTTTCCCCATCAGACCTGCAGCTGCTGTACGAGTTTACAGAAGGCCATGGGTTGCCATGGCTTCCCCTCTGGACTAAGCAGTGTCCTTGCATCCTTAGAGGCAAACCCAGGCACCATGAGTAGTGTTTCTGTGCAGGTTGGCAGAACAGGCCAAGAGTGACGTGAGTGACCTGCAGACAGTGCACAGGCGCAGGCAGGCGAGTTGTTAAGAGCTGTGACCAACGCTTCGGGCAGTCTTGATGGCCAGCTGGATGGATTCTCCAAAAGCTGCTTGTCCCCCGCGTATGTGGTGGCTGCAGCTGAGGAAGAGCAGCCAAGCTAAAGCTAAAGGGAAGGGCTGTGTCTGCGTGTCAAGATGCAGATAGCAGCGGAGTCCCCACACGCACTCCCCCTCGGTCCCCAGGAGTGAAGTGAGAATGAGGATGTGGTGCTGCATGGGAAGCGGTAGGGAGATGCCTCGAAGGACCGAAAATAGTGCTCCCTGTGAGCCACTGAGGCCTCTTCTGGGTGTCTTTCCAAGAGTTAAAAGCACCGGATAGCAGAGATACACATATTCCCATGTTTACAGCAGCACCTCTAATGACAGTTAAATTGCGAAAGATGCTAAAATATTCATCAGTAGTCCAATAGAATTTTTTAGAATGTGGTGTATATACACCGTGGAGTACTACTGTGCCATAAAGACCAGTAGATTTGAATCATTTGTAGGTAAATGGACACAACTTGAGATCGTCATGCTTAGTGAAGTGACTCAGAAAGTTTCTCCAATATGAGAAACCCAAAAGTAAATAATAAAGTCAGCTGGATGAGAAGTTGTGAGTCGGGGGAAGAGATATGGTGTAGGAGGGTAAGAAGGGGAAGGGAATGTGAAATGATCACAGTATTTATGTGCATAGGATCCCTAAGCTCAGTGGAGCCATTATGTATCACATACATGTTCTAATAAAGATGGGGAAACATGGAGGGCGACGAGGAGGGTGCAGCTGGACCTAGTGGCTCAGGCTTGTAAGCCCAGCACTCTGGTGGGGCGCTGAGGCAAGAGGACTGTTAAGTTCTAACCTAGCCTGGGTAACTTAACAATTTAGCGAGACCCTCTCACAATCACCAATTAAACGTGAGCTGGGGGTGTAGCTCAGTGCAGAGGCCCTGGGTCCTTAATCCGGACCCTCTTCCTGAAGGTAAGGCAAGGCACTGTGGGGAGTCCAGTCATACTTCATTCAGGCATGGCAGAGTACCTGGCAGGCCCAAGTCTCCTCCAAGCCATATCCAGAAGTCTGTCCATAGGTCACCACATGTGGCATGGCAGGTCACCCTGCAAGCTGCCTCCTCACAAGACAATCCCAGAGCTTGTACTGTAAATACAGGCAGAAGCGGCATTCTGCCAAGCGGTTGCTTCAGAGGGGTCTTAAGGCTACCGTGGCCATGGCTCAGCCGGGCTCACGTTGACCACGGAAAGGCTCAAGGCCGCTTCCTGAGGACTGAGGCCACACCGAGGGAAGACCCGGGCAACCCAGGCAGTCGGAGAAGTAACAGTTCTTAGGTTCCGTGGGCCGTGCCCCTGGGTACAGGCCTCACAAACCCCTGGGAGATTCCGGTGGGAGCCAAGAATTTAACGGGGCCTCTGGCAATCTGCAGCTGCTGCTCTCGAAACCCCCTTTCCGGAACCACTTGTTCAGATTTTCGATCAGCCAGAAGCTGAGGGGTAGGGGATCCTAAGGCTCCCCATTGGGGTATGCTATAAGCTCCAGATTTCATCAAAGAATCACTTCGCTGCTGCTTTGTTTGAGACAGTCTGTCTGTAGTTCAGGCTGGCCTCGAACTCACAGCAATCCTGCTGCCTCAGCCTCTCCAGTGCTGGGATTGAAGGCCATCACCGCTATGGCCCAACATACGTGGTGCTGGGGAATCGAATCCTGGGCCTTGTGCTTTCTAGGCAAGTGCTTGAACTGCTGAGCTACACCCTCAACCCCCTTCAGTTTACATTGTGCTGTGTCCTAAATTAAACTAAAATACACATAGATGAAACCATAAAATAGGATGATGAAATTCTCAATAGTGCTCAGTGTTTGTGCTTGTTAGTTAAGTACGTCGAACAGATTTATGTAGAAATTCTGTCAGGATTTCCAAACAGAGTTGAAATAGATGTAATGATATATGTCATTTAAGATAGACCCCCTCTGGTGCAGAGCAAGACTGCAGTTACAAAATTAATTGTTGTCGCTGGTAGACACCAAGTGTGCTTTAACCCTTGAGTGTCACACACTGTTCTAAACTCTTCACATCCATTAACCTGCTCAGTCTTTGTACCGACTACATGGAGGTGGGAGCTATTAGTGCATTAGCTAATTTTACTAATGGGGCATGTGAATCAGAGAGATGTGTAGTTATTTGTCCAGAGTGCAAGGGTACTAACTGAAAGGCAAGGTAGAAGTCGGGAAAACTGTCACTGATGTCCACGCTCTTATCCTGCAACAGTAGCTGCCCAGGTCATATGTGGCTGCCTTGCTAATGGCACTCTGGGTAACTGTATGGAGCTTTGGTACAACAGCATCTATGATCTGAGCCCATTGCTCCTTCTGCCACCAGAGGACACAGCAGTCCTCCCCTCCAGTGGATGCAGCTCCAAGATGCCCTCTTGGAAACAGGCTGGGCCCTGACCAAGACATTGAACCTGCTAGGAACTTGTTCTTAGACTTCTAGCTCCTGAACTGAGAAATACGTCTCTTTTTATAAATTAACCAATCTTAGGCATTTTACTGTAGCAACAGAAAGAGAGTTAAGACAAGAGTTAAATATGTAAGTTTTTGGTGCATTATTAACATCTTAATTGGATGTGATCTTTTTTGTTTGGTTTATTATTTTGTTTGCTTTTGAAATAGGGCCTCTCTCTGTAGTCCGGGTTGGTTATGAACTCACTATGTAGTTAAGGCTGGCCTCAAACTCATTGCAATCCTCCTGCTTCAGCCTCCTGAGTGCCAGGATTACAGGTATATGCCATCACACCTGGCTAAGTCTTATGTCATACTGGGGAATCAAGCCCAGGGCTTGTTGAGTGACTCTCCCAGCTCAGGATATGATGGTTTTAAAAGCTATGTCATCTATATGACTTTTTTCACCGTTGAAAGTCCAGGTTTCCCTCTCTGGAATCTAGTGTCAACACTGGGCCTGGTTGCACAGGCCTGTAATCCCAAGGAAAAGGGAAAGGGGAAAGAAAAGGAAGGGAAAGGAGGGGGAGGAAGGGGGACGGGAGAGAGGGAAATCTCATTTCATATCATGCTTTCAGTGACAAATTTTAAAACTTCCCTCAATCTTCTACATCATGAATATTTTCTCCTCAAATTTTATCTGAAAGTTTTATAGTTTTAAATGTACATCTGTGAACAATTTTGATTTAATTTTTGTATAAAGTTTGATGTTCTTTTTTTGGCATATAAATGTCCTGTTGTCCCAGCCAGCACATTGGCTGGAGACCCCCCCACCCCCTCTTCTTTATTCTGTGGCGTCACCCTTTGCACTTTGGCCTCTGTGGCTTTGTGTTCTTTGCACGGGCCCATGGACCTGTCCTTTCACTCATACCACACTGTCATAAGAAAGTAGGAGAGGCAGCAGGAAGCTGACGCATTAGCCCTATTGGCTTTTATTCCACGTGATAGGACTGGACAGTGCTGAGTAAGGATGGGATACGGCTTCACTGGGCAACAGGAGGTTACTTCAGGAGGAGGTGGTGGTAGACCAAGAGAGGTGGAGGGGATGAACTGGGGCCATATATCCTGGATACGTTTTGAGACTGGGGCCAGTGTTACTTTCTGGCAGACTTGGTGTAGAAAATGAGAGATAAGGAGACAGAAGTGACTGAAGTTTCAGGTTTTTGACCAACTTGAAAAATGTGTTAACATCAGTTGAGGTGAAGAAGGCTTCAGATGGAACAGGATGTCCACGAAGGCACTATGAAGGAGTTGTATTAGTTTGGGTTCTACAAGAGGCAGAATTGACAGAAATTATAAGAAAAAGGGGGCTGAGGCAGGTGGATTGTTCTGAGGCCAAGGCCAGCCTGGGCTACACCAGTGAGACTCTTCTCAATAAAGAAAAGAGAAAGTAGGAAAGAAAAGAAAAGAAAAAAGAAAAGAAAAGAAAAAAGAAAAGAAAAGAAAAGACATAAGAAGAAGGGATGTATTAGGAGGAGTTATAAGTCTGAGGACAGAAATAGTCTAAGATGGTGGGGCCTGCATGTGCAAGAGCTGGAGGGTCAGATGGCTGCTCAGCCACCAGATAGAGCACCCGTCTGGGACTGCAGCAAAGCAGCGAGAGTCTGCTGCAGCTCTCAGTTGTTCAAAGAGTCATGGAGAAGACTGGATAGTGAAGATCAGCAATGGGTAGACAGGCGCAAGTCAAGACCGGAGTGAATCTGTGCTGAAGATACGGAGCATTTAGCAAGCAAGTCGAGCGTCTGCTGCAGATCTTGGTTATCTGAAGAACATTGGTGAAGATCAGAGACTGAAGATTGGTGATGTGTAGACAGGCACGAGTGAGACAGGAGAGAATCTGTGATGAAGGTCTGTGGCCTGTTGCAAGTAACTGAGTCTGTAAACAATTGCCAAGGCAGGAGAAGAAAACGCTGTAACAGTCTTTCTTCCTCCTTCCTTTCACACAGTTCGAGCTCCCAGTTGGGCCTCCCACATCCCGTGGGTGTCCTTCCCTGTTCGCTGGCCCACAAATCATGTACACACATGCCTACAAACCCTACTGTGGGTGTGTTTCCTAATTTCCTCAAGTTGACATACTCTCTTTGATGGTCACAGGAAGGTCAGAAATTCAGTGTTGAGCATGGTCAGTTTCAGATTCTGCTATAGCTTCAGGTGCAGCTGTTGAGGAGGTGTTTGGAGATACAAGCTGAGTGTTGGTGAGAGGGCCCAGGGGTAGAGGTGTAAACTTCAGAGTTATCATCAGACAGAGGCTAGCTGAGGTCAAGGCATTGGTGAGACTCTTAAGGGCAGAATTATAGATAGGAAAGAGAGGGGATGTAGGTGTGAGCTGCGGGCCTCCTCAGCCTCGAGAAGTCAGGAACCAGAAAGAAAGAGAAGGGAAACCAACCAACAAAGAGAGTATGGTTCCTGGAAGCCAGGTGAAGAAAGTGGTGTGTGGGAAGCGGGTGCTTAGTACCGTGGAGGCTGCTGAAAGGTCAGATGAGGAGAGGAAACTGAAGTGACCCCTGGACTTCCTAGCAAGAGAGGTGGTGCTTTCATGGAGTTTGTAAAGTGGATTAAAAAAGTGAGGAGTAGGTAAGGGCTGAACTGGGCTCGAGAAAAATAAAGGGGGACCAGCCAGTGTTCAGCAGGTAACGGAAACAGTGTGGGTCTGAACCATGCCGTCTGATGGTGTGAGTTAAAGCACATGGTTTTACCAAGGGTGGGGACAGTGCTCTAAGAGGTGGCATGTGGAGGAACAGGGTGAGAATTCCACCTCCAGGCCTGCAGGAATGGAAGAGGCAGCACTTGGGAGGGATGCAAGGGAAAGAAGGTCCCCAAGGGAGAGTTGTGTTCCCATTACAGGAAGGCAGGGTGTGGGTTCTGCGCATCTGGGACAGCCCCATGGTCCCTGCTGTAACCCCATATTCTCACAGCACCCGTGAGAATCGATCCTAAAGTGCAGACGTTGCTTTAAGGAGCACCTCTGCCCAGCTTCTCCCTGTAAGGCCTGGAAATATTTTTTGTGTGTTTTTGAAAGTTGGGTTATTATATTTGTCAACAAAAAGTAACACAGTAGCCTTACCATGGCTCTTAAAAAGATTCCATTTGGGGGAGAAAAGATGCCGTTCAGTACTTATCCAAAGCTATGTTTAGAATTTTTGAGGTTATTGTGAGAAGGCCATAAGGACCTGCATCTTTACCCCGTAATTATTATTTGTGTTACTGAATGTCTGCAATGATAACCACATTCACCATGGGGAATTGGCATGTGTACAGGTCACAGATCGATCTTTTTACTTTCTCTTCCCTCCCACCCTCCTGTCTCCATTCATATCACCCCTTCCCCTCTCCACAAAGTCTACCTCCCTGTTTCCTGTCATCTTTTATTTTGCCTTTTCAATTACTTATATTTTGGGGTTTTCATATAAGAGAGACCATGCACCAACTAACCTTTCTATGAGAGAACTGCATCCTAGTAATCCCAAATATTTGGGGCGAATTTAAAATTTGTAAGTGTGTTTAAATATTCACCATGTCCAGAGAGTAGGCATCATTCGCACATGGTTTCAAAATAGCATCATTATGATTTGTGACAATTCTATTTTTGCACGAGACAAAGAAAAAGGGCAGACATTTCTGGCCTGGTAGGACTCTACATCCACTTTCTGTCTAATAGGCAGTCATTATGCCAGTGCCCAGTGGGTAATTAAGTGGGAACCTGCTGGGAAGGTCAAGCTAAAGTTAGAAACAGTGAGAGAGCAGTACTCAGAGAAAGATGTGGAAATGCAGCCCTGGAGCTGGCATAGGTGCAAAGTAGATTTCTAAAGTAATCTTGCATAGACTCTGTTTTTCCCCAAGGTCATTAATCTTTATCACTTACCATTCTTTATTGTCAACAATGAGAGGCAGCCTACTCTTTAGAACCTAGAGCTAGCACAGCTCCTACTTGCATATAAGTGGAGATTTCCTCTCTTCCTCCCTTCCTTCCCTCACTCCTATCCTCTCCTCTCTTTCCATCTCCCTTCCTTTTCTTACCTTGTGAATAGGGTCATTTCTCCCTCTTGGAACAGAAGGAAAAGGTTCCATGTCAATGCGTTTTGCACACATTGACTCTGGGACTCCAAAAAGCTTGACTGGGTGCTGAGCCCAGGGTGCAGACCTGCTAATCTAGCACACTGAAAAGCTGAGGTAGGAGGATCACAAGTTTGAGCTCAGCCTCGACACCTCAGTGGCTCAGTGAGGGCCTGTCTTAAAATCAAAATTAAAATCAGGCTAGGATGTAGCTCAGTGTAAAGCCCCTGGGTCCCATCTTCAGTACCAACCCACCCTTGCCCTCCACCCTCAACAGACACAAACAGCAGCTTGACTGTTTCAGGTTTTTTTTCTCCCACTCCAGGCTCAGGTTTTGCTCCCCATGCAGCCTGGAAGAAGGAGAAGGAATGCAGTCAGCATTTTAACGAAAGTGCTTAGTGGACAATTTTAAGCCTTTTATTTTATTTTATTTTATTTTTTTATATCTTGACTTCTATTTCCAGAGAATATCCTAGTTGATAGGTCTATCTTGATTAAGATGCTAGTGAGGCATTTAATTCTCCCAGAGGAATTCCAGCTTCATCTTACAGGCAAGGATACCTAAACCTACTTAGGGCATAATTTCTTGAAGGTTGTAGGAGACTTATTCTTGAGAACCCTACTAAGCAAGCCAAGTGGTATCATAATGAATTGGGATGTGCATGGTGTCCCCCCAACTTGCCATAAATACACATTTATATAAAACTAGTCCTGTGTATGGTGATTTTAGGGACTCCTGTATATCTCAACCTATGATTTTTTAATGCTTTGTTGACAAAGATATTTTCAGAAACAAACATTGTAGACTTTTGTGGCAGGAGGTCTTGAAGATGGAACCTAAGATGTTCACACTGAGCTATTTCTCCAGCGCATTTTTATTTCTTGATTTTATGACAAACTCTTGCTAAGTTGGCCTAGGCTGGACTCAAACTCATGATCCTCCTGCTTCAGTCTCCTAGAGTATAGACTTTCAATTTGAATTAAATTAGAATACTGTGTGTCTTGGTTACTTTTTTGTTGCTGGAATCAAATTCCTAACATCCTCAATTTTGAGGGAGGAAAAATTTAGCTTATAGTTTCAGGAGGTCTCAGTCCATTCATGGGCAGCTGGCAGTGGTGGAAGCACATGGCAGAGGATGGAGAGCTGCTCACAGCATGGCAGACAGAAGCAAGTGAAGAAGGGAGGAGTCCATGTCTGAAGAGTGAGGCAGAGGCCAGAGCTTCCCCAGGAAAAGCTGTTACAGTGTTTCTTCTTCCATCCTTTACTTAGTTCAAGCTGCCAGTTGGATCATCTATACCCCTCCCTCCCTTCCTGGCCCACAAGTCAGTCACACACACCTGAAAGCTCTGCTCTGGGAGCCCCCCAATCTCAACAAGTTGACACAGTCCCTCCAGGACAAACCCCAAACATCTGCCCTGTCCGGCCAGGCCTTCCCTCTTCAAAAGCACACAGTTCCATAGGTATACCATTACGTCCAGATGCATGCGGCTTTTGCGAGACATTCCAGATCCAAACCCTGTGGCACCATAAGCAAGGTCACACATTGACTACCTACTGAGCTAGCTTCCATACCGTTGCTTGTTCAGTAACATTAAGACTACTCAATGTAGAAGAGTATTCTGGGGGATACTAGTATTCTAGGGATTCCGTGGTTAAAGCACTCACCTAGCTTGACCCTGAGTTTAATTCCCTAGCACCATATAAAAATTAGGTGGGTGTGGTGGCACATACTTGTAACACTAGCACTCAGAAAGCTGAGGTAGGAGGATTGTCATGAGTTTGAGGCCAGCCTGGGCTACATAGTGAGCTCAAGACCAGCCTGAACTACAGAGCAAAATCCTGTCGAAAGAAAAGAAAAATGAAAAGAAGAAAGAATTCTGATAGCATTTAGTTTTACTTAATTTGTTGAAAAGCAGCACTGTAACTTAACTAACATGAGCCATTACAGTGCACAATGCCCTCCTGACTGCAGCATCTAGATGGTAGAAGTCCAGAGTTTCAAAATGTACTTCCTGATACATTTGGTATACCATACATACCCACAGTTGTTTGTAGCATGCAAAATAATAGGTAGACCATGCTGACAGGTGAAATTATTCCTGCCTCCTAACAGAATACAACAGAAAATGAGGTGACGTTGGATCCCTGTACAGAGCCAGGCAGCAAGTTTTTTTCTGGACAAATAACTCAGTAGTTAGAATGAGGACTATAAAAGAACTACTCAGAGGCCTGGCCTTAATCCCAGATCTTTGGGAAGCTGAGGCAGAAGGATCTCAAGTTTGAACCCAGCCCAGGAAACCTCACGATTAGCAAGATCCTGCTTTAAAATAAAAAATAAATAAATAAAACTAGTATGGGGTGAAACTCATTATGAAAGCCCTGGGTTGTATCTTTAGTATGGGGAAAAAAAAAATTAAGAAAAGAAGAGCTCATCAAACTAGGTTTTGAAAGTAATAAAAATGTTGTATCATATTTGAATCAGTTTTTTATTGGCAGTGCTTGCCAGTGAAATGTTTCATAACCTCTTTCCTCTTTATCATCTCTTCAAGGAGCCTTTTTAAAGTTTTTTTTTCCCTAATGTTCCCCAATCATCATAAAGCCAAATACCAAAATAAGGTTTAAGTTTCAGAAGAATGTAAGTCATTGTAATACCTAAGTTGTATTAGGTCATTGTAATACATAAGTTGGTGGGTGGTTTGGTTTGTTTGGTTGGGTTTTTTTTTGTTTGTTTTGTTTTGTTTTGTTTTGTTTTATTTCCTTCTTCTTCTTCTTCTTCTTCTTCTTCTTCTTCTTCTTCTTCTTCTTCTTCCCTGGGGACCAATTCTTACCTCCTTGGGAAGTGTATGAATTTCATATGGCCAGCCAGGCCCAGTGGTATAGGCCTGTCATCCCAACACCTCAGGGGGCTGAGGTAGAAGGATTTCAAGTTCAAGCTCATCCTGTGTAACTTAACAATTTAGTGAGACCCTGTCTCAAAGTAAAAAATAAAAGATGGGCTGGGGACATAGCTCCGTGTGAAGGCCATGCCACACAGGAGTGTGAGTTGTATGGGCTCTGAACAACACAAATTGGTTCTCTTATAAATTTTAGAGACCAGAAATTGTCAGTTTACTCGGTCCGAGTGCAGCACGGGCAGGGGCAAAGCCTCCGAGGTGCTGGGGAAGTGGACCTGTCCTTTTCCAGCTTCCAGAACCACCTTCCTGTGCTCATGTCCCCTGTCTTTCAAAGTTGACTGCATGTGGCACCTTGCCTCAGTGTCAAACCTCCCTTCTAAGGTTACACTTCCACTGAGCCAGCTAATCCAGCGTAATCTGACTACATCACATTTCCTAACTGAATCGTATCTGCAAAGCTTCTGCTACCATAAATGGTAACATTCACAGGATCCTGAAAACCTGTGGGGACCCCTCTTCAGCCTATCACCGAGGTTATACCACTGCCTGCCCCACTGGAAATGCGTAGTCCATACCAGGAAGAAAGGGGAAAGAGGGAGTAAGTTGTATTAGATGTTTAAATTTGACTGCTGATCACTTCTTTATCAGATCTCAGTCTACATGGAGCACTGACTACTAGGACAGACAGCAAAGATGTGTTTTAAGTGGCTAGGAGTCAGGAAGGCCTGGGCGCCCAAGCCTAGAATCTCAGCATTTCTGGAGGCAGAGGCAAGAGGATCATAAGTTTGAGCTCAGTCTGGGTAGCTGAGCGATTTAGCGAGATCCTGTTTCAAACAATAAGAAGGGGTGTGGGCTGTAGCTCAGAACGATGGCTCTATGTTCAACTTCCAGTACAAAAAAAAAAAAAAAAAACAAACCCTAGGATTTGCATAGAGTTGGCGGTGCCCATATCACTGCAGTGCACTCACCCATTGACTGAGTTTTGTTCCCCTTCTGCCCAGGGCCAGTCAGCAGAGGAGGCAGTGAGTCACTCTGAGGTCAGACAGTGTTACTACCCTCTTATTGTGACTGACAAATCCAGCGTTAAGCTTCAGATTGAGAGAAATCCTATTGAGTTGGCAAATGTTTTCGATGTGTACGTGCAGAGTCATACGTAACCACAATTTTCCGGACGGTGGCACAGGGAAGTGGAGACTCTGGTACTGGAGACCGAACCCCTGGTCTTTGCACTAAACAATACCCCCAGCTCATTTTTTAGTTTTGATTTTGAGGCAGGGTCTCACTGAGTTGCTCAGGTGGGGTTCAAACTGTGATCTTTCTGCCTCAGCCTTCCAGAGTTCTGAGATGTTAGATCTGCACCACAAGACCCGGGCCTGTGCTGAATTTTAATTTGCAAAGTATCTCCTTCAAGACTGAGCACCTGGTAAGCACCTATTCTGTACACATGTTGCCGGAAGTAGCACATGTAAGGCAAGTTCTAACATTGCTCAGGGGAGTAAAATGAACATACAGCTCATGCTCATGCTGGAAGGCACCTCTCTCCCCAGTGTAGTTGTGGGATCAGAGGAGAAAGCTCCTGGAAGATATCCTCAAAGTACATGGCATAGTTAGTGTCCCTCTGCAGAACTGCCAGGCAGACACCCTGTGCTCTGCAGCCTACAGAAATCTTCCTCCTTCAGAACTTCCACCAGGCTCTTCTGTCTTTGTTCTGATGAATATCCGAGGTGAAATTGATCTGTTATCCATTAGCAACTGTGACTTGTACTGCCCTCTGAAAGGAGTAGAGGTCAGGGTTGCTGCTGTGGTTTAAATGTGTCTCCTAAAAGTTCATGTGTTGAAAACTCATCCCCAAATTTTTATTTTGATGGTACCTGGAAGTGGGGCCTTTGGGACCCAGTTAGACCCCGGTGAGTTCATGAGGGTGGCACCCCCATGGCAGGTCCACGGTTGCATGTGATGTCTTCCACCATGTTAGGATGCAGCACTGCAGGCCTCCTGAGTGGCTGTGCCCTGCTCTTGGCCTCCCCAGACCCCAGCACTATAACGGATAAATTTCTCTTCTTTGTAAATTACCCAGTATCATATTATGCAGGAGAACAAAACAGACTGAGACACTAATGGCAGTTGAATTCAACAAAGATTCTGATAAAGTCTAATAAATTGGACTCTGCTGTAACTGCTCTTGGAGATGGGCTTTTCCCAATGTTTTCCACCAAATTACAAGTTAAAAACTGTCTTTTTGACCCCATTCTTGGACCTGGCACCCTTAATTTTTTTAAAAAAACTAGATTGCCAGGAGGTTTTATTGAAGCCTAGAAATGCAACATTTCATGTTGGATAGAGAAGCTATACAAAAGAAAAAAATGCAGTAGGTAGAATTGCTTACAGGTTTATTATTTAAATCTCTCCAAATAACTGAAATAGAAGCTTTGGATTTTGTTTTTAGGGCTAAGTGCAGATTTTGCAAGTGTATTCACCTCCATGTTTACCACGGTTTAACTCTGGTTTTGCACATGTTAGCTGAGTCATCTTAAGCAAATGAATTATCTTCTCTGGGCCTCAGCATTCTTATGTACTAAGTGGGGATAATGACACTACCTATGTCAGGGAGCTGCTGTTTGTACTAAATGAATCTTTACATATGAAATACTTAAAATGGAACAGTATTAATGCTGAGTCAGTGATAGCTACTGTATTATTTTGAGTTGCCGGAAAAGTCATAAAGTGTTTTCTTTTTCCCCATACACATATATATGATACGTAACACTTACAATGAACTTGCGTATCTTGCGCACATATATGTCACATTAACTTTATAATCCCTTCCCATTTCTGGCCTTCTCTTCCCCTCCCATCCCCCATAACTCCCACTATCACACAGTGTGGTTCTATAGAATGCCTGTATTCTGGGTTTCCCAAATCAGATAAACCATAAAATGTTTAAAATATTTAATCATCTGTGTCTCACTCACTGTACCACTCAAATCACCACTTTTCAACTCAGCTTCCCACTCCTAGAATGGGCTGCAGTGGCCGTATCTTAATGCCTCTTCTCAGGGTCCAGTAGAGCATTTTATTGGGATGATTTGCAGAAAGTTCTTTTTTTTGTTGTTGTTTCTTAGTGTATCTTCACCCACCAGTCCACATAAGAAAAGAGCTTTAATAGTGAAATGCAAAAGGCTAGAAAATGTAAGAAAGAAAACTAGAGAAGTTAAATTTCAGTTTTCTTAGCTGAGTACTGAAAAATAAATGTACATTCAAAAGATGTTCAGGTTATCATTACATCAATCAGTTTTCTTAGAATAAACTTATCATTATTGGGTTGCTAATAAAGTCATGACATATTTTCTGTTTTTCAGAGGTCATTTATTTATACAAAGAACAATGATATACTACCCATTTTGTTCTGTAATCTCTTGCCACCTTTCACTTGGTTTCCTAATACCTCATTCATAGAAGAACTTTATCAGTCCTTTATCAGTGAAAAAATGAACAAGGTGCTGCTAATTTACAGCCTTATCTGAATTGAATATTATACCATGCAAGGGGTTTTGAAGAGAGTGAAACAAGTGGGAGTCTGAGAGCTCAAGGTCAGATCAGTGTGATGATGTGGCCATACATCGCACCTGAGGTCAAATCATTTTTGACAGGTGATCAAACTTATGTGTGCTCTGACATTGTTATGATGGAACTCAGCTCCTTGATAGTTAATGATCTCTGGGCATTTCTGGATGGTGAGTTCATTCAACCTGTTCAATTGCCAACAGTACCCGTTCAGATTGATTGTTTGGTTCCTTAGTAGGCGCTTGAAAAACAGGGCACCTGTAAGATCCCACCACACTGAGAGCATCCCCTTCCTCTGATGAATGTGTGCTTTCGATGATGTTTGAGGCAAGTCGTCACGTCAGGACCAAGACTGCTTGCTGTGCATCACATTGTTGTGAACAATCCACATCTCATCACCAGTTAGTTACCAGTTACTTCCAAATTGGATCATGTTTCCTCACATTAATGAGCATGTCACAGATGTTTATACACACCATCAAGTGAACTTTCTTGAGTTCATGAAGAATTCAAGTATCAGACTTGCTTACATATCCCAGCTTCTTCAGGTGGTCACAAAAGCTTAAATGATGAGTGGTCCGTGTTTCTGCAGTTTTTGTACCCTGTAATGTGGGTTCCACTTGTCTGATCGATTGATCCTTTTGTTTTGTTGTCTTTGACTTTGGTGGCCATCCCTGACTGAGCAGTGCTGTTGAGATCAACATGACCAGCATAGAATTTTGTGAACCATTGTTAGCACTGACATGGTTGTGGAGCGCTGTCACTGTAAACTGCACACAACTTGTCACATGCTTGATGCATGGTCTTCCCTTTACAGAAGTAAAGAAATAAAATACGGCAAAAATGCAGAGTTTGGTCTTCCACCTTCAACCTGTAAAATCCCCGTAACTCAACCAAAGCACTCAATTTTTTTTTGAATGAAGCTCTAGAACTGTCATCTGTCAAACGACGTAGCAATAGCATAGATGTGACTGATTTGGGTTTTTCTAAAACTGAAATGGTGTCATCTGTTGCAAAAATGCATGATGACATTTTCAACAATCCAGTTTTTCAATACTGTTTGTGTATATATTTTAAATGTATTCAGTATTTTTTTCTTAAGGATAGCATTCTAGAAGTAGAATTACTATATTGAATGATAGAAAGTATTTGTTTGCTTGTGTGTTTAATATCTGGTACTGGGGATCGAGCCCGGGGCCCTCACACTGAGCTGCAGTCTTGTGCAGTCTCAGCCTCCTGCCCGCCTTTTGATTTTGAGACAACATCTTGCTAAGTGCTAAACCGCCCAGCTGGGCTTAAACTTGAGATTCTCCTGCCTCGTCAGGAGAGTGCTGGGATTATAGGCCTGTACCACCAGGCCCAGCTAAATGATAGAAACTTTCAAAAGACCCTACTGAATGCTATATGGCTTTTCTAAAGGATTAAAGACAACTTATAGTCCTGTTGATTTAAAAAAATTTTTTTTTGTTTTTTTTTTTGTTTTGTTTTGTTTTGCCAAGTCCTGGTCTCTTAGCTTTCTGTCGCTGTGACAAAGTACTTGAGGTAAGCATTTTTTTTTTTTTTTGAGACAGGGTCTCACTTTTTTTGTTGTCGATTTGTTTTGTTTTGTTTTTTCAGACAGGCTAGGCCTGAAGTCACTATATGACTAGGCTGGCCTCAAACTCACAGCTTTCCTCCTGTCTCCTGAGTGCTGGTACTGCAAGCAAGTGCCAACATGCCTGGCTAATTTCTATGTGCTATGGAACGGAGCCCTGGGCCTTGCTTGCTGGGCAAGTGCTCTAACCAGTGGGCTACACATCCAGCCCCTACCAACTTAGAAGAAGAAGGATTTGTTTTGATTCACGGTTTCGGAAGTTTTAGTCCATGGCCACTTCGCACTGTTGCTTCTGGGCCTGTGGCAGCTAAGAGGCAAAGAGACAGACCAGTGGGTGGAGACCCAGTATCTTTTTCAGAGGCACTCACCAGTGACAGTAAGCTCCTCCAAGGAGGCCCTGCCTTTGCCTCCAAGCTCTGCCCCTTCCCGAGCCTTCAACATAGGCAATTGGAAGATTTGCAAGATCCAAACTAAAGCACCTGATAAGCTTTAAGGAATAGCTCAGCGGTTAAAAGTGCTTGCTACACAAGCGCTAAGTACTCAGGTTCAATTCCGCAGCACCACATAAACTAGGCGTGGTGGCGCACGCCTGTAATCCCAGCACTAAGGAGGCTGAGGCAGGCGGATTACCCTGAGTCCAAGGCTAGCCTGGGCTCCTTAGTGAGTTCAGAACCAGTGTGGACTCAGTGTGAGACCCTGTCTCAAAAAAATTAAATCATAATTCTTCTTATCCGGTAGGTAAATAATGGTACTATGGTATAAATTTGTAAGGTTATGGAGGGTAGCGGCATGGTTCATTTGACTCATCAGTTTCCCCTGTCACAGAGCTTAGCCCGGAGAAGTCATTCAGGAACAAAAATAACAAATAGGAACTTTGCCTGCTTCGCTGATTTGTGGAATTATTCATAAATTATATGGATGTTAAGGGATAATTTCTATTTCTTCCATTTTGTGCATGTATGAGTTAGGCTTAGTGTCTCCAGTGTTTGTGTGTGCTCTGCATTCCCTGGCTTCTCCTAAGCTGTGGGTGGGAGCCGCCTCCTCGGCTGGGTCTGTCTGTTTTTAGCTGAGATTCCTCTTAGCTGTTTCCAGCATGGAATGTTTGACCCGCTAGCCTTTTACCTTTCCCCTTCTCAAAGCTACAAGTGCTATGCTCTTTTCTGCCGTGTTTGTTTGCTTGTTTATCTTGCTTTTCGGTCTCTGATCCATGTGAATTTGGCGTGTGAAATGGTGCAAAAGTTGAAGTTGATAATCTTCCCCTAAAATTAGGCTCCAAGTCCAGCAACACATACAACAACGTGACACAGCTCTTTTACCGAGAATATTAAATTCTTATCTATACTAATTGTTTTTGTGCAAACTTAGGAACAGTTTAAACAGGGATTACCAAAGTAAATTACAGTTAAAAGAAAGAAAGCCAAGAAAAACAAAATAAAGGAAAAAATTGTTAGTACGTCATTTTTCCATATAAGTGAAGAAAAAAGGGCACTATTAGTGTACTACTATTAACCAGCCTGTCATGCCTGCATTCTGGGAGGCTGGGGCAGGAGGATCCCAAGCTCAGCCCAGCCTGGGCAGCTTAGCAGCTTGGCAAGATCTGTCATGAAATCAAAACTAAAAATGGGCTGGAGATATAGCTCAGAGTGAAGGCCCTTGGCTTGATCCCAGGTACCTGAATAGATGAATAAATAACAATTTTTAAAGTTACTAGTTTGTAAATATACATCTTTTGTGATTATACAAACAGAGCTTTGAGAATTTGGCATAAACCTAGAGTTACAGGTTTACATTTGTGATAAAATTCTCACTGTAATTACTTTGAATATCAGAAAAAAATAAAATATAGTCAAATTAAGTCTTATTTCCCCTAGTGTGATTGGCCTAAAATAAAAATTTTTGAGACAGAGTCTCACTCTGTAGACCAGGCTAGTCTTGAACTCATTACGTAGCCCTGGCTGGCCTCAAATTCATAGCAATCCTCCTGCTTCAGCCTCCAAAGCTCTGGGATTAGAGGTGTGTGCCATCACGCCTGGCTTATGCAGAACTAATCCCAGGGCCTTGCTCTTGCTAGGAAAGATCCCTAACCCCTAAAACTACCTCCAGCCCCTGAAATACATTTGATTAGCTGTATGCATCCTAAACGTTCAGTTACCTTTAGATTTCTTATCAGATCCAAGAAGATAACTAAACACCTTGTCTCTGAATAAACTTTTTTTTTTTGTTCTGCTAGTTTTCTTCATAATTTTAATTAAATTTATTCCTTCCTTAAAGTCATTTGTCTTTCTTTTCAAAGAGGAAGTCTGCTGCATCCTGGTTCCGCTGCCCTGTAGTTTTCTGCCCCTCCCTCTACTCATCTCATGTCAAGGATACGCTATGTAGTTCTTATTATGTCGTGATATGTATAAGGTTTACAAGTGCTTTTGGTTTTTTTTTTTTTTTTTTTTTTTTTTTTTTTTTTTTTTTTTTTTTTTTTTTTTTTTTTTTTTTTTTTTTTTTTTTTTGAGACAGGGTTTCACTCTGCATTCCAGGCAGGTCCTGTACTTACTGTGTCGCCCACGCCGGCCTTGAACTCATGTCAGTCCTACTGCCTCAGCCTCCCGAATGTTGGAACTACAGACGTTACTACCACACCTGCCTAACTTTTATGTGCAAGGGAATCAAACCCAGGGCCTTGCGCATTTGAGGCAAGAGCTCTAAGCGCTGAGCTGTATGCCCAGCCCTGCTCTCCTTTCTTAGGTTTCAATTATTCTGGTGACTCTGTGACTCTTAATTCATGTCTGAGTGATCTGGTACAGATTATATGCCATCACTGTATGTGTGTTCTTAATAGAGCAGTATGCAAGATAGATTCAGGCTGCGTTTTTTTTTAACTGTGCTAATTATAATATCTACTAGAAGGAGCTTTTATAAATCATTAGTTCAAACAGGGCCTGGTGGTTTGGGCCTGTAATTCCAGCACTCTGGAAGATTAAGACAGGAAGATACCAAATACGAGCCTTGCCTGGGCAACTTAGGAACTTAATGAGACCTTGTATCCAAAAAAAAAAGGACTGGAAATACTGCTCAGTTGAAGGCTTTGGGATTCAGTCTACGGTAACCCTCACTCTCTGCTTCCAGGAAAAAAAAGAATCACCAGTTATCTGTAGACAGAAAGAATCATTCTTTATCAGCTGTCTCAAAATTAAATTAATTGATTTTCATAGATGATCTCTAAAATTAAATATGAGAACCAAAGATTGTTTTCAAGTACACACTCAAAAATAAAGTTCTTTAGTATTTGAAATAAAGAGCTAATACTACTAATTATTCTAAATTTTCTTCTGCAAATACCAGTATTTGATCAGCGTGTGTGATGCTTCTGCACGGACCTGTGTGTATCCCTGCCCATCCGCCTTATAAGCAGCAGTTGCTGCTGTTGGAGGATCCCTCATCCAATCAAATTAATCGCAGCAGGTTTTCCATCATTCTAATGGAACATCAGCCTTGCCAGCTGCTCGCTGGTACCCACGACAGGGACACCCTCCTTGAGTCTGCAGCACGTGCGAGTTGACACTATCATTGAGTTACTTGTACTTGCCTCCTCTTTATTCTAATACCCAGCAGATGGGTACCCAAGGGTTGCAGCCCTTGTGACAAGCAAGTGTATCAGCTTCTCCGTTCGAAAACTGTGCACTCTTCTGAGCAGGGTGAGGTGAAGTTCTAAAATTTGGACTCTGATGTCACACGAGACCTGACTTCACACTCAGATACCACTGCTTGCTTTCAGTGGAATCTTGTCAAAATCTTAACATCTTTCTACACCAGTTTCTTCATCTCTACAATAGGGATGAAGATAATAGTGAACAGACATGCACCCTTGAATACCTGCTGGTCTTTGGTAATCAGGCAGCTGGAGCTGTACGACTCTCCATGGTCTACATGGGTTTCCTTTTTACTTGTTTTAATAGAAATCAAAGTGCTCAACTTCAGGCTCCATTCAGAGGGCTGTAGGTCTGTGGGAGAGCGCTTGCCTAGTACGCAACGTCCTGATTTCAGTGCCTAACGCTACAAAAATAAACAAGTACATAAGAAAGTGAAGTTCAGGAACTTGCCTGAGAGCTGGTCAGCATACTGACAGGTGAACTTTTGCCCAGCTAAGCAGTCTCTCACCTAAGATCAGGTGATTTTTCCTAGAGCAAACAGTAAATTGAATTCCTGGTTTGTCGTCTGTTCTTCACCCTGATACAGCAACATCAAGCCAAGTCTTCCAGTCATCCTTCTCAGAGGCATTTGCTTCAGTTTTCTATTTAAAATTCCTTTACTGCTTTATTATGTGAATATGTGGTACACATTGACTCAAAACACTTAAAATATGTAGGACATAAGTTATTACCTTTATTAAGGTAATAATATATAAACTATACTATAATGTACATTAGCAGAGACAATGAGTACAGTGATTAAAGCCCAGGATCTAGCCAGGTGTGGTGGCACACGCCTGTGATTCCAGCACTTTGGGAGGCTGAGGCAAGAGGATCACAAGTTTGAGGCCAGCGTCGTTGCCATAGTTTGGATCTGAGTGTCCCCCAAGAGCCTCATGTATTTGGAACTGTGTGTAATGGGGAGGTAGAGCCTGACTGGAAGGGGCGGATGTTGGACGTTTGAACTGAAGGAAATATGTCAGTGTGTTGATATAGGTGGAGGGGCACCCAGGGCAGAGCTTTCAGGCGTTTTTTTATTGACTTGTGGACCAGGAAATGAGGGAGGGGCACCCACCCCACCCTCTTGGGGGCGGGAAATGACAGCTCTGCGCTAAGTACAGGAAGGAAGAGGAAACATGGCTGCTGTTTGTTCTGGGGAAGGCTCAGCTCCTTGGCTCCTGCTTCACCTGGCTTCTGCCTGCAGCGGGGTGAGCAGCTCCACAGCCGCTGTCTCTACCGCGAAGCTCCACCTGCTGCCAGCTTCCTGATGACTGGACTGTGTGTGAGATACCTTCTGATACTGTGAGCCAAATAAATCTTTTCTCCCTTAAATTGTGGGTGTGGGGTATTTTGTCACAGCAACTGTAAAGAAACTAGGACATGTGGCAACTTAGCATGATTCCTGTCTCAAGACAAAAGGGCTGGGAAATAGCTCACCTTGAAGATCTGGGTTCAGTTCCCAGTTATGGGGTCGGGGGTGGCATATGTCTGGATTTAAACAGACCTGGCTTTGAAGCTCTGTTCCCAACAAGTTGCTTACCTTTCCGCTTCAGTTTCTTCCTCTATACAGTGAGCACAGTATTGCCACACCGTGTCGTTTTGAGGACCAGAAGAGTTGATGCAGAGTTCTTAAGAGTAGTTAGGAAGCTAAGCATTCAGCACGCTGTTGTTTAAAAGAAGTGAAACCTCACTTGCAGCCCCGGGCATTTTTAAGAATTGGAGTGTTGGGTTGGAGCAGGATGACATCTGGGAAGAAAAGCGCCCTTCCCCGGTTCCCACCAAGCAGCGGGGTTATGGTAGGTGGGCGGCACCTCACCTTGCTACGCCTCCTGTGGAGAGCTTGGCATAACACCCTGCCTAAATTGGTGCAGATCTGATTCTAGTTTTTGTATTTCTGTACTGGAGATTGAACCCAGCACGTTTGCAATGAGGGGCATTTCCAGTCTTTTTTTTTTTTTTTTTTTTTTGAAACAGGACCTTACTGAATTGCTAAATTGCCCAAGATTTGCTCAAACTTGGAATCTTCCTGCTTCATCCTCCCAGAGTGCTGGGATGACAGTCCTGCGCTGCCAGCGTGGCAGAAGATCTAATTCCAAGTCCCAGTCTCTCGTTGTGGAAAAGGACCTCTGGACCAAAGCCTTCACCCCAGGACGTCCCAGGACTAGCCACCATGGCCTCATCTTCACTCACCAGTAAATGTAAAGAATTTTGCCCCCTAGTGGCAAGGGTGGAAAAGGAATATTAAAAATTCCCAGGGGCCTGGTTGTATTTTTTAAATTACAAGGGAAAATTACTGTTTTCTAAGCTGAGTTTATGTTATAAAATAAAGGGTATGTTCAAATTGAAGAAAAATTGCTCAGTCCTCTCCAGAGGTGAAAATAAGACCTTTGAGTTTCTGAGTGGCCTGTTAGTTCCTATCTCTCCTCAGGATGGTCCAGTAACTAGCAGTATAATGGTAGATATTAGTCATTGAAGGAAAATAATGTGTTATCACAACCCCCACAGGTAACTCCGTAATCACCAAGCAGCTTTCCATCGAGCTGTAAAAAAGCAGCCAATGTATACTTTTCTCCTGATTAAGGATTCATAAGAAAGCATCTTCATAGTTACTTAATATTTATAGCTCTCTGGTGCTTACTGGTTTTACTTTCCTTCTCTCGTTATTCTGAATTCATTAAATATTTATTAAACGCAGTCTTTTTGCCAGGCACTGCTCTGGGCGCAGAACCACGGCAAGCAAAGGCACTCTTGCCCACGTGAAACTTACCTTCCAACACGTGATGTGGGCAGTTAGGTCTCCACACTCATCTGTCAGGATGCGACCCGAGAGACCCTCACAGAGGGACTCGGGGCTGAGGAGAGGGGCACCAAGTGCTGCCTCCATCCTGTGTGGTTCACATGCCTGTCAGCATCCACGTGTGAAGACATATGTATAGCAGGGTGCAGAGTCGGGAGCGCAGGGCAGCAGCTGGGGCTGCACAGAGACACTGTGGAGTCGTTCCCGGTCCCAGTCGTGGGCATAAAGCTGGGAGCCCAGGTGGGGTCCTTCAGCAAGTGGCAGAACAACATCCGAAGACCCAGCGTTGGGCACTCCGGCAGGCAGGTCAGTGAGCACAGGACAAGCCACTTGCAGAGGCTGCCTAGAATCCCAGAGATAAACGTGCATCCAGAAGGAAAGAGGGAAGACTGTGGAAGTAGAATGAAGTGGAGAGGGATCGGATCTGGCCACGGGGAGGTTGGCAGGAGCTTCCCCGGTGTGACGGGAACCAGGGCACATGTGAGGAGCGGGGTTGGCGGTGTCAACCATGTTCATGGCAGAGTTTCATTGTGAAAGGCAGCACAAGGGTGGGGACGCTACCTTTTTTTTTTTTTTACCATTATCTTTATTTTGGTTTTTCATGCATTTCCACCATGGTGGTAGTTTATGTTCATGGGAGATACTTGGTTATAAACCAGTGACTTTTTTGTGCTACTAGGGACCAAGTCCCAGGCCTTAGCACTGAGCTACTTCCCTACCCATTTTTATTTTTGATTTCCAGATACCGGTTTCACGAACTTCCTCAGGCAGGGCTTAAATTTGCAATCCTCCTGCCCCATTCTCCCAGAGTGCTGGAATTACTGGCCTGTACTGCTGGGCCTGGCTGTAAACTGATAAAGAAAAGGGCCAGGAAGGAGAGAGGTGGGAGGGGCACATTACAAGAGCAGCGACCTTGAACAGTAAGATCTGGATCTCATTATCAGTATAGATGGAGACATTTGAGATGAGAGAAGTGGCCTGTGGTGATTTTAAGGATTCCCGGTGCAGAAATGGGGTGGAACAGTGAGCCAAAGACACAACTGGCAGGACTGCTGAGGCCAACAGAGAGCTCTTTAAAATAGCGCGTGTTGCTATGGATGAGTTATTTGAAATAGTTTAACAATAAGCTCCAGTGAACGACAGATAGATTGACTTAAATTATCTGATTTCTCTGAACATGTCTTTCCTCTTCTCTCACCGAGCATTTGAACAAGAAGAGAAGGTCTGACCTGATATGCACAAAAGGAGGTGACACATACAGGTCATGATGACTGGGGAGGGAGAGTTTTGAGGTTCCTAAGTGTCCCTGACAATATTCAAAGGAGTCTAGCTTAAAGAGCTAGGGGTTTGGGGACATTTTCCTAGAGATCCATGAGAGCCTCAGGAACCCTGCAGGTGTGTTCTTGTGTTTTGCATTTAGGACTTTACAATGTAAAGTACCTGGCAGCCTTGTACCAAAGTAACTTCCTTATTAAATTATGTTCTTTCTTATGCACAAATATCTTCCTGTGTGACTGGATAGCAGCAATAATCTGCAAGTGACTTTTATTGCCGCACAACTTTGCTTCCCTGCTCCTAGAACTGAGACTTTAGAAGGAACTCGATGATGAGTGCTGCCAGCTCTGCTTATGATATGGTGAGCCATTGCTTGAGAACCGGTACTGGTGGACTGGTGCTCTGTTGGGAGAGTCCTGCAGTGGAGAGGCTGAGCTAGAGAGAGGAGAGGAGGGAGCGAGAGGTGTGCGATAGTGCTGGTTCCTCAGCCCTGCAGCTGCTCAAGTTTGTCCTAGGCTATCTTAATCACAAAGAAAAAAATTTTTTTGAGACAAGGTCTTGCTATGTAGCCTAGGCTGGTCCTGAACTTGCTATGGAGCCCAGGCTGGCCTTGGACTGACCGCAGTCCTCCTGCCTCTGCCTCCTGAGTTCTGGGATTACAGGCATGGGCCACCAGCCATGCTCAGCATATGTAGTGCTGGGGAATCAAACTCAGAACCTTGAGCTTGCTAGGCAAGCACTTTAACCACTGAGCTATTCTTCCAGCCCCCCACTCCCCCCCCCCCCCCAAAGAAATTTTGTTTGCTTGTTGAGTCAAGCTTTTTCGGCTGTCTTGAGTGAAGGAGTAAGTGGTTCGGAATGCACGTGCTGCAGTGACCCTGTTTCTGTTCAGGTCTGGGTTTCATCCCTGATGGGCTGTGTGGACCTTGGACAGGAAGAGAGAAGAACACAGCACCTGCCCCCCGTGGGGCTGTTGTGAAGATAAGAGGCAGCTGGCGTATGCAGGAAGTTGCTAGGATGGTGTCTGGGGCGTGGTCATTGTTTGGGGGTGGCCACCAGTGTTCGAACAATTATGACTGCACTTTGCTATAATCAGATGACTTTAAAAGACTGCGGTTTGTGATGTGCAGTTCTCACCTAGTCCATTTAAGGAGACCAGAGGGCTGGGGCTGCCACTCAGCAGTAGAGCGCTCGGGTAGTATGCGGGAGGTTCTGGGGCCCATCCCAGCACCCGGCCCCAAATAATAAGCCAAGGACAGAGTGAAGCAATGAGACACTGTGGGCCGATGCATTGGATCCTCAGCTCTGACACATGTTCAGGCCTGTTAGGTTGTAAGCAGGAGGCGTCGGAAAAGTCACCACAGGAATTGCTGGCTTGTGGTACAAGCGTTCATAGCAACATCACTTTTGATCCTTCGAGCAGAAGGGTAGTGATTTTCAATATGAATACAGACTAGAAAGAGGGGCCTCACCGTCTTTCTCACTTTCTGGGTTTTAAGGAAATTCGGGCCGCCATCTATAATTGTAAGGATGACAAAACAGCTTAATTCCTTGTCCTTTTGAGTGAATCAGAATTTACACAAAATCTTCACCTCTGAGTCTTATACTTCATTGTTTTCTGGCTGTTTCTCAGCTACTTTCTCATTGCAGGGACATGTGATACCGCTACTTAAGGTAGGAAAGGTTTACTTAGCTCAGTTTCTGGAGGGCTCATTCCACTCATGGGCAGCTGGCAGTGGTGCCTTGGAGGAGGGTGGAGGCATAGCTGCTGAAGAGGAAGGAGAGGGCAAGAAAGGGAGGGTGGCATACCCTCCTGGTCTTGCCCCAGGGACCACCCGTGGCGGCCCAGCTCTGCCTCTCACCACACAAGAATCAGCGGGTCGACCCACTGGTATTGTCAGCCCTCAAAGTCACCGCCTCCCCCAGGACACAAAGCTTTTGGG
This sequence comes from Ctenodactylus gundi, assembly GCA_004027205.1. Taxonomy (NCBI): domain Eukaryota; kingdom Metazoa; phylum Chordata; class Mammalia; order Rodentia; family Ctenodactylidae; genus Ctenodactylus; species Ctenodactylus gundi. The sequence continues at coordinate 152,712 of PVKB01002558.1, forward strand.
GGATGTTTCAGATCCAAACCAGAACAGTCTGGAATAAAAAAACATCTCTATCCTTCAAGTTGCTGCAATTCCAGAAGGAATTAGAATTCTTAAGATGGCAATTTAAAACAACTCTACATTGTTACGGTTACATGTTTCTACAATTGTACTTGCATGTACTCAACTATGTGTAAGCAGTGTGGAAGGGTGCCAAAGTGAAGCCCTCCTCGACACCATCCCCACCACAGGACTGCTCTGCAGAGGTCATCTTTTATGTTTGTGACATAAATCAGCAAAGATTTGTCATCTTAAAGGTCTGTATCTAAAAATTCTGAACTGCATCTAACCAGGTTAAAATCAAGTTAATGGTAAGATACAAGCTTAGGGTTGCAGGTGTATAATCTTGGCATTCTGGGAGGCTGAAGCAGGAGGATCCTAAGTTCAAGCCCAGCCTTAGCAACTTACTGAAACTCTGCCTCAAAATCAAAAATAAGAAATGTGCTGTGGACACAGCTGTGTGTGAAGGCCCTGGGTTTGATACCCAGTACCATCAAAATCAATCAATAAATAAATTCCCAGTACCACATAAATAAATAAATAATTAAATAAAATGAAAAAAGTGCCTCTTCTGGGCTGTGCTTCTTCTGAAGGCTCCAAGGGAGAGAGCCCTCTTCTGGGCCTTTCTGCCTGGAGGCTGCTCACTTTCCCCCACAGGTGGCTTTCTTCTCCCATCTTCACAGACAGCAGGAGCAGGCCATGTCCTGCTGCCGTCTCTGGTTCTCCTTTAGCCTGTCTCCCACTTTGAAGGACCCCTGTGATCACACTGTGCTCACCATTGTCTTCTTTCTGTCACGTGGTCACATAACTGCCTTAAATCCCTCCAACGTGTAGCCCAACCTGGGCACAGGCTCCATGTCTAGGGTATGGATGACTAGGAGGCTGCTATTCTGCTTGTAACCTCTCACCATGAGTACTTATTTATTTCTATAGTTTGGATCATGAAAGTCCCCAAAGGCCAATGTTTTGAAGGCTCAGTCCTCAATCTGTCGTCGTTGTGCGTATTAGCAGTACATCTGTAGAATGTGTTCATGGTATGATTTCTACATGAAGCAGTATACATGCTTATTTTGATTTTTTTAATTGCTCTTTTGAAAGACTCCATAACCTTAGCTACTTTTTTGTTGCTGGGACATGATACCCAACAACCACAACTTAAGGGAATAAAGATTTAGATTAGCTCACAGTTTCTAGAGGTCTCAGTCCATTCGTGGGCAACTGGCAATGTCAGGAAGGGTCAAATGGAGAGGAACTGTTAATGGCTTGGCAAGACAGGAAGCAGAGCTTTCATACATCTTTCTGGATCGTGTCCCCGTGATCTTCCCCTTCTGGGTCAAGCCCCAGTGGTCCGCCTGTCTGACGAGGCCCTGCCCCCTGCAGCATGAGAAATCAATGGATTAACTCCCATGATCAAATCACCTACCAAATCTGAGGCACTTGGGGGACATTCCACATGATTTCTAGATAAAGCAAGAGATAAGACTTATTTTGATAATTTCTCCCCAAGTTGCCCTCCTAAAAGACTCCATCCATCCGCTAATCCTCCCCGAAGATGATTAAGAATACAGTTCCACACAGTTTAGGGGGATTCTGGGATGCATTTTTTAAAATAAAATTAAAGGTTGTTTTTTACAGAAGTAAAAAAGTTAAACTTCACTGCTATGGTAGATTAAAAACAAAACACACACCCACAAAGATCTCTTTTTCCTTTGTTTTTCTTCTATAAAAAATGTATAGTATGTGGAGTCCGGGCTCTTACTAGTTACCAGCCTCCCAGAGGAGGCTTCTGCCTGAGTCCCATCAAGGATAAGTTCTAGACACCTTCTGCCAGCACCTTGGCAGCAGCTCACAGGCTTGATATCAGAACAGGCCAGTGGCACGAGCCAGTCAGCTGGGACCGAGACAGCCACCGCACTGAGAGTTTCCACCTGGAAACCGTGCTCAGGATTGGAGGATTATTCATATTTCTCCTTCTCACACGCTGTCTGGGTTCGTTCCAGATGTTCCTTTCACAGAGGGAAGCTGAGCTGTGCTTGTCAGGTGACTCCGTGGGCTCTGCCTCTGAGCTGAAGTGCCTTGTCTCCTGGGAAGCATGGGGCCCCCTGCAGGACACTCGGCCGTGGCCCTGGCTGTCCTTACTGACCTCGCAGCCAGGAGTATGCCACCAAGAAGGCTTCACAGCTTAGCTCATTGGGATTCCTTTTCCTTTGAACTCCTTTTTTATATTTTTATATATTTTCCTTTTTCCCCTCCTATTACACTTAGCACAGAATACTGGGAATTATGCCAGCTGTCATGCAAGCTGCAGACACGAGGACAGCCTGGTCCCTCCCGAAAACTGCTTACCTTTTATGTCCAAACTCAACTGTTCAGCCTTGTTGCCCCACCAGACCTGTCTGGCAGCATTTTCTATTTTACCCTTCAAAATGCCTTAGTGTATGTACTGAGCTAACGGACTAGTGAGAGTTCAAAAGGTCTGCTGCTTATTATCGTATTGTTTTTTTAGACTGCAAGTGATTAAAATGCTCCTTCATTCAAGGTCAAAAAGAAAGAGGTGAATATTTAAATTTATAATCATAAGTAGTAGGTGGTTAATGACAGTGATAATTTTCTGGTCACTTTCTGGTGTATTTCTGCTTATTTCAGCCTTAGCATTTTTCACTATGTGGGATTTTCTGGGTTTGTTTTGTCCTGTTTACTTTGGACAACACAAACCCTTCGTAGACAGGGACCTCATCTGTCTTGGTTACTGCTGTGTCCCGACCATTCAGAACTCATGGGTACTCAGTGAATAGATGAAAGAGGCCTTTTGAGCCCCCAGCAGGTACTGTATTTTGACACACTCATATGTAATGTCTACTTGGAAATCTATAGGCAGCGTAAACAAACAAATAAAACAATGATCTTCCCTCCTCTGTCTAGCGTGCTGCACCCAGAGCAGTGCAGTTGTGTGTGTTAGTGCCTCCTTCAGTGAGGACCATCACGTCATTGTTCTCTAGCAGAACTGAGCGTGTGAATCAAAGGACAAAATGTGGTCCTGGTCCTTGGGAGTTCAAAGAACGCTCTTGTCTGTCATCCCTCTGGTGCAATTAGAAGGAGCAGTGAACTAATACATAATGTTACTTGAAAAGCAATTTCCTTTCCTATTCTCCCTGTTTAATTAGTCTGTTTTCTTTTTGAGGTTTTGAGAAGATTTTGTCCCTAAAGCAGAATCATTTAGTAAGGTGCATTTCGTGCTTTCACTTAGGCCCATGTCTATTCTTCTTTTAACTAAATCTTGGCTCTTCTGCTAGTCTGTTTATGCTACCAAAACAAAGTAAACAAAGCAGATGGTGCACACAGCAGAAATCCTGTCTCACAGTTCTGGAGCCAGGGAAGGTCAAGATGCAGGTGCCTGTTGATTTGGTTCTTGGTGGTTCCCGATTCCTGCTTGGGATTGTGTCTTAGTTACTTTTTTGTTGCAGTCATCCACAAATTTAGGGAAGGAAAGGTTTATTTCAGCTCACAGCTCAGAAGGTCACAGTCCATTCAGGGGCGGCCGGCAGCAGTGGAAGTACATGGCAGAGAGAGAGGTCGAGGCAGCTTCTCACGACATCACAAACAGGAAGCCAAGTCAGGGCAAGTTGAGACTCATCCTCCAAGGAAGGCAGGAAGCAGCTTATGAATCCTTCCAGGTCTCATCCCAGTGATCACCCCTCCTGGATCCAGGTGTGGAAGGTGTGGTAAGCCCCCACTTCATGCCTGTAATCCAGTTTACCTGCTTGTAATACAATTTGCATGCCTGTAACCCACCCCTTCAGACTAGGCCCCTATCTACCAACAGCACAAGATTCCATAGACAATCTGTAACATTCAAATATATGAGACTCTTGAGGGACATTCCAGATCCAAACCAAAATAGACTTCCACTCCTCACTGTATCCTCAGCTGAGATTTCCTCTGGGCTTATATGGAAACAGACTAATAAGAAAGTGAGCTCTCTGGTGTATCTATAAGGGCACTAATCCTGGCATTCAGAGGCCCACTGCCCATCTCATCAAAACTAATCACCTCCCCGAGACCCCAAGCCTCCACGTGTCTTCCCACTGGGAGCTGAGCCTCCACTTCAGAATTGGGAGTTGAGGGAACACAAACATTCTAGTAATAGCAGCCAAAGCATCTTTGAAAATACCTGTCTATGCTGAGCATTTATTTAGGTCTTTTGAAAGTAGAAGCAACACTGCTGGTGTGAGTGACTCTTTAATGTTTGTTGGTTCTGCGAGTATTTCTTGTTTGTGCTATAGGACACATTGGCTTGTGCATCTTCTAACAACAGGAAAGTGACGATGGAAAAAGTATCCACACTTCCAAAGATACTCCTTGACTGCCAGCAAGGGTGAACCTGGATACATCAAAACTCCCAACAACCAGTGCTGTGTAGCGCAGGGCCCTAGAGGGCAGCAGTTGCCACTACTACTGCCAGCCTGGGAAAGGATCTCAGTTTGAAATTCCAAGTATGGTTTCTAATGAATACATGTTGTGGTTGCTATGTCCTTTTTCTTATGTTTTCTCCATTTTATTGATATGTATAAGTGCAAAATTTAAGGTTTACATTGGTTTGGGTCATTTTGTGCACATACATATCTAGTCAAGCTAACAAGGCCTTCCCCGCTTTCCTTTCGATCCACCCCCTACTCACTCCCACAGCCCCACCCCCCGCTTCCTTTCCCTTTATTTTTCACTTTAAGTTCTGTGAGATAATTGTGACCTGGGATCTGGGTTTCTCGACCTGGGATCTGGGTTTCTCATATCATCAGAGAAGCCATTCGATATTTCACCTTCTGCTTCTGACTCACTTCACTAAGCATGATGGTTTCAAGTTTTTTCCATTTGCACAAAGCATTTAACCATCTCTCTCTCTCCTCTCTCTCTCTCTCTCTCTCTCTCTCTCTCTCTCTCTCTCTCTCTCTCTCTCTCTCATAATTTGAGACAGGGTCATGCTCTGTAGCCCAGGCTGGTCCTGAACTCACTGGTG
>PVKB01002558.1:157861-180484 GCA_004027205.1 Ctenodactylus gundi
CCCCCGCCGACTTCTTCATAGGGATAGAAAATCATTTCTAAGCAACCCTAGAATTAGAAGTTAAATTGTTAGTCAGCCCCAGTGGTGCAGGCATATAATACCCAGCACTCTGGGAGGCAGGGGCAGGAGGTTTACGCCCAGCCTGGGGAACTTAGCTACTTAGTGAGATGCTGTCTTAAAAATAAAAATAAAGAGGCTAAGGATGTAGCTCAGTGCGAAGGCCCTGGGTGCAGCCCCAGTGCCACACACAAAAAATGTTTCAGAAGTTTTAAACTCTGGAGAATTTGTTGAGGGAAGTAGAAATAAATATAGTATAATTAAATACAGAAAAATTTAATTTGTTCTGGAATATAAGATGATTACATGTATTCCTACTTACTGTGTATTCAGTGATCAAAAGGTCTTGTGTAGCAGTTTGTGAAGCCCTTCTAATCTCTTTGAAGACCTCTTATGGATACAAATTAATGCCCTCTATTGGTGAAGACAGCAAGAACAAGAACAAGAACTCTGAACCACAGCATACGTAGCTTGCTGCAGCCATCTGAGAAACTGCCTACCCGGCAGAACAGAGGCTGAACAGATCTGAAGATGTAGCAGTTCCAGCCTTAGGCACGGGCCCTGGAAGACCTTGTGCTTTTGAGTTAAAGGATTTGTACAACAAAGCATACAGCATTACTTGTTTATAATCGAGAAACCTAAAGCAACCCAGATGGCCACTCACAGGAAAATGGACAGACGCTAGTGGAGGTGTACAGTAGCACCTTACGTGTGACTTGTTCATGGGGTTACACATGTTCTCCGTTCCTGAGTTTTCTAATTTATATAATGTGTATAGTGTAGATAGGTGATAGATGTACAATCAGAAATACAGTGAATGTTTAAGTTTTAAAATTGATTCCAGTGAAAGACATACTGCCCTTCAAACTTTCCCCCTCACTTTGGACACGCTTTTAACACACTTGACCTTGATGGTCATTTTGGGTTTGAGGAAGAACTACAGCTGCCTGGTGCCGGATCTCATGAATAAGGTGGATGGGGACACTGGGCAGTGATTTTATGAGTCTGTCTTTCTGTCATATCTGGTTTCCTTGTAATGACTTTTGTCCTTTCTGTTTATTTCCCCCATATTATTCTTTTTATGAGAATATGTTCCATAAATATGTAAGCCTCTGAAACAGAGAAAAGGCAGTTCATTACCAAGAACGAATATCTTTATGTATTTGCAGGATATAATAATTACATTCAGCTTGGGAGATTGCTGCCTGATCTGTCGGGGTCCCCGGGTCCCTGGCCACCATTGGGCACTGGCGATCAGGAACCAGCGAAGTCTGGGGGAACAGGGCCTAGAGGGGCATGAATAGGAGGGAATCACATCTGGGAGGCTGAATCAGTGTTAACAGCTCGTTTATTGGAGATGAGGGCCAGGCTTATAAGCAGTTGAGGGGAGGAGGGTCAGCCAGGGTAATAGGTCGTTTACTGATTGGAGGAAATTTGGGGTCTGAAAGTCTCCTAATTTGAGTGGTGGGTTGCTTGAAACCTGATAACGTGATTTCTGGTAAGAGTCTTGGGGTAGGGGAAAATTAGGAATTTGGGTAGGATGAAACCTGAGCTGTGGGCCTTCCTGGGTCTGGAATAAGAGGGAAGGATCCACTCTCTCAAGAGATGAGATTATTGGAGTCTGAGCCACCTTCCACCTTCAATTATCCCAGGCCTAGTCAGGGTTCCACATCTGATCTTTCTTAATTTCTTATCTTTTTACCATGACCCAAAAATTCACCTAGTGTTGGGGACAGTTCTGGCTTGATGCTTGGCGATTCTTCACATGTGTCCTTGAGCTCAGACCTGTGTGGCATTTCACCGTGTCTATCTTTGTTGGGGTAAGGGATGACGTTCATGTGGCACACGGGGAGAGGTTGTGGGGATGTGAAGGTTACAGGCGGCATTGTTGTATGTGCTCTTGGGGAAGGAAGGAAAACAGTTGCCACCTTGTCATGGAATTCCACCAGGTGCTGGGTTTGGGTGGATTTGTATGTTTTTCTTGTTGGGGTAGGAATCCAGCCCAGGGCCTTAACGCTGAGTTAAATCCCCAGCCTTTTTTTAAATTTTTATTTTGAGTTAGGGTCTTACTAAGACACTAAGTTGCCCAGGCAGGACTCGAACTTGCAAGCCTCCAGTCTCAGCCTCCCAGAGTGCTAGGATTACAGGTCTAGGACACCCAGTCTGGCTCTCCATAAATGTCTTTAAGCCTCTGAAACAGAGCAGAGGCAGTTCATCACCAAGAATCCTTGAATACTGCCCCTGAACTTACCCCACTGCCCTGACTTTTGTTGTTGTTTGTTTCCTAATGTCTTGTTTTGTGGCTGTTTTCTCTCAATCTCATCATGTACATATGAGCTTTAGGAGAGGATTGTTAACTCCTTGGCCACTCTGCTACTGGGGTCTTCTCTTTCTTCCAGATTTTCCTACTTGTTCTCCCATGCTCTTAGCCGTATCCCTGTTGCTGACAAGTCTTCCTAATGTCCTCGCCACTTACTCCTTCCAGCATTCCGCCACTCTTAACATCAGCAAAACGGGCTGGAGGAATGGCATAGAAGTCCTAAGTTCAATTCCCCTGTACCACATAAAGCTGGGTGTGGTAGCTCATGCCTGTAATCTCAGCAACTTAGGAGGCTGAGGCAGGCGGATTGTCCTGAGTCCAAGGCCAGCCTGGGCTACACCATTGAGTTCAGGTCCAGCCTGGTCTAGAGAGCGAGACCCTGTCTCAAAAAAAAAAAAGAAAAGAAAAGAAAAAGGAAAAAAGAAACATCAGCAGTAAAAATAAACAAGATGGTTATTGAAGTTGCATAGTGGTCCACAAAAGAGATGCCACACAGCTCCACATAACCTAACTAACCCTTGGCGTCTCAGAAGGTGACACTGGTTAGAATAATAGTCTTGACACATGTAATGAAGGACTGAGAGTTGAGACCATTCTGAGTTAGAATGGGTCCTAAATACTACCCTCAAGCGTCCCTAGCTGGGGATGTGGCTTAAGTGACGGAGTCGCTCATAGTGTAGGCAATGCCCTGGTTTTGATTTCCAGCGCCAAAGGGGGCGTGGGGTGGGGGAACAGAGGCAGAAATTGGAATTCTACAGCCATAAGTCCAGGAATGCTAGGGGCCGCTGGGAGCTGGGACAGGCCTGAGGGATTCTTACCTAGCACTTCCAGAGGGGTGTGGCCCCGCCAGCACCTTCCCACCAGGCCCCCAGCTTCAGAATGACTTCTGCTGTTTAAGCCACCACTCTGCTGTCATTTGTGGCTCCGGAGCCCAGGAACCTCAGGCAGTCGGAGCCTAAGTAGTCCCAGAGGGACTTTTATTTCATGATTAGTGAACTTTTAAAAAATAAAAGTATTCCAGAAAAGAATTGCTAATAAATAAAAGAATATGTGCTGAGTACTTACTTGTAATACATGAAGTAAGCTTTTCTTTCGAGGCAGCCAGGTGCTCCCACGTTAACTGCTAAGCATATTGTCCGAGCCTCAGTGCTTTCCCTCAGTAAGGCAAATGGTGCATTAGATTGTTTTACAGTCGTATATAACAGTCATTTTAATGCTAAATATCATTGGCTGTAAATTTCTTTAGCTAGGGATTGCCCTGTATGTATTTAAATCAGATCACCTAGCCAATGACCAGTCTCTTAAACACCTGAGGACTCACTATAAGCACCATACACTGTGGCGGCTGTTTCGGAATGAGACCACAAGGCTTGAAATCAGGCTCTACCACTGTAGATGTAAATTGTTATGCAAATTAGGTAAACTGTGTGCCTGATTTGTCTGTCAGGGTAACAATAACATCTCATTATGTTGTTGGTGAGGAATGAATGAATTCTTGTGTATTAATTACTTGGAAAAGTTTAGTCACTGTTAATCTTGCTTATTAGCTTTTTTTCTTTTTCTTTTTTTTCGGTATAGGGATTGAACACCAGGTTTTCACTCTGAGCTCCATCCTTTTAATTGTGTGTTCGAGACAGCGTCTCACTAGGTCTTGTCAGGCTGGGCATGAACCTTCTGTCCTTCTGCCTCAGCCTACCAAAGTGCTGGGATTACAGGCCTGTGCCAACAGGATGGGCTAGTATTACTTATTAGATTGTATACACTCCACCTCAACTAAGTTACAGATTCTTTCAGGCAGGGGCAGTGTCCTGTGCGTTTGAGAATCCTGGCACTACCGCAACTTTTTATATCTTATATGCACATAAATATCTGTCGAGCCAGTAACATGAATGAGTGAGTGAGTGAGTGAACGGCTTCACGTTTAAAATACCTTCTCCATGAAAGTCAGACACACAGCATTGACACACTTCTAAGGCTTGTTACAGTAAAGGATGCTTCAGAAATCGCGTAGAATCTTGAAGAGATCAAGGACCTACTCGTATAATTAAGAGGAGGAAGGAAAAGGAAGAGAGTAGGAAGTGCGAGAGGTTTCACGGTATTGTAGCCTGGAAGGGAGACGGAGACCTTGTCCCCTCTCTTTGCGATTCCAGCATTTGAGGGACGTTTTGTGCAGAATGGGTGCGTGCAGCCTAGTGCTCGATCCAGTGACACCCCTCCTGGGAATATATCCAAAAGAGGCCAAATCAACACATAGCAGAGATATATATACTCATGTTTACAGCAGCACAACTAACAATAGCTAAAATATGGAAGTCACCAAAAAACCCATCAACAGGCCAGTGGATACACAAACTGTGGTATTTATACACAATGGAATACTATGCATCAATAAAGTCCAGCAGCGTGGAAGCTTTTATAGGCAAATGGAAGAAACTTGAGATCATCATGCTTAGTGAAGTGAGTCAGAAGCAGAAGGTGAAACATCGAATGGTCTCTCTGATATGAGAGTCCCAGATCACAACTCCTTTAGAACTTAAGACAAAAGACAGAGTGAAAGAGGGGGGTAGGGTTGGGGAGGTAGAAGGGAGGGTGGGTAGGGGGAGGGCCAAAGGAGAGTGGTAAAGCCCTTGTCACCTTGACAGGATACAAATGTGCACAAAATGCCCAACCTCACTGTAAACTTTGAATTTTGCACGTATACATATCAATAAAATGTGGGGGGAGGGGGAGAAAGGGCGCGGTCCTTTACCGGTTTCTGGGATTCTCTGTGGCCAGCCCCCAGCCTGCCTTCTTTGTGCCTTCCAGCAGCTGACCCCGCCGAACTCCTCCCGCCCCTGGCTGGGCCTTTGGGTCCCTCAGGGTTTCCCTCCCTGCCTGTGCAGCTTCACTACCACCTCCCTGCAGAGATTGGGGTGTTTCCTCTGCCCTGCTCCCCAACATCCTTTCTCCCAGAGGTCAGTCCTACAGGGCATGTGGTCTGGCCATCTGACAACAGCTAACTTGGATGTTCATTCAGTTTTTAATTGCTCATGAAGCAAAGCTAAGTCCTTGCTTTGCCGTTTCACCATGGTTGCAGGCAGAAGTTCTCCTGCAATTGTCTTGGTTAAAAGAGATAAATAAAGGAGGCCCTGCCTGATGGTGCGCAGGCCTGTAATCCCTGGACTCTGGGACGCTGAGGCAGGACACTCACAAATTCAAACCCAACCTGGACATTGAGCAAAGCAGAGAGACTTGCCTTTAAATCAACTAAAAATGGGCTAGGAATGCCCTGGGCTTGATCCTAGTACCACCAAGAAATGAAAGAGAAAAAAGTAGAAGGCAACTTTAAACCAAGACACTGTGATTCATACTGTGGGTTCTCTTGCCAGTGGAGAATTAACAGTGTTCTTCGTGAGCGTCTGAGCTGTTCTGTGAGGCCAGTGTTCAGCCTCAGCCAGCTTCTGGCCCCAGGAGCAGACGCCTCCATCTTCACTTGAGGCTAAGCGGACCAGAGCTGAGCCTGGGACCCTGAGGTAGGAAGGATGTCCGCATCACCTGCCCCAGTTGCAGGTCTCACTGTTCGCTAGGCGGGATGAAGATTTGTGCCCCCGTTCTGAAATCGCCACCAGCTGTGGGCTCTTCCACTGCTTTTCACAGATTGGTCTGAACCTGTAACGATGATGCATACGGTTTCCTTGCCCAGCACTGAGCCCATTTGTATTAAATTGTTTCTGTCCGAGTCATTACCTCTCCCAAGGTCGCACAGATCTGGAGTTTCAACCTACACAAAACTGGGTATTGTGACAGAACCTTGCAGCATGGTGGGAGGAGGGGCCAGCTCCTGCCCTGGAAAGGCACATTGACCAACTAGAATTTTCTTCTGCTAGAAACACACCTGAAGTTGTATTTTTAACCCCACATTTCTTATTAGTACATATAGGCTATCCCAGTTTGGTTTCATTCTGGTAGATTTGTACCTGCACATGAAATGAGATTTTTTTTTTGAAAATTTGAGTACTAAAATGTGATAATTTTACAAAGGATTTTTTTTAGCATACGGCAACCAATAAGAGTACTGTCATTGTGATAATAGTGAGGTCACATTCTAAAAACTTCATATCCTAGCTACTGAGGCCCTAATTCTTAAAAGCTCCTCCACGTGATCTAGCAGAACAGCACCTGAACCACCTTCTCTCAAAAAGTACCCCAGGAATCCCTAAGTTTAAAGTCCGAGACAGTCACAGCTGAGATAGCATTTAGAATGAACACAGTGAATAATTATTATTTAGTTACTCACAGTTAAGCAGTCCCAGCGGCAAATATACCATCTCAGTCTCTTACTGGTGAGAAACCATTCCTCCTCTTGGGAATTGAAGCGCAGCCCGGAGTGCCGGCTGGAAGTGAACCTTGCACTGACAGGAGTCCCAGCTCATTCAGCATGTCAGTGGGCCCCACAGGAGTGGCTGGGACAACAACTGGCAAGTTCTGGCTTCTTTGGCGTTGGCTTTACTGGATGGGTGCTAGCATCGTCACACCCAGACACTGCGCCAGGGGCCTCTTCCCTGTCTACAGTACTCCAGAAGTTCTCCTGCTAGATTCCTTTATGTGTACATACTGCACACAATGTGTCCACAGTTAAGGTGAATAAGTTTCCCAGTTTACTTACTCGTTAGGTCACTTTAAAGCAGAAATCTTCATAGTTCTTACTCTGTCGTCATCACTACAACATCTGTAGCACTTATGATAGGGTCTGGCACACAGTATTCAGTGAAGCTGTTGTGGACGGGGTAGGTCAGTGGTCCCTGTGCCTAGCGTGTACGAGGGCCTGGATTCCACGCTGAAGGGAGGAGGGAAGGAAGGAAGTTGAAGTATTGAATGTTAATGTACCAATTTATCAGACTTCTGTTTGTTAAGCCTTTCTTGTTTCAGATTTACTGCCACAAGGTGGTAGCTGTATTCTACATTTTCTTTTGGCCCATCTTTCCACCACTACTCTGCAGCGGTAACTCTGTCTTGTTAACGTTTTTAACCCAAATGGAACTATGTTTCTAGGCTCTGCTTGTTCCTTTGTCAGTTCTGTTTTTTTTTTTTTTTTTTCCTGATAGGCAGTTGATGCTGTTGGATAGCAAATGTGAGCTTGAGCATTGGTATATAAATGAGCTTAAGCTGTTACAAGTGAACTTTTCTGGTTTAGACCAATGCTTTCCAAATTTCCACATGTATCTGAAGAGCTTGTTACCCAACACAAGCGCTGGGTTTGAGAGTGGGGCTTGAGAATGTGCATCTTTAACAGTCCTCAGGTTGCTGGGGTGCTGTGGTGGCACTAAGACTTTGAAAATCTGTTTTCAGTAATATGCCCACTGCTCCAAGTGTTTATTATGTATTAGCTCTCCCAGAATTAATGTTATCAATGTTTTTCTTTTTTGTGGTGCTGGGAATTGAGCCCAGGGCCTTCACACTGAGCTGCACCCCCAGTCTGTTTTTATTTTTGAATTTGAGGCAGAGTGTCTCTAAGTTGCCCAGGTTGGGCTTGAACTTGAGATCCTCCTGTCTCAGCCTCCTAGAGTGCTGGGACTACAGGCCTTTTCCCCCTGGCCTGGCTTGTTATCACTTTTAAACAGTAGCATGTATTAATACTAAACATCATATGAGAAAGGCAACTAATAGAAAGAATGACTGGGAAAAAAAGAAAGGTGGATATATTTTAAAATTGTACTAGAAATAGGCACATAATAATATATATAAATATACACATATGTATTCTGAACTTAAGTATTGCTTTGATTTTAAAGAAAAGCAATGCAAATTTACATACTGTCCTCCACAGGTTTGATAATAGGGTTTTTAAAATGCGAGTTAATTTCATAGATAGTGAAAATATAGAATATTTTTTTCAGGCCTAGAGAGTAAATAGAAACTATACAATGAGGGGCTGGAAGAATAGCACAGTGGTTAGAGTGCTTGCTTAGCTAGCACAAGATCCTAGGTTCATTTCCCCAGCACCACATAAGACGGATGTGGTGGCGCACACCTGAAATCCTAGCACTTGGGAGCCTGAGGCAGGAGGATTGCTAGGTACACGAGGCCAGCCTGGGCTCTATAGTGAGTTCAGGACCAGCCTGGACTACAAAGCATGACCGTGTTTCAAAGAACAAACAAAATGAAACAAAACAAGAAAATATACAATGAGTAATTTAACAGTAACTCTCTGCACAAAAACGCATTTTTACTAATTCATTTATATCTTTCTAATTTTGTTTTATTCAAAAAGGAGTAAATTACAGGGAAAATGTTTCAGACAAAGTAACATAAATACTTAAGGAATTATTTTATTATTTCTAGTAGCCTTATCAGAATAGATGAAATTTTGAAATGAAACTTTAATTCCACATGTTATAACACTTGTCTTCTCATGTCATCCATTTCATGGCCTTGAACTTGAGGTCTTCCTGCCTCAGCCTCCTGAGAGATCTTTTAAGTAGCTATCTAATTTTGTATCTGCTTAAAATTTATGAACTTTAAATTCATAGCTTAAATTCATATCATGGTTCCCAGGCATGTGTGTGAGCGTTACCTAGCAGTAGCAGTGACACATTGTTCAAGGTGGCTGATCTTGACATTTTCACGCCTTACCTGACCAGGTGACCAGACAAAGGTGGAAAGGGAAAAGAGGGATAAAGGTAATGACGTTGTGATGAACTTGGCCCTGAGCCAGTGCCTTAGATCTTCTCAGGAAGATTGTGCATCCTGCCAATAAGAAGAGGCAGGGGGAGGGACCTGTGAGCTAGGGATTTAAGTCAGTACCAAACACGTTTTCAGTGTGCCTCTCCCCACTTGCATGTGGGAAGGTCATCCTTTTTGCAAAAAGAAAATTAAAGCCTCATACTCTGTCATCCATGCCTCCTATGTCCATCCTTTGTTTGGACAGGAAAATTTCTACAAGCTGTTGCTAACATATGTTAACTAATAATTGTATGGATCCAAAGTACCATTGTTTAGTTTGTGTTTTCAAGTCTCTTGAGTGCTGGGATTACAGGTGTGCACCACCACACACCAGTTTATGTGGTGCTGGGGAGTCAAACTCAGGTTCTTATACCTATGAGTCGACCACGTCCCTGTATCCCTCTCATTGTTTCTGAGATAGGGTCTTACTAAGTCACTAAGTTGTGCAGGCTAGATGGAATTTGCAATCCTCCTGCCTCAGCCTCCCATGGTGCTGGGATTATAGGCTGGAGCCACTACCCACTGTATTGGCACTTTTGTTTTGTTTTGTTTTTGGTAATTGGAAGACAATGAGTTTTAGTCTATATTTTTTAAAATGTATTGATTCTTAGTATATATTTTATAATATTTCCTTGGCCTTGGCCCACACACAAAATGCAGACATTTCTCAATTTTTGGGTTTGTTGCCCAGGATGCTAATTGAAATTCTAGGCAGGGAAAAACACACCACTGGCCTTTGTGTGCTTCTGAAAGGCCTTGCTATGGGCTTGCTCAGCATAAAACTTCTCTTCCCTGGGAACGGCAGGAACCCTGTGCGGAGTGTGCAAAGTAGAGTCCTTGGGCACAGCAGGGCAGCCGCTCCCCAGCCGGAAGCTCCTGGCTCTGTGCTTCCCATGCGGGTACGGGCTGGCCCAGCCCACTCGCCGGTAATGAGAGACACCCAAGAAGGGCTCCCGCTGTCCCAAATGCTTCCCCCTCCCACACACACCCCTACCCCAGGGCTGGGTGTGAGGCGTCTCCACGGAGGCAGAGCTTGTTCTGGGCCTCCAAACACCTGATTTCCCCCTGGATTCGGGTGCTTTCCTTAAGGCTCCCCAAGGAGCCAACGGCCACAGCTCCCTAGTTCTCTGTGTTCACAGGGTTTCCAGCGTGGTGGCCCAGGATGAGGGGTTCACCTCTAACTTGCAGAGAACTGCTCCTTTTCTCCTTGGGCATCTTATTGTACACGGACCTCATTTGCGTCTATTGCTCTCTGTCTGAAGGCAGGAGGTACGTGAGGGTGCTGGCTTGTTTTCGGTGGTGCTGGGGATTGAGCCAGGACCGTCACACTGAGCTGCACCCCCAGCCTGTTTTTATTTTTGATTTAGAGACAGGGTCTCGCTTCGCTAAATTGCCTAGGGTGGGCATGAATATGTGATCCTCTTGTGTCAGCCTCTCAGAGTGCTGGGATTACAGGCCTGGCTCAGAGAGTTTTAATGAAAACTCAGACTTGGGGTCCTTAGATTAATAACTCAGGTGTGTCATTCCTATTGCTGTGACTTACCCCAGTTTCCTTAATGTCTCTGGACTTAGGATTGGGGTGTCAGTTTACTCTTCAGTGTAGTGAAGTATATACTGCAAGTTCTTCATAACCATGTGATTACCAATTGCTGATATTTCGTATTGGTTATGTATGGTTGGATGGTAACATTCTCTTGCTGTCTTTTCATGCCTAAGGAATATCTTTCCTATGT
This sequence comes from Ctenodactylus gundi, assembly GCA_004027205.1. Classification (NCBI taxonomy): domain Eukaryota; kingdom Metazoa; phylum Chordata; class Mammalia; order Rodentia; family Ctenodactylidae; genus Ctenodactylus; species Ctenodactylus gundi. The sequence continues at coordinate 168,674 of PVKB01002558.1, forward strand.
CTAAGCTTAAAGATTGGAGGGGTGGCTCCACGGTGAAAGCACTTACTTGGGCAAGCACTACGACAAGTGCTAAGTACCGAGGTTTGATTCCCCAGCACCCCATAAGCCGGGCATGGTGATGCACGCCTATAATCCCAGCACTCAGGAAGCTGAGGCAGGCAGATTGTCCTGAGTCCAAGGCCATCCTGGGCTCCATAGTGAGTTCAGAACCAGCCTGGGCTACAGAGCGACACCCTGTCTCAAAAAAAAAAAAAAAAAGAAGAACAGAAAACACTTTTGTGAAAACATTGCAAATTAAGGTTACCCATGTCAGTGGCATTGTAATTGATTAAACATTCATTCTGAGCAATTGTGTGACAAGTAATGACAACAGAGCGGTTATTTTTGTATAAAAGAGATGGAGAGCCACAGGCTTGTCATCTACGAGGCATTCCCAATGTCACCATCCAAATGAATACAAAATATAGCGTTTGTTGGCTGGTTTTCCTACGTATCATGACTTTTGGGATACTCTGTATTTCCTTTTACCTTCCAAGAAGGAAAAATGATCTCAAATGTACCATGGACTTCTGTTGAGGGAGTGGCGGTCACATGGTCCTTTGTTGGTATTTTGCCCATGGCACCTTGATTGGTTTCAGAAGTCTATCTCTGATGTATAATTTACATGGAAAAGAGTCCGTTCCAAGTGTGTGTAATTGTTCTGGAGTATGTGAGGAAAGTGCCTAAGAATATTTTCTTAGGAAGGCAAGTTGTGATGTAGGTCAATTTGGGGTGAGGGAGAGGAGACGGAGTTGAACGCAAGGGCCTTCCCACTGAGCTGCAAACTACACCGCTGCACTTTTTTTTTTTTTTTTTTTTTTTTGAGACAGGGTCTTTCTAAGTTGCCAGGGCTGAGCTTCCTCCTGTCTCAGCCTCCTAGGGTGGGATTACAGGTGTACGCCCACACGTGCCTTTGGATCTCTAACACTGGTGTTTCACTTTCCTGTTACTGTCAGGGAACCCGGGCGCAGCCTTGAGTGTGCACCTGGGAGAGGCAGCGCCCAGCCCCTGCCCGGCCTGCCCGGTGGTTGCTGGGTCGTGGCTAGTGCACCCCACCCTCGTAGCCTCTCTTTCTGTGCCGCCTTTCTTTCTTTTTCTCCCACTGAGGTTGCAGTAATTACACAGGGCAAGATGACAGGAAGGACTCCTTGGACTTGGAAGGATGTGCTGAGTCGTGGCGCGCTGGCCGTGTAAAGGGTGTGGTCCCCCCAGAGAAAGGCGTGAGGGCTACAGAGCCCGGCTGGGCCGTCCCATGCAGCGCACCCTCCTGTGCCTTCCTGCGTGTGCTCGGTGTTCAGATTGGAAACCGAGAAGGCGCGGGTGCCCTGCCTGCCTTCAGCGAAGCCAAGACTCAGACTCGGGTGTGCAGAGAAGTCTTTATGCCTCAGTGGCATGGCTCAGATGGAAACGAGACCAGGTGCCCGGTCTTCAGTATAGTGTGAACAGACTACTGGAGGGTCCCCGGGGTAGGGTGGGGGGTACAGACTGAGTAGCACACTGTAACCCTCTCGCAGACCCCTTCGTCCTCAGGACAGGCTGCCCCGGAGGCACCTCTGTGAGCTCCACGTGGTCATCCCTGCATTTTCTAGTGTTGTTTCCCTCCCACGTGGGCCTTACATTAAAATTAACTATCTGGCTTTCCCTTGTATCCCACGTTAACACCTTTGTTTCACCCAAAATTTCTTCCTTTCGATCCAGTATGCCAAAGCAAAAGGGAAAAGCTGGGAGGAGCTTCATAAGGAACGTTCCTTTTAAGACTTCAACGTGGATTGTAAGGCCTTTAAGTTATTTAAAATAAACACATCCTTGAATTCTTAGCAGTGAGTGTTCAAAACATGGACAACCTCCCAAGTGCCCGCACCTCCAGGCCCAGCACAAGCCGAGATTCAGACCGAGAGTCCCGTGGATTCTGCCACCCAGCTCCGTGCAAAACAGCGGCCTCTCTGAGGCTAGTTTCCTTTACTCTTTCATATAGTGAAGCCTTTATTTGAGTAACTGTTTAGTGTGTGTGCACGCACACACGCATGCATATGTGTGTGTGTCTGTGTGCATTGCTGGAAGTGGAGCCCGGAACCAAGGGCCTTGAGCATGCTAGCAAGGCCTCTGCCACTGAGCTGGATGCCAGTCCCTGATGTTTCTATTATTTTAAGCTCTCTCCTTCATATTTGGGCCAAACTTTATTTCCTGAATAATATATTTTACAGCAGCAGAAAATAAATAGCTAAATCAGATTATCAGGTCCTCCATTAAAGCTTCAAAGGCCCCTTGGGTGGGAATGACCCCCAGTCTCTGCTACATACCTCCAGACACACCTACACCCACAGAGGAGACAAAAACAGTGCAACCTGTAATTCTGGTCCCTCAAAAGATTAACTTGTTTCTTTCAAATCAAGTTTCCTCTCACTTTTGCTCTCTCTCTCTCACACACACACACACACACACACACACACACACACACACACACACATATATATATAAAAGCTCACATAAACTCACTATATAGCCCAGGCTAGCCTTGACCTCATAGTAATCCTCCTGCTCTTCCTCCCCCGTGTTGGGATTACAGGCGTGCGCCACCATGCCAGGCTAAGTTCTGTGTGGTGCTGGGTAATAGAACCCAGGGCCCGTGCCCTTCGGTATCTTCTTTGTCCCTCCTCCTATGATTTTTCTTCCTTTTCTTCTTTGTTACAATGTTTAATTCCATTGTAACAAATCCCTATAGTGCCACCATTACCTCCATTTTTTATTTCCTCCTTTCTCTTTCACAGGATTCTTCTCAAAAAAATCTCTGTATAGAGCGTTCCCTACCGTTATTATTCTACTCCTTGGTCTCGAGGTGGTGGGCGTCCTTCCAGCTTGGGTGAGATCACCGTCTGCGCGGCCGGGGAAGCCTGTGAGGCGGGGCAGGCAGGTGACCAGGCTCCCCTGTTTCTGGACTGCGCCTGACGGCAGCTGCACCTTCCTCGCGCAGCCTGGACTCAGATCTCATGGCATATTACTTCTGTACAGCCTTTCCCATTTAATGAATTAAGGACATCCTGCATGTTCAGAATTGTCAGGTGATGTAATCAGGAGGGGCTGCTGATGCTGTCATGCGTTGTGCTCTTGACTTGCATTCCTAAATTTAGAAAGGAATGAGGAAGCAAAGTAAGTCAAACAAACAAGCAAGCAGCATCCAGTCGACTCTGGGACATGAGCAGTTTCGGACTTCAAGGTAGACTGTAGGGAAAAAATGGGCAGTAATTGATATCTGCAAAAGCTCATTCCAAGGCAAGTGACGTATATGCAGGTTGGTTACGAAGTCACTTTTTTATGAAGAAAAAATAACTTGCAGCCATGGAGCAAACTTCTAGTGATCTTGCAACCTTGTGTGCGACAGTAGTGGAGTCCTGGATGTATATTTTGATGTTTGTTATGATGTTTGTTTCTGATGGCGTGTTTGGACACTTACCAGCGCACTGCAGTGCTTTGCTGATACAATTTGAAATATATTTTTGCATTACAATAAAGCTATCTGTGGACTTCAGAAGCAAAGGTTTTTATAGTATTAACCAGATTGTTTAAAATCTTATATGAACTCTCAAAAGACCATTTACTACATGATTCTATTTATTTGAAATGTCCAAAGTAGACAGATCTGTGAAGAGAACATAGCCCTTCACCTGTGGTCCTGGAAGTAACCGTCACCCCGTGATCCTGGAAGTAACCGTCACCCTGTGATCCTAGAAGTAACCCTCACCTATGATCCTGGAAGTAACCCTCACCCATGATCCTGGAAGTAACTCCGTTAAACTCACTGGTCCGAGGCTAGCCTGGGATCCACAGTGAGTTCAGGAACAGATTAGGCTCCAGAGCAAGACCTTGTCTCAAAAAAGAAGTTTAAAAAAAGTATGTATAGATAGATATTGCAAATGATTGAAGAATACGTAAAATCCAAGGAATACACTCCTGTTTATCCCTTTGACTTTCTCAGTCCAACCCTGACTATAACTTGATATTTATACCTAATGATATATGAAATATTGTAGCTATGTTTCCTTTTATGAAAGGAACTCTGTATTATTTCCAGTCCTTTGTATAAATATACATGAAGTTTATTTCCCTTTACATAAAATAAAATATATTAAGAATGGCTTTTAGGGGGGCTGGAGAAAAGGCACAGTGGTTAAAGCCCTTACCTTGCAAGCACAAGGCCGTGAGTTTCATTCCCAGCATCACCTAAAGCTGGGTGTGTTGGTGCATGCCTGTAATCCCAACACTCAGGAGGGGGAAGCAGATGAATCGTCCTGAGTCCAAGGCCAGCCTTGGCTATTCCAGTGAGTTCAGGACCAGCCTGGGCTACAGAGCAAGACCCTGTCTCAAAAAAATAAAAAGAAAAGAATAGCCTTTAGATGTCAGGCTGCTGGGTCAGCGGGTTATACAACCGCACCTGTAAATTTAGGCAGATAAGCCGTTTGGGGAGTGTATGCCTGTAGTCTAGACCCACCACTTGGGCAGCTCAGGCAGGAGAATCACTTGAGCCGGGCCCTTGTGGCCAGCCCGGGCAATGTCATGAGACTCCATCTTAAAATAAACAAGCATACAAAAAAATACAGCACTGAATTGCTCTTCAGACAAGGTAGTGAGAATTTCCCCAGGAGGTGTTTCTGTTATTGTTTTAACCGCCAGGACTTTCTCTGCCATCCATAAAATCTGGAGTAAGGAAATTTTCTATCAGTTCTTTATTCTGTTGTTTCAGAACAATGAGATGGTGGAGCTCCAAAGAATACGGATGAAGGATGAAATTCGAGAGTACAAGTTCCGGGAGGCCCGCCTGCTCCAGGACTACACAGAACTGGAAGAGGAGAACATCACGCTGCAGAAGCTGGTGTCCACGCTGAAGCAGAACCAGGTAAGGCTTAAAAGGTTTCACTTACACCCCGGATGGGTCCATGCTTTCAATATCCTTCTTTTTTTAGGAAAGAGATTGTCAAAATCTATTGGAACCCCTGTATTTCCCTACAATGTTCATGTGTTGACATTTTTTCCACTTCTTTTTTCAGCTAAAATGTCAAAGGAAAAAAAAAATACACCCATAAGTAGTGTAGCTGATCGTGAGCCCTTATTGAGTAAGAAGAAAAACTCAGTGAGGCCAGTTTAATTGGATACTGGTGTGGAGGCTGAAGCAAGACATTTGCAAGTTTGAGCCCAGCCTGGGCAGCTTAGTAAGGTAGCGAGACCCTGTCAGCTTAGCGACTTAGGGAGATTCTGTCTCAAAAGTAGATACTAAAAAGTGGGCTGGGATGCAGCCCAATGCAAAGGCCCTGGGTTCAATCCCCAGTAACTGAAGAAAAAAAGTGGTGGGAAGCTCGGATATAGTCAGTGCAAAGGCCCTGGGCTTGGTCCCCAGTACAGGAAAAACAAAAAAGGGATCCTGAGACAGAGGCAGGAGCAGACAGGCTCCCCCTCCCCCCAAAGTGGCTGGTCTGCTTGTACCCAGGAGGGTGGGGGGGACCCAGGTCCCCAGGAGGTGCATTAGGGCCAATCCTGGGCACTCTCAGGGCCTGCCAAGGTCCTCTGGAGTGCTCATTAACCCAGATGCGTTTCTGTGGGAGTCTGTACTGTTGCTCCGGGTGTTTCCCCAGACCCTTCTACTAAGAACTGAAATATAGAAATAAACAAAAGGGAAAACTGCACATCTCTGAATTTATTGTCTAGATGCCACGATTCCCAAGTACTATCCAATTAATCGCTTCAAAACCCATTTTTTGTGTGGCGGCCTGTTCTGGGTTATTTGTTCCTGACAAATGAGTGCACTATCAGCTCCAAATCTGTCCCAATTAAGGAAATACTGGTTTCCCTTCCTGTTGGCCTTGATTTACGGGCACTGCTGCCTGCCACAAAAACTGTCATTAATGAATTATTGAGCATAATGATTCATGTCCAAATGCGCAGATTTGTGGAAGAGGTGCCGTGCCTGCCCTCCGATCCCCAGGTCACCCTGAGCCTTCCTGGTACTGGCCCTTCGTGCAGCGCGGCCTTCCTGAGAGGGACTCCTGAGGGCAGAGCCGCTTCCGTCGCAGTGCCCAGCCCCAAGGCCGATTTCCCTTTCCGGTTTCCTTCAGAGACTTATTGTTTCCAAGTGACACTTTAAGCAGCATCTTCTCTTCTCACTGAAGTGACTCCTACTGCTCAGGTTCTGCCTTTCTCCATCAAGATGCTGTACCTAGAATAGTAGACATTAAATCCGTGCTGTTGAAAGTAGATGTTAAATTAATAGGTGGTTCAAAAAAGAAAAGCTTAGTTTTCTATTACACATGTACTTCAATTTAGAGAAGAAACTTAGTTTTAAAGTTGTAATTAACCATACCAGCTTTCTCATACTGTAATCCCGAATATAAAGTGTGGAGTTGCTGAACAGTTGATTCTACAGCTTTAGCTATATGTATGTGCTGACTTGATCCTGTGTCCCAAATAAAATTGAGTCAGAGCATACAACAGCTTTCTACTTTTTCAAACAAAAATACTTGGGGGGGTGGGGGGGTGGGGAGAAGAAGCAGCAGTGTGTGGCATAAGGAGAGGTCACCTCAGTAGTCACTCGCCCAAGAGAGGGCCAGAAGAACGCACAAACTGAGCACAGCTGTTTCTTAGATGACCTGCAGTGGGAAAAACCACCTGGACAATGCTCTAGTGGTGTCTCAGAAGAGATACTGGAGCCAGCCATGGTGATCCCAACACTCTGGGAGGCTGAGGCAGAAGGATCACAAGTTCAAACTCAGCCTAGAACTTGGTGAGGCCCTGCCCCAAAATGAAAGAAAAGGCTGGAGATACAGCTCAGTTGAAGGCCCTGGGTTCCATCTCCAGTACCGCCTTCACCTCCCACCATCCCCAAACTAAAAGATAGTAGGGGTGCGGGAAGGTCCTAAGCTGATCGAGCCTGAGCTGAACTGAGTGATCTGCAGGCAGGTTTCCTTTGGAAGCTGGTCAGGATAGGCACATTATGACCGAGCCTTCATTTGGAGGACTTGGCAACGAGGGTCATTTCTTTTGGGCAGTACCCAGGATGTCCCCGAAGCAACCCCATAGCCCCTATCGTGATGCCCAGAAGTGATTGTTGGGTGTCAATTGAGTTTGAGTTTTAGCTCCCAGGAGCAAGTAGACCTCTCAAGCAGCTAAGTTTGTGTATCTGGTCCCAGTATCACTTAACATAGGTATAGAAAAATTTACATGCCCAATACATATCACCTAAAGCAGGAAGTTATGTTATTTTCAGGTATCTTTCTAGAAGGCCAGGTACTATTTTTTTAATCAAGTCAAGGGGCTTCACACTCTATTTCCCCTTGTCTTTTTCCTTCCTTCCTTCCTTCCTTTTTTCCTTCCATTCATTCTTTCTTTCTTTCTTTCTTTCTTTCTTTCTTTCTTTCTTTCGACAGGGTCTCAGTAAATCTCTGAGTTGCCAGGGCTGGGCTGAAACCTCTGATCCTCCTGCCTCAGCTTCCCAGAGAGCTGGGATTATAAATCTGCACTACCAGACCCATTGAGACCAAATGTTTTCTCCCCTCCACACATGTCTGGTAGTGTGTGTGTATCTATGCATATATATGCAATACACAGTGGCTACATTGAGCTTGAGTATTTTGTGCACATATGTATCATGTCAACATTACAGTTTCCCCCTCCCCCTTTTTGGCCTTCCAGCTCCCTCTTCCATCCCCTCCGCTCCCACTATCACACCCATTTGGTTCTTGAGTGGTTAAAGTGTTTGCCTAGCATGCTCAGGTCCCTGGGTTTGATCCCCCAGCACCACATAAAAATTAAGTGAGCATGGTGGTACACATTTCTAATCCCAGCACTTGGTAGGCTGAGGCAGGATTCCCTTGAGTTAGGGGCCAGCCTGGGCTGTACAGTGACCAGAACCAGTTTACCAGTTTGGACTACAGAGTAAGATGTGAGAGACTCTTCCCGCCCTCCCCCCAAAAAAAAACTTGCAGTCCCTGTAGGAAAGACAGGTAATATACTCCTAGCTATCCCTAAATGTAAATATTAAAGCCTCATTTCAGTTTGGCAATTAAGAGCCAGATTAAGAATTCTAGTGTGTCTAGACACTAAAGAGGACTTCCAAAACTGCTTCAGAACGCCAAGGACAATGGGGTGAGTGTGTTCAAGGTGAGGAGGATTCTGAGGGAATTAGTGGCAGTATCTTTTACTATAATAAGTTTTTATAATTTAGACATTAACCACATTTTTCGGCCATATTGAAATTTCAGTTGCCTTTTTCTCGAAGCATCTTTTAACACTTTGTTTATGCATCATATATTCCATGCAGCACAACGTAAGCACTTTTTTGCTGCAGTAACATTCTCAGGACTCATACTTACAAATAGCATTCTTAGAATCTTCCTGTGCTCCATGCCTTGCAGAGCTTGTTACGTGCCGCACAGTGCAGCGAAGGATTCTTTAATGAAAGACCGCTACACTGTTCTCATAGGTAACTAGTGTTCCTGGAGACATCACGTGTTGAGCCTTTCCATAGTGCATTTCATGCACCTCATGGGCCAGCGGCCTTCGCCTCCTCCTTGGGTATTTCCCATGGGTGACTGGGCACAGGCTGCCATGGGAAGGACTCTGTCCTTTACCTGCCCTGTGGGCGGTTCAATGTCATGAGCAGGACTGGCCAGGAGTGTCGAGAAAACGTGATGTGGCCACTTAGAGGGAGCAGATATGCCCTTCCCTGGCCCCTCCCACATCCTGGAGCAGGCTCTGATGGCAAGCTACTTGGAATCGTGTAACGGGAGTACAAGACAGTGTGACAGGGAGAAGGAGCCTCGTCCTTCCATGGCCTCATGGAGCAGAGATTCCCTAATGGTCCTTGGCTACGTGCCTCCTTACTCTCGTTATAGGAAAGGAAAAACTCTCTCCCCACTCCCGCCTCCCACCAGTACCAGGGCCTTGAAGGGTGAGCTACATCCCTAGCCCTTTTTATGTTCTATCTGGAGCTGAAGTCTCACTAAGGTGCCAAGTTGCGCGGAATGGGCTGGAACTTGCAGTCCCCCTGCCTCAGCCTCCCATCTTGCTGGGGTTAGAGGCCTGCTCCGATAGACCTGGCCAAACCTTCCGTCTTGGTAGGGTGTTCCTATTTAGGTCTGTGTTACAGCAACCATCTCTACATCCCAACTAAACCTATATCCTACTTTTTGTAAGATAAATGAGATTATAAGAAGAAGGAAAAGAAATGATAATGGGAAGAATGGCTCAGTGGGCCTAGCAAGCGGTAAGTCAAACGCTAACTACCCGAGTTCAAATCCCCAGCACCAGATAAGCCGGGTGTGGTGGTGCACACCTGTAATCTCAGCAGTCAGGAGGCTGAGGCAGGAGGATTGTTGTGAGTCCAAGGCCAGCCTGGGCTACAGAGTGTGTTTAGGTCCAGCCTGAGCTACTGAGCTACAGAGCGACACCCTGTCTCAAAAAAATAAAGAAAAAGAAAAAAGAATACGATCTCCCTTTTAACTTTTTTTAAATTTAAGTTCAGACTGACAAGTACTAAAGTAAATATTTTATTAGCAACTGAAGGATGACGTCTACGTTGGTTAAATGTTTGTTAGAAAGCCCAGTTCTGTTCCAAACGCTCTGCAAGAGTGCTGGGCACATGGAGGGGCATGCGGGCAGCAGAAGTCCCTTTTTCTAAGCAGATTGCAAGGCAGTTATGGAGATAACAACTTATTAAAAGGTGGCGTGTGGGTAGTCCCACAGAAAAAGAGCCAGGAAAGTGTGGGGCTCCGAGGAGAGACCCTGCCACCCGTGGGCTCTCATGACCAAGAAGGTGCTAGGGTTGGCTCGTAATGGATGGCAATTTTGAAAAAACATGTTACGTGGATGAAAATACAGGTCCTTATGTTAGTGGGTACTTCATCACAGTTCTTCCAAATTCTACCCCTAAACACTGACTCACAAAATTGGTTTTTGCTTTCTCACCCTACTCTCACATGTAGATCTTCTAGGTCACATTTGTTCTTGGGTATAAAAATGTCCTCTTCACTGACAATGAACTAAAACGAAATAACCGTGGTGATTAAATCATTTTGAGGGGTGAATATTCTTATACATTATGGAAAAGCATCCGTCATTTGTTAGGCCCGCAGCGCCCCCTTTTGGCCACAGGATAAAGAATAGAAAGGAATCCCAGCCCCTTGGACACTTTTTCCATCTCTGGCAAGAAATAAAATTATATATGTCACTGCATGTAAAACACATGTAAATTTTAATCTTACATTAGTATACACACAACATTCAGTCATTATATGTAGGATTCCCTAAAGATCACCATACATGTAAAAAGTGGACAATATAACATAACATAAAATGCATTCGCTCGTGATTCATTTGGCATAATATTTGAACTAAAAACTAATGCTACAAGAAAAATTATGCAAGCACTAAATTCAGTGTACAGGGTGTTCAAAAATTTTCATATGCAAGAAAAATTAAACTTTGGGACAACTTGCAAATTATCATATGCCTATAATATATATTCATGTTATGTTATTGACAATTATACATAATGCTTTATCTTGTCTATAATTAATTATATAATGTAACCATAATGATTATATTGTTGGTTTCTTCTAGCGAACCCACCCTGTGTTACTGTAAGGGTATACTGTATGGTTTTTCCCACTATTTTTATTAATGTACATATGTAATAGTGTTTACAATGAGCTTGAGTATTTCGTGCACATATGTATCACATCAACTTTATGATCCCTTCCCATTTTTGACCCTCCCACCCCCTTCCCATCCCTCCCCCAACTCCGGCTATCATTTCATGTGATTCTGTAGAATGGATATGTGTTTTTCAAGATACCTTGCAGACTGATGTTATAGTGGCAGGGAGGCTGCTGGGGATCAAGCCCAGGGCCATCACATGGAGCTGCACCCCGTCCACTTTGATTTTGACTTTGTAACAGGATCTCATTGGGTTGCCCACACTGGGCCTGCGCTTGGGATCCTCCTGCCTCAGCCTCCCCAGTGCCAGGCTGGCAGACCTGCCTCCCCGTGTTCTCGCTCTCTTAGGCGCGCCGTCCAAGGGCTCGGTCCCGCCGGCTGACGCGTGTCGGTTCCCTGTGTGCTGCAGGTGGAGTACGAAGGGCTGAAGCACGAGATCAAGCGCTTCGAGGAGGAGACGGTGCTGCTCAACAGCCAGCTGGAGGACGCGCTGCGCCTCAAGGAGATCGCGGAGCACCAGCTGGAGGAGGCGCTCGACACGCTCAAGAACGAGCGCGAGCAGAAGAACAGCCTGCGCAAGGAGCTGGCGCAGTACATCACGCTGGGCGACAGCCACCTGGGCCTGGCCGTGGACGGGCTCAAGTTTGCCGAGGACGGGAGTGAGCCCAACAACGACGACAAGGTGAACGGGCGCGTCCACGGGGCGCTGGCCAAGCTGAACGGGGACTACCGCTCGGCCGCGCTGCGGAAGGGCGAGGCGCTGCACCCGGTCTCCGACCTCTTCAGCGAGCTCAACATCTCGGAAATCCAGAAGCTCAAGCAGCAGCTCATGCAGGTAAGGACTGGGGGTGCCCCGGCCAGGGGCGGCGTCTGGGGGTGCCGGGAGGATCGTGCCCAATTCCCGCACCAACGTGTTGCTGCTTCAGCTAGAGACTGAGAGTGCGGCACTCTGGAAGGTAGAGGCGACAGAAAGAAAGCTCTCATGCGCATCACTTTAAGACATGAGCTCTCATGCCGGGCCCGGAGGCACAGGCCTGCAGTCCCAGCCCTCTGAGGTCGGAGGGTCTCAAA
>PVKB01002558.1:180584-270501 GCA_004027205.1 Ctenodactylus gundi
CCCCCCCCCCCCCCCCCCCCCCCCCACACACACACGCAAAGAGAAAGAATTAGTTTCATATGGTGTTCTGAGACAGGGTCTGCTCCTAAACCCACTACGTGGCCCAGGCTGGCCTGAAACATGTGACATACCGCCTGCCTCGTCCTCTAGGGTTCTGAGATTACAGATGTGCACCACCATGCCCTGCTTATTAAGGTGCGGGGAATGGAACCCAGGGCCTTGTGCTTACTGGGCAGGCACTCTAACCATTGAGCTATGCCCCTAGCTGCAGATTAGACTCCAATCCCATGTAAGGAAAGACAGATCCTTGTTGCATTTCTGACCAATAAAAGCCTTGGACAGAAAATGCAGTTTTCCACCATAAGCAACTGTAATCACATTAAAGCCTTACAAGACATAAAAGAACCTCCTCTCTGCAAATTCACCAAGAACATCATATAATTTAAAAAGCAGAACAGGTGTAAACCTAAAACTAAAGAAATGTGGCTGCTCCCCGCCGAGCGGAGGCTTACACACCAGGGGCGCCATGGAGAGCCAGGGCCTGCAGCCTTCTCCCACCAGTCTGGGCCCTCCTGCTTAGTCCCTCCTAGTGGAAGTGGGTCAGCACCAACCACATCATGTTGCACAGGACGGGTGGGTGTTTTTTGCAGTACAAATTGCTGGCTTCATATAGGCCTAGGAAGTCAGGAATCCAGCTCACCGAGCTTGTTAGGTGATTAAATCTGAAGTTTAATACTCAAAATCCATCTTTCTGCCGTTCTTTGGGCACAGCTAGTTAAATTGGGGGCTCTTAGGACTCCAGCCATCACCTGTGTTTATAACAAACAGAGCTTCACATTTTCTGCCTCCACGGACATATGGACTGAAAAATGAAACTAGCAGAAAGAAATAGATCAGTGATGGAGAGCTGATGGCTAATTTGTGTTTTATTTTCTTCTATTCTCGTGCTGGGACGGAACCCAGTGCCTCTGGCATGCTGGGCAAGCGTGCTGCCTCTGAGCTATACTCCCAGCCCCAAAGGTAATTTTTAGTGGGCTTTTTTTTTAATCCTGCCTCGAGACTTAACACATCCTGCACTTTACTTATAGCACTTGTAGCTTTGCTAAAAGAAAGTTTCTCACTGCAGTGTTTAGTTTTAATGGAGATACAAAGACATGGCTAGAAAATGTGTCTCACATCGACTATCCCAGGAGCACAAAGTCCAGGTCTATGTAGGTGATGTTTTCCAGTGGGTTTTTTTCCCTCTCAGCTGACACTAATACAACCAGGTTAATAGAAAACCTCTACCCAGTTGTGAAGATTGTGGGCTGGTGTCGCGGCTCAGTGCTAAACAAGAACCTGGTGCGCACAAAGCTGTGGGCTTGATCCTCAGGCCTGGGGCAGGAAAGTTTCACATGATAAACATATTCATAAGGATGTGTGAACCCAAATATGACATGTTGGTGGCTTTGCGATAAAATTAGTGAGCTGAGCATCTTCATTCTGCATTTTATTTTGGTGGCAGTGTAGAAGATATTAGAAGAAGAGCTTTAGTGCGTAAGGAGCATGTCCATGGTCAGCCAGGCAGTCCACTGGGTGAAAGCTCAGAGGCCTTCTCACATGTAACCCTAATAGTATCTAAACTGGAGAACATGGAAGTCTACAAAAGATGAATAGCTTGATCAAAAGAAAGGTGACGCCGGGTCAGGTCTGTAATTACAGCACTCCAGGAGACTAAGGCAGGAAGATCGCAGGTTCAACTCAGCCTGGGCAACTTAGTGCCCTGGGGACACCCTGTCTCAAAATTAAAACCAAAAAGATGGACTGGGGATGTGGCTCAGTGCAGAGGTCCTGGGTTCCATCCCTAGCACCCCCACACAAGACAGAAGAAAAAGAAACAAAAAGCCAGACTCTTAGGTTCTCAGCAGCAAAAAGTCATTACCTGAAACTGTCCCACGTTGCAAAAGGTTTAGCATCTCATGCCCAAAGCCCTGAAGTGCTAGTGACATATCCTCAGTCACGTGATGACCAAAAATGCCCCCCACCTGTCAGTGCTCCAAGCACCAGCTGCTGGCTCATTCTTAGGGGATTTTACTCTCCATGAGGTGGAGACACAGAGTCGCTGCCTCGAGTATCAAGTGCCCTAAAGGATTATGAGCTTCTAGACGAGAGAGCTTGGGGCAGCACCGGTACCCCGCCAGTGCTCAGTGATTGGAGCTGCAGTCACTGTTTCAACTCTGAGTGCCTTTCATTTATGAATCACTGAGTGTATTTGTCAAATATTATTCTTGTTATTAGCAGTAATAGTTATTTTTAAACTGGGCTCAAGGATCGCCATCTCAGAAGGGACGGACAGGGGCGGTGTGCCATGGTGAGTCTCCCGGTGTAAGGGCAGGTGTGGAAAGGGGTGTTTGTGGGGCACCAAGAGCGTGAGAAAATCTCCCTGTTCTTCAGAAAGCTGCGTACCCTCCATCCCCTATTCACGCACAGCTAACACCGACATCTATAAAGACAGATGGGGCCCAGGCTACATGTCCCCAAGGCTGCTCCCAGCTGTGACAGCAGGCTCAAAACAGGAAGGGACTTGTAGCTTCCAGCCCCAACACTACTCACATCGCTAAATGAGAAGGTTTTTTCTTTTGGACGAAGAGACCGTTTTTCTTCTCATAATCATCATTTTGAAAAAAGTATCAACTTTTCTAAGGAATATATTTCATTGAAACTGTTGGCTACAACAGAGTATCTCCCAAAGTGAAAAGTGGTCATGACCTAATTGTATTTCCCTTGGGATTCACTTATCTAAGTAAACTGTAAAATGCATTTGCTATGAGTTTATCATAATTGGCTTTCATGTTAATGAAGTTGGAAAATAATAGTGGCATTTCTCTTTTTTCCCATTTTATTGATATGTATAAGTGCAAAATTTATGGTTTACAATGAAGTTTAGCATTTTGTGCACCTACGTATCTTGTCAAGAACTTTCCCACTCTCCTTTTGTCCCTCCTCCTACCCATCTCTCCCTCCCTCCCCACCCTACCCCCTTCCCGTTCCATGATATAGCTGTGATCTGAGTCTCTCATATCAGAGAGACCATTCAATGTTTCACCTTCTGCTTCTGACTCACTTCACTGAGCATGATGTTCTCAAGTTTCTTCCATTTGCCCATAAAATAGCGGCATTTCTGATAAACAAAGTAATACTTATGCACTGTGAGGCGTGTTCTGTGTGTGAACACCGCTGTTCTGGACATCCGAGGAGAAGCCCATAAAGGGCATGTTATCTGTGGCTATCAGAAAGCTGGAGAGCCAAATGTGTTTTGAAATTAAATGTCTGGTAGATACCTGTAACCCTGTAAGATGCTGAGGCAGGAGAACCCAAAATTTAAGCCCAACCTGAGCAACTTAGTCATTTAACAATGATCCTATCTCAAAAAAAGCTGGGGGTGGGATGGGGGCTCTTGGAGATGTAGCTCATTGTGACAGGCCTGGGTTCATTGTCCCGTACAGAAAAGTAGAGGGTAATCGGCAGCAAATGCCATATATGAATATATCATGGCATCCCCTATGGGCTCCAGTGTGGCACTCACCAGTCAAATAATGCAAACATTGAAATATTAATTCTGAAGTTTCCCACTAAATACAAATGTTTGATATTAGTATTAACCTGTATATAATGAAACGTGCTGATACTCTCACCAAAAAGAACAGGACACCCAGGATCATGGAAGGCCTTCCATCAGTCCCAGGCACATCTGCCACCCGTCCATACCTCAGGCTGTGTGGACGTTGCCACTGTGTGAGTTAGGATCCAGCCTCCATCTGGAATTGCTGGCACGGGGAGACGCAGCTGTCATAGAAGAGCCATTGCTGTCCTGGGAGGCCCTTTGGCTTAGTTTGGGATTGCTTCAGCAGGAGTCAGAGCCGCGTCAGAGTGACAGCTGCATGCCCCAAATCTAATGCCTGCCTTTCGCTAACATTGACAGTTTGTGACAATGTGAAGGGGTACAGGCCGAGACAGAAGCACCCTGCACTGGCCAGGAGACTGCCTTCAGGATTTAAGATTTTCTTTTTTTTATGATTAAGGACCTCTTTGATGGATGGGAAGACTAAGTTCCAAAGATCCACCACATGGTTATTGCTAGTAACCATGAGCATATTCTTAAAAAGTACTCGGAGAGTAGATTTTCCAGAGATGCATGAGGTAACACATGTAAGTATCTCAATTTAGCCAGCCCACAATGTGTCCATATTTCAAAGTGTGTTGCAGGGGCTGGAGGAACGGCACAGCAGTCAAAGCATTTCCCTTGCAAGCACAAGGCCCTGAGTTCAGTTCCCCTGCACCACATAAAGCATGTTGGCACACTCCTGTAATCCCAGCACTCAGAAGGCTGAGGCAGGCAGATTGTCCTGAGTACAAGGACAGCCTGGGCTACACCAGTGAGTTCAGAACCAGCCTGGGCTACAGAGTGAGACCCTGTCTCAAAAACAGAAAAGAAGAGGCTTCCAGTCAAGAAGGCATCGAAGTAACAGTGCTGCACAATGTCTCCTGATAGACCCACTTAAAAACTCGAGAATTTAGTTAGAAAAAGTGTGGTTGGTGTAGCTAGGAAAGAGAGGAGCATCCCAACAACTGAAAGGAAGCCAGGGGAAGGTCAGAAATTCTGAAGGATCATCGAAAGCAGAGAAAAAAAAAAAATTCCAGCAGGCCAGGAAGCCGCCACAGGCTGGCTGCAAATGACTGGAGCCACAGGCAGCTGCAGACAGAGGAAAGCTCGCATGGGCCCGAGCCATCTGATGGAGCTGGGAGAGGACGGAGCACCCCAACAATGGACAGGAAGCTGCAGGTCGGTCAGAAATTCTGAGGTCACATTGGAAAAGGAGGAAAAAAAACAGCTGAATCGGCGCAGTCCTGAGCTGCCAGCATCCACAGACCACAGACGGAGGAAAGTCCGGACCCAGAACCTCAGCCTGAGAGACAGCCAGAGATAGCAGAATCATGGGGAAACATGATAACAAATCTCCTACAAAAAGGCCTGACACCCCAGAAGATCATATCAGATATACTGAAATTGCAGAATCCAAACATGAAAATGGCAAAAAGGATGGTAACTTCTGGGTCCAGATGTTCACTGAACTGAAGCAGGAAATAAAACAGACAGCGGAAAAGCTACACCAACACAAAGCTAAGCTAAAAGCAAGCCTTTAAAAGCAAACAGAGGAGACCACAGAAGAAATATACCAGAAAATAATGAAGACAATACATGAAATTAGAGAAGAACACAACAGAGATATAGAAAAATTGAATGCAGATATTCAGGAAGTGAAAAACACACAGGAAATAATAAGCAACCACATTAAACATCTTCAGAATAGAATGTCAAACCTAGAAAATAAAGTGACTGAGCTGCAACATACAGGCTGTGAAGAACACAAAGTAAATAAGAAAGCAAGCGAATCATTACAATGGCTGATAGAAGATTCAAAGAGAAACAACCTCAGAATTATGGGAGTCCAGGAGAAGATTGAGGACAAAACAAAAGGCTTAAAGGACATGTTTAATGAAATAATGGAAGAAAATTTCCCAAACCTAGGAAAAGAAATGAACATGGAACTATTGCAGGCATACAGAACACCAAACAACTTTGATGACAAGAGATCCTCATCACGGTACATCATAAATAAAATTCTAGAAACCTCAACATTGTAAAAAAAGAACCATCAGACTGGGAAAAAATATTCACCACCAACCACTCAGACAGGAAGCTCATAACTAGAATATACAGGGAGCTGAAGAAAAGTAAGCCGACCAAAATAAAGGATCCTATTGAAAAGCAGGCAAATGAAACAAAGAGGCAGTTCACACACGAAGAAGTACAAAAGGCCAATAGATACATGAAAAGATGTTCAACATCTCTAGCCATAAGAGAAATGCAAATCAAGACAACTCTCACCCAGAGAGAATGGCCTATATCAACAAGTCAAATAGTAATCAGTGCTGGCGATGCTGTGGGGAAAAAGGAACTCTCCTGCACTGCTGGTAGGAATGTAAATTCGTACAACCACTCTGGAAAGCAGTAGGGAGAGCTCTCAAAAGACTGGAAATAAATATCACCTTTGATCTGGCGACACCCCTCCTGGGAATATAGCCAAAGGAGGCCAAAACAACATACAACAGAGATATATGTATACCCATGTTCATAGCAGCACAACTAACAATAGCTAAAATATGGAAGTCACCAGAATACCCATCAACAGACCAGTGGCTACACAAACTGTGGTATTTGTACACAATGGAATACTATGCATGAATAAAGTCCTACAGCGTGGAGGCCTTTGCGGGCAAATGGAAGAAGCTTGAGAACATCATGCTTAGCGAAGTAAGTCAGAAGCAGAAGGTGAAACATTGAATGGTCTCTCTGATATGAGAGACCCAGATCACAACTATTATGGAACTTAAAGCAAAAAGCAAAGTCAAATGGGGTAGGGTGGGGGAGAAGGGAGGACAGGGAAGGTGGGGAGAGGAACAGAAAGAGAGTGGGAAAGCCCTTGTGTCCTTGGCAGGATGCGTATGTACACAAAATGCTCAACTCCATTATAAACCTTAAATTTTTCATATATATATATATATATATATATAAATAGAATGGGGGGGGGGAATTCTAGAAACCCAACACAAAGAGAAAATACTAAAAGCGGTAAGAGAAAACCAGAAGGTGACCTACAAAGATAAGCCAATCAGGATAACTTCAGACTTCTCAGTCCAGACTCTAAAAGCCAGGAGATCATGGAGCAATGTCATCCAAGCACTAAAAGAACATAAATGCCAACTGAGACTGCTATATCCAGCAATATTATCTTTTAGTTTAAAGGGGGAACTTAAAACTTTCCATGATAGAGAAAGCTTAAAGGAATTTGCAGTCACTGAGCCAGTATAGCAGAGAATACTTAAAAGAAACTTAGAAAGTGAAAGGGAGGCCAGTGATACCAATGACCCCAGAGAAAAAGAGGAGAATGAGCAGAGAAAAAAGTATGTTAGTAACCAGTGAAATATGAGTAAATGAGTTATGAAAATTAAAAAATTCTGAAATAACTAAGTTTGCCTTCATATCTGTTACTTTATATTTATGTGGTATCGATTTAGGTTCATTTAATGTAACAACGTGATATAGTTTTAACTTTATTTTATTGTAGCAATTCACTTACTAGGTCACTGATGAAAATTTATCTCAAGAAAACTGATAGATGTAAAGATAACCTTGTGAATGTACAAATATGTACCTTCCAGTATTCAGCTAAGGCATTTGAAATTTAACTTCTTTTTTCTTCTTTCCCAAATTTACTAGTCTTTTGAGCTACATGCTTGTAGTTATTTTCTAATGTGAACTGGTGGGTAAGGCCAGGTTTAAGAATAGCAACAACGATATAGGAAAATATAGAAAAAAAAAACTTTTGGTAAATATCCCAATAAAGGATTGGTTGGATTCAGAGAAGAGGCATCAAGATTTAACTACTGTGACCCATTCGAGGAATAGGAAGCTGGGTTAAAATGGTGACTTAAGTGAAATGAATTACTTGCGTAAGATTAATATGTTAAGTACTGTATAGTTTCTGTGACTTGGAAAACCCAGAACACAGATGTTCTATAGAACCACCTGAAGTGATAGCCGGAGTTGGGGGAAAGGATAAGGAGGGGGTGGAAGGGTCAAAAATGGGGAGGGATTGTGAAGTTGATATGATACATATGTGCACGAAATACCCAAATTCATTATAAATACTATGTATTACATATGTATATTAATAAAAATAGTGGGAAAAAAGAAAAATAAAACATGTTGCATGTGATAAATTTAGACCATTTGACACTTTAATTAATTGGATTAATGTTTGTTTGTTTTAAAAGGCACTTTTGAAAACAGGATCTCCAAGCCATACCCTGTTGGCCTTTTCTTACTTCACAAGGACACTTGAGTTACATTTTCTCGTCTCAGGGTGTTTGTTTAACCTGGGTTCAGGGAAAAAGACAGTGTGTGCCTCTTCAGGAACGTTGACTGAACTGCTTTCCTTCTCTGAGGCGCATTCATAAAGGGAAAAGCAAGAAGCCAGCACATGGCTAGTCCCTAGGATGCCCTTGTGGGAATTAGGGAAAACCTTCTTCAAACAAGGCGTCATACTGCCATCTGCTGGGAAACGGTAATAATCGCTTCAGCCCAGGAGTTTACAGACAGCCTGGAGAATATGAGGAAACCTACCTCCAAACAAACAAACAAACAAACAACAACAAAAAAAAAAACCACCAAGACCTCCACAACTTAAATGTTGCCTTCTGTGGTTGTGTCCATACATCCCGCGCGGGCACAGTGAAGCTTTGGCACCGGTGCTGCGCTACCTTTTTAGGACATTTGTGGAAAACAAACGGAACGGTGGATGTGAACCTGGGCTGTAAGATCCGCTGTGGCTGTGCTGGACACTTCCCTAGTCACCAAGGTCGCCACGCCCAGCGTATCCCAAGGGTTAGCGTACTTACTGAAAATACTAAACATAGATTATATAATAACTTGATTTCTCAGGGTTTGTCATAACATTTGAAGTACAATGAATGTTATGAGAACACTTATGCAAACTCTAAATTCCATGTTCGGGGTCCCAATAGTCGCCACAATGAAAAAATTGGCAAATCCCACGTGGAACCCCAGGCTTTTGCACGGAGCTTTATCCTCAGCTCACTTTTTATTTTCATTTTGAGACCGGGTGTCCCTAAGTTGCTCAGGCGGAAATGAACTTGGGAGTCTCGTGCCTCAGCCTCCTGGAGGGATAGCATGACCAGCCAGTGTTGTCAGGCTAGCTTAAATTTTAAATTTAGTTAATCGTGCTAACTTTCTTGTAAAAGAAGCACTTACATGAAACAATACAGTAAGAGTTCTGGAACATAGCTCAGTAGTAGAGAGCCCTGGCCTGAAATGTGAGGCCCTGGGTTCAATAACCAGCTCTGGAAAAAAAATACGATCAGGAAACATGTCTTATATTTTATTCCCTATAATGCCACCATAGGCTTTGGTAGTGAGCAGCTTAAGATGATAGGCAGGAAGTTTTCACGTTGTTGTTGGATAAATTATTTGAGCTTTTTGGTTCCCTAGAAGCCTCGGTATTTCAAATAGATGACAGTTGACATTGTCCAGTGATAGTCAAGAACTTTAATTAGTTTTATTAGAATGCAAATAAGTAGATCCTGTCTGGGAAAACCAAGTTAATCTGTTTCAAGGAGTCGTCTTTGCTCCTGCTGAGATCACTGCGTTTGGCAAATAGACTGCAGCATTACAGGCCCACAGAATCCAGGCAGGAGGGTGCTCTTGTTTTTGTTACGTAATAGGTGCGTAATTTCACATGTAGTGCAAGAATAATGTTTCTGTAAAATTGAAATGAGTGCATTTTTCGTTGTGGGAGAAATTCGATCACGTCATAGTCTTGTTCCCCTACTTAGGGCAATTTTAATTTTTACTGTAATGGTGATACATGGTGATGGTGATTTGGTATGTCTCATAAGAGCGCAAAGCAATTAAAGCATGTGGGTACATATTGGCTTAATTGGTTGTTGTTTGTAACAGCAATATGAGGTAAATCGTATTGTTAGCCCATTTTATAGATGAGTGTAGGCACACTTACTTCTTCGAGGTCAAAAATCTAGCAGATGGTGTTGCTACACAGAGTACCAGTTAAATATTATCTCAGTTTCACAAAGATTCACAGAATATTTATGGGGTGAAATGAATTTAAACAAGATTAGTCAAGTGCTGACCTATGGTAAGACATTTCATCATGGCAAGAAGCAAGGAGTGAAGCAAAGCTCTATGGTGGCCAGGAAGAAAAGGGAGAATTCCAATACCTCCTTCAGAGACGTGTTCAGTGACCTAAAGGCCTTCCACTAGGCCCCACCCCCTCTAAATACCTCCACAGGCTATGAACCAAACCTTAATACATGGGCCTTTTGGGAATGTTTAAGAAAGGATAAGTGTGTGAGGTGATTAATATACTAACTAGCATGATTTAATCATTCTCTAATGTATATGCGCATTATCACACTGCATTGTACCAAATATATACATTTATTATATACCAGTGAAACAAAGCAGAGTTAAGGTAGGCATAGTGGCACACACGTGTGATCCCAGTACCCTGGGATGCTGAGGCAGGAAGAGTGCAAATTTGAGCCCAGTTATGCGTAACTTAGTAACTCAGTAGGACTCTGTCCCAAATTAAAGTAAGAGCTTGGGATGTAGATCTGCAGGAAGAGCTGGTCCTGGTGGCGCACGCCCGTAATCCCAGCACTCAGGAAGCTGAGGCAGAAGGATTGCCATGAGTTTGAGGCCAGCCAGAGCATATGGTGAATTCAAGGCCAATTGGGTAGTGAGACCCTATTTCAAAAAATGGAAGAAGGGAA
This sequence comes from Ctenodactylus gundi, assembly GCA_004027205.1. Lineage (NCBI taxonomy): Eukaryota > Metazoa > Chordata > Mammalia > Rodentia > Ctenodactylidae > Ctenodactylus > Ctenodactylus gundi. The sequence continues at coordinate 190,998 of PVKB01002558.1, forward strand.
AAAAAAGCTTTGATTCCCTTTTCTATAGCAATCCTAATATAAATTCTGTTAACTTTTCTCTGTTCTTTTGCACATTAACTTATTGCTTCATATAAATGTGTTTCTTATCCTCAACTTCATTGTAAACCTTAGGTTTTGCACTAATACATATCAATAAAATGGGGAAAGATAAATAAATAAATGTGTTTCTTTAAAAGGCAAACACTCAATGAAATTAATAAAATTTCAATGAGATGTAAATGACACAATAAAGAACATATATTGTATACTTAAATTAAACATTTACCAATATTGTACTGAAGTTTTCTGGCAAAATCACCAGTCGTATCGTAAAAAAGAAATTCCTGGTTCGAGACAGAAGATGAAGATGGCGTGAAGAGAAGCGAGACTGCCGTTCCCAGGAACTGCGGAAGATGATGGGTAACCCCGCAAGTCCCGCTCCGAGGCGTCTCCACAGAGCGAGATTCAGATAGCGATGCCGGACACGGATAGTCACTTTAAGCTTTAAGATGCTTTTCGTTTATTAATTCAAAGCACTGTGACTCTTAAATAGTGTAGGCACTGTTTATTGTGCTTTTAAATCCCACCAGAACTTAAGGTACAATATAAGCATTAGTAGTAGAGTGGAAATATAAGGCTGGAGTTCTGTAAAATTATCTGTAGTTTAGTCATTTTCTGTTGGTTATGTCAACTCTAATTGTCTGGGTAAGGGGAGTGTGTGTGTGCATGTGTTGTAGGTGCGTGTGCATGTGTGTATGTGTGTGTGTGTGTGTGTGTGTGTGTGTGTGTGTGCACGCACGTGCATACACGCGAGCTTAGATCCTTTTCTGCACTGAGTTGATTTCATCAGAGACATATGGAGAATGGAGAGCATTAGGGTCCATGGGCCCTGCACATATGAGGAAGGGGATGGTCATTTTGCTGTTTTCTGGAGGTGTTTGCATGAAGAAACTGGTAAATGTATCCTTTCAGACCTAGGAAATGTTAACATTGAGTCCAAACAGGCAGGCACAGATGGAAACCATTCCAGAGTCATGGCTTGGTGTTGCTAGTGCTTGACCTCTTTTGATACAATGAGCTCCAGACACATTCAGCACATTTTGTTTCCGTCAATTTTTATGACACCCAAAGGCTTTTCCTACTTACTGGAGAACTTTTTTGAAAGTAATCTGTAATCATGTATCCATGTAATTAAGTAGTGCTTACATTCTCCTAGCAAATTTCATTTAATTTTCAAGGGACCAAAAAACCTCCTGGGACTGGAGTAATAGTACAGTGGTTAGAGCATCTGCTTAGCCAGTACAAAGCCCTGAGTTCAGTTCCCTAGCAGCACATAAACTGAGCATGGTGGTGCATGCCCATAACCCCAACACTTGGGAGGCTGAGGTGGGAGGATTGCTGCCAGCCGAGTTTGAGGCCAGCTGAGGTTCAAGACCAGTGTGGAGTATAGAGAGAGATCCTGTCTCAAAAAAAAAATAAACCTCCTAAAATTGATTTTGACTGAAATTGTATGTGATGACAATAACAGGATCTTTAGATCTTCTTCTGTCTCCTTTATGAAAAATTCAAATGGCTTGACTTTCATCAAATACTGTATTATGAATTACATCCTTTTAGGTTGACTGAACCAGACTGCTAAATAGAAAAACACACTCCAGTTTAGTCTGAAATAAGAGCAACAGTGGTTGTGCTGCAGGTATTTTCATGTGGTCATGCCTAACTGTGCACACACGCAGGTCAGCGTAACATTGCACTGCAGTCATTCAGAGCCTGTGCTTTGTCTTTGCAGGTCGAGCGAGAGAAGGCCATCCTTCTGGCCAATCTCCAGGAGTCCCAGACACAGCTGGAGCACACAAAGGGCGCGCTGACAGAGCAGCACGAGCGGGTGCACCGGCTCACAGAGCACGTGAATGCCATGCGGGGCCTGCAGAGCAGCAAGGAGCTCAAGGCTGAGCTGGATGGGGAGAAGGGCCGGGACTCCACGGAGGAGGCCCATGACTACGAGGTTGACATCAATGGCCTAGAGATCCTTGAGTGCAAGTACAGGGTGGCAGTGACAGAGGTGATTGATCTGAAGGCAGAAATTAAGGCCTTGAAGGAGAAATACAATCAATCTGTCGAAAACTATACTGAAGAGAAAGCCAAGTATGAGAGTAAGATCCAGGTGTATGACGAGCGGGTGACAAGCCTTGAGAAAACCACGAAGGAGAGTGGCGACAAGGTGGCCCACATGGAGAAGGAATTGCAGAAGATGACCAGCATTGCCAACGAAAATCACAATACATTGAACACAGCCCAGGATGAGCTAGTGACCTTCAGTGAGGAGCTGGCTCAGCTCTACCACCATGTGTGTCTGTGTAATAATGAAACACCCAACAGGGTCATGCTGGACTACTACCGGCAGAGCAGGGTCACCCGCAGTGGCAGCCTGAAAGGGCCCGATGACCCCAGGGGACTCTTGTCCCCACGATTAGCCAGACGGGGTGTGTCATCCCCAGTAGAAACACGGACCTCATCTGAACCAGTTTCAAAAGAAAACACAGAGGCCAGCAAGGAGCCTAGTCCTACAAAGACTCCGACCACCTCTCCTGTGATTACTGCCCCACCCTCTTCTCCAGTATTGGATACGAGTGACATTCGCAAAGAGCCAATGAATATCTATAACCTTAATGCCATCATCCGGGACCAAATCAAACATCTGCAGAAAGCCGTAGACCGGTCTGTGCAGCTCTCTCGGCAGAGGGCAGCAGCCCGGGAGCTGGCGCCCATGATCGATAAAGACAAGGAAGGTTTGATGGAAGAGATCCTCAAGCTGAAGTCCCTGCTGAGCACCAAGAGGGAGCAGATCGCCACACTGAGGGCCGTGTTGAAAGCCAACAAGCAGGTAATTTCCTCCTGGCGCATGCAGATGAGTCAAAGCTCCTCAATCAACTCAGTCCTTACTTTTCTGAGCTGCCAGTAGCACCAAGAGTTCAGATTCCTTGTCAGCAGAGCAACAAAATAAGCTCCACCCTGTGCCAGATGAGATTGTAATGTTACTTTTAAGTGAGTCGATGGATGAAATAGCGGAGTAGCTGTACCGCTGCTGGGTGGTGGAAGAGGTAAGCAAGGTAAGGCAAGGACAGAAGAGAAGCCAGGCCAAGCATGGAGATGGAGGGTGGAGGGAGGCAGAGGAGGCCAGCATGGCTGTGCCCAGCAGCCAGGTAGATATGGCAGGAAAGATGGACACCACATCGGGCAGCCTGAGCAAATGGGGATTCTCGGTGTAGTGTCTCAGTGTCGACAGAATGAAGGTCTGAGAGTGGAAGACCAGATCCCAACCTCTGAGGTGAGGGTTCTGGTGCAAGACTAGATTTCTAGGAGTGCAGCAAGATAGAAAGGGGTATCTTGCCCTTTATCCCAGGGGGAGGAAGAAGGATAGGGAAAGGGAGAGGGAGAGGAAGAGAGCATGAATGGTTGGGGAAGAGCTCAAACTATTCTGGCTCTGTCAACTGCCTGAAATTCAGGGTCGGTTGGGTAAAGGATCAGAGTTCAGGCAGGCAGGAATTTTTGCTACCCATAGACCCTGACCTCTACTAGGGCAAGTAGGGCGCTCCAGCATGGTCCTCCGGCTAATTTCTAGATCTCCATGATGACTGAATTAGTTTTCCACCTGCAGAGAAAGGAGTGCTATGAAACATAGGGCAGGCAGTACTACGTAGTTTATCTGGAATACAGCCTCAAAAGACACGGATTCAAGAAGAAACTAGATAAACATTGGCAGATGAAGACAAGCACCAATGGCTGGGCGGGACATGCCCCAGAGTTTGCGTCCCCAGCACCCCAGAAACTGGGCCTAGTTTTGCGTGCTTGTAATCCCAGTACTCAGGAGGCTGAGGCAGGGAGATGCTGTGAGTTCAAGGCCAGCTTGGGGTACATAATGAGTTCAGGACCAGTCTGTACTACAGAGTGAGTCCCTGTCTCAAAAAGAGAGAGAGACAGGGAGAGATGAACACCAAAGCACCTGGCGCCTTGTGCTAATGCAAACATTCATTGATAGGCGTGTAATCCCAGCGCTCTGAGAAGCCGAGGCAAGAGGATCACAAAGTCAAGCCCAGTGTGGACAGTTTAGTGAGACCCTGTCCCAAAAACAAAATAAAAAATACAAATGTTAAGTGGGCTGGAGATAGGGAGATGTAACTGCGGGCAAAGGACCAGGGCTCCACCCTTGGTACCTTATAAGTTAATCTTCTATTAGATGAGGCTTATGTGACCTTTACGATGGGCATGATCTCCAGGCGCCATTCCTGGTCAAGCCACTCAGCTAGCGTCTGGCTTCTACCTGAAGGATGTGTGTTATCCTCCAAAACTAGATCTATGTAAATGTCTAGGCGCTTGCTTAACTGAGACAGGTGGGAATGGGTGAGCAGCCTAGAGTGATGAACTGGTGGATGAGCCCTCCTTGATGACAAGCGGTAGCAGACAGGGTCGCAAGCAGAAGTGACGCCTGTACACGTCTGCTGCTTGGAGTACATGCACGCCTTGGGGGTGGAATAGACGGTGCCGGAGGAACCGGGCAGCTCAAAGACTGGGTGGGCTCAGAACAGGAAATGCAAGCACGCTTCTAGCCACGCCCTTGATACACGCTTGAATGAGGCAGGGCTGATTGCCAGCTGAGAGCGGCCTGTACAGCAGATGGTATCAGTTATACTTAGACACTAGAATGTGCATTAGTAAAACTGAGGTGAGAATTCCATGGATTAGGGGAGGAAGGGAAAATCTGCTTGCTTTAAAATAGGGATTCTGTTAATCTCTCGGAATCTTTTATTATACTTTAAGATGATCTTTAGATGCAGTAGTGGTTATGAGGCACCGTCAGCAGAGCACGCTAATAATACGTGTCCCTGCCTTCCAGACCAGGTCTCAGCTCTGCAGGGGACAGAATACAGTCTGTAACAGTTTCGTGTCATCCATGCTATAATCAAAGTTACGGAAGCCACTTATGTCTCTTCAAAGAGTCAGAAAAGGCTTTACAGAAACAGTTATACTTGAGATTGTCTGGTTGGCTTTTGGGTTTGTTTTTGAAATGGGTCAAATCCAGGTCCACTCTACCACCGAACTACATTTTTTTGAGATCTTACAAAGTTGCCCAGGTAGGACTTGAACTTGTGATCGTCCTGCTTCAGCCACCCAGGTGCTTGGGTTACTCCTGATTCAGGTGCATCTGTCTCGTCCTCTCTCCTCCCCTTAGATATGCTGACAGATTTGTTATATCTACACTTCTACAGCATAAACTCTAAGAACTAAACTTTAAAAAATTAAAACTTTTAAAAAGCTAAACTTTAAGAAGTTGACGCTTTCTCTATTTAAATTTATGCATTGTAGATAATTTTCTGAATTTAAAATATTGCTGAATTTCAAACTGAGTATTAGTGCTACAGAACATACAAAAGCATTTTGTGAATACCATCTCATTGTACTCTGTATTAGTTTATTACTTTTTGGAGTACTGGAGATGAATCCATCACTAAATTGTCCAGGCTAGACTTGAACTTGTGATCCCCCTGCCTCAGCCTACCAGAGTGCGTGGATTACAGACCTGCACCACCAGGCACTGTTAATCTGAACTTAAATCAAAACTAATGAAGAACAATTTTAGAGTCAAAACATTCACAAATTACTACATGTTAACATTAACTGAAGAATCTATCTTTATAAACACAGGCTTACTAAATCACTAAATTACCCAAGCTAGGCTCAAATTTGCAAATCCATTACCTCGGCCTTCCAGCACCATGCCCAGCTGTTATTGGGTATTTTAACGAAGTTTAAAAGGCTAGCATTTACAGTTTATAAAGATTATATATATATATATATATATATATATATATATATATATATATATCCATTTTGACTTGAGTATGTATCTTAGTTACTTTTTCACTGCTGTGACTCAATACTTGACATGCACAGATGAGGAGAGGAAATGCTTATTTTAGCTCACAGTTTCAGAAGGTCACAGTCCATTCATAGGCAGCCAGCAACAGCAGAAACACTGCATTAGAAGCAGGAAGCCAAGTTTCCAGCAGGAAGGGAGGAAGTAGCCTATATCTTTCCAGGGCCTGTCTCCATGACCCATCCCTTCGGGGTCCAACCTCAATGTTCTGTTCCTTTCAGGTTTAAGCCCCTAATCCACCAAGCCCCTGTAATTTATAATCTACCAAACACCTATAATCCACCACACACCCGTAGCCCACCCTCCAGACCAGGTGTTCATCTCCTAACAGCACATGGTTCCACTGGTAATCCATAACATCCAAATACATGAGTCGGTGACACTCCAGATCCAAACCACAGTTGTGTGCATACCATGTGCTATGCATCAAACAGGAAGTGCCTAAATATCATCTGGCTCTCAGTATTGTCTCATATCAGTGTATTTTATTCCCTCTGTGCTGTGTTACCTCTTGAATTGAGGGACTGTTGAAATCCGGGAACTGTAGATATGACCCAGTCACATTTATACAAATGTTTGGACTCACTTCACATTTTAATGTGTCTGATTTTTTTAGAGATATTATGAAGAATTCATCTATAATTTATTGTTTTGAACAAGTAGTATGCGAAGAGTTAAGAAATGCTGAGTTCTTTTCATTTCTTTTCTTCGAATGTATAGCATGAGTTTATAGTTTACCCGTGTTTGCCTATGATTATATTCATGAATTACTGTGATCTGTGTCTTTTAGTCTATGCTTCAGGCCTACTGAGTCCAAGGTACACAAAATACTTGAGTTTGAAAGCATGTTTTGCTTGGAAATTGTGCTTCTTTAAAAATTTCCCTGGGCTAGAAATATAGCACAGCAGTTAGAGCACTTGCCTAGCAGGCACAGGGCCCTGAGTTTGATTCCACAGCATCATATAACCAGGCATGGTGGTGCATGCATATAGTTCCAGCACTTGGGAGGCTGAGGCAGGAGAATTGCCATGTGTCTGAAGCCAGCATGAGCTACATCATGAGTTCAGTACCATCCTAGACTACAGAGGAAGACTTTGTCCCCCCAAAAATTCTCAAAATAAATCAGACACACAGAAGGCTAAATATTGCATGGTTTCACTTATGTGAGAAACCCAGACTGTAGACAGACAGCAAAATAAAAGCCAGGTGATAGGAAGGAGAGAAGAAGGGAGGTGGACGCTGTGGAGGTGGAGAGTCAGAGGACGGAAGGTGAAGTAAAAATGATTCCAGTGCTGTATGTATCTGAGCCAGGTCCAGTGGAGTGTAACTATCATGTATTGCAGACGTATGCTAATAAAAATAATAGTTATGAGGAAAATAAAATTCTCATACAGAGTTTCCTTTTGGCTCCCTGCCAGTCTGGTGATCCCACACCTTTTCCCCAGCTGATGACCCTACCTACACCTTCAGCAGTCTGAGTGAAATGCTGTTGACTGAACCAGGGTCCTTCCCTTGCCCTCCTGCTAACCCAGGCTCGCCGCTGCTTCAAGGACAGTTTAACCACTTTACCAATTTCCAGTATGTTCTGCTGTTGAACTTCTGGCGTGCAGGGTCTGTACCGTGCCCACCTGCAGTCTAGCCAGATCACTTCCCCTCCCCAGCTCCTGTAAAGGGGCACGCTGGCCCCAGCCCGGAGAGGTGTGTGGAACCCTTGTCCCAGTGTGGACTGGTGAGCATTCTGGTTTCTCTGCTGCAGACCGCGGAGGTGGCCCTTGCCAATCTGAAGAACAAATATGAAAACGAAAAGGCCATGGTGACTGAGACTATGACGAAACTTCGGAATGAACTGAAGGCTTTGAAGGAAGATGCGGCAACCTTCTCATCCCTGAGAGCCATGTTCGCCACCAGGTAGGCAGGCTGCCTGCCTCGGGGGTGGTCGTGGGGGGGGGGGGGGTCCTGTGGGCACCGCAGGTGCAGTCCTGTCGTGGGTGCGTCTGGGGTGCGGGCTAGGACTGCAAAGCATGAAGAGCCCCTTGTGACAGATCTAAGGTGACGCCTCACAAGCACGTTTCCAGAGCCCTCTGCGGGGCACACCAGAGTGAGCCATTCTGTTACATATAAGTGGGCTTTTTTTCCAGGAATTAACAGGTTTCCACCTGATGATTACTTGAGCCCAGGAGTTCAAGACCAGCCTAGGCAGAATGGCAAGCAAGACTTGTTTAAAAAAAAAAAAAAAAAAAAAACTGCTGTGGCAGGGCTGGAGGAATGGCACAGCAGTTAAAAGTGTTTGCCTTTCAAGACAAAGGCCCTGAGTTTGATATCCCAACACGCTTGTAATCCAAGCTCTGTGGAGGCTGAGTCCAAGGCCAGCCTGGGCTACACCAGTGAGTTCAGGATCAGCCTGGGTTGCAAAGTGAGGCCCTGTCTCAAAAAATGTAAAAAAGAAAAAGAAAAAAAAAATTGCTGTAGCAGTTTGTTTGTTTGTTTGTTTGTTTTTCCTAGAGCTTATATATCCAAAATAGTTAAATTTGGGCAGGACACTGGTATTCAAACCCAGTAAGTCATACATGCTAGGCCAGCAGTCTACCACTGAGCTACACTCCCAGGCCAATAATTAAAGTAGAAAACAAAAGGAAAAACCCAGGACTCTGGGAAGCTGAAACAGGAGAATCACAAGTTTTAAACCCAATCTGGTCAACTTAGTGATGTAGTGGGACTATGTATCAAAATCAAAAATCAAAAATGGGCTGGAACCATAGCTTGGTGTGAAGACCCTGACTTCAATCCCCAGTGCCTGGGGAGAAAAACAACAGAAGAGGAAAAACCCTCCATCTAAGGAAGAAATACTTCCTATAATAACCAAATATCTATCACTGACCTATATTCTGTGACTATAAGTGCTCACCATTATTACTGTGTTTAATATGCTGTGAATGAAATTCCGTTTACATTATTTCTAAAATGTAATTATTTTTACCACCAAATTTTTCACATTGCTCAACTAGTTACACAAATACAGTTTCCGTCACCTCTCTGAGTTTCTTTGTGAGGCAACACTGTATTTTGTGTTTAAACAAAGTATTTGTTTCAAATGTTAATTTCAGGGTTTCAAAATCTGGAGATTTTCAGTATATGGTTAAATAACCTCTTTTGTCACAGTGCAGTGTCAAGATAAACTTTGAAAAATCACCAGTAATGTATATTAGTGTGTGTGTATATGTATGTGTGAGTGTGTGCGTGCATGTGTGTATGTGTGTGAGATCGCATGTAATACTGAGGATCAAGTCCAGGTCCAGGGCTTTCACCCTGAGCTGGATCTGCGGCCCATTTATCCTTTTTATTTTGAGACAGAATCTCACTAATTTGCCCTGTCTGGGCTCAAACTTGTGATCCTCCTGTCTTAACCTCTCAGAGAACAAAAGATTACTGGCCTGTGCTATTAGGGCCTGTCATATGTCTTGTATGACACAGATTTGGTACAAAACTTAGAGTAAATTTAGCTGTGTTTGGAGGTTCAAAAAATCATTTACAAGTAGCTAATGTAAATGTCAAAAAGATCCTGGGCTTTGTAAGAATCCCTCAGAGTCTGTCTGACCTTGTGTGTTGGGAGAAGAAAGGCTCAAGGTCACGTGGAATGAATCTGTTGGAGACAGCAGAGAAGAGGATGGGTCCTGAGGGACCACAGGAGTGCCTAGAACAGAGGGGACTGGCTTCAGTGGTGTTGGGAGTAGAATATGTACACCTTGACCACCACGGGGGACAGGAGACGGCATGAGGATGGACATGGTGTCCTTCGCTTTGATGAAAGAAATCAAGCTTACGGTAGTGACACAATTTCTTCTTTATAAAAGAGAATAAATTGAAGGAATATATAATGTTTCAATCTATGAATGAGTGCTTTATATGTGGATTATTAGGCCCAAATAGTTTATATGCACATTTAATTTTTCAAGTATAGTAACTACCTTAGTATGTGGTGTTTTAAGTATACGTATATCATTATCTAGCTAATGAATCTAGGGTCTACAAAATCACTTCGAATTTATGAATCTCCACTTCCCCATTGTGTGTTTGCCATTCGAGGTTAAAGTAAATGGGCGCCCCTGAAGGTCACGCTCTCTCACTGTGGAGCCTTTCATATGCCCCAGGCTTGTACTCTTTTATTTTGGATAACTCCAAGCAGTCATTGACTGCGTGCAAGTGCATGAAGAGTTGTTATTAACATTGTTACTGCAGAGCTCAAACCAGGGCCCTTGTCCTGCCGATATGGAAGAATGAGCACCATGAGCAAGGAGACAGTTGGGAAGCAGAAAGTAACCTCGCTGGGAGAAGTACAAAGGAAAGCGGACAGTAGGACGTCCCCCTGAGAGCCAGGGAGGGCGTGACCCCCGGCTGACCAGCAGCTACCATCATGTTTTATACTTTTTCTATAGAGTATGCATATTCATTTTCTTACATAAATGTGGCCTTTACTGGCTGGTACCTGTTAGCATAAAAACTAGTTCATTGGCTTGAGATCAAATTTGAGGGCCCAAGAGAAGACCTAGAAGAGGAGCCCTGTATCCATAGCTACAGCCCCCAGAACCTGTTTAACTTCTACTCCGTCATTGTTCTGCATGCCATGATGTCCCAGTTTTATTAATTGCTATGTTTTAGGGTTTGTTTTTTTCTTTTTGACTCTTGACCCAGCAACCTAAACTGCTCTAAACCTGCCTAGCAAAAATCTGCTTATTTAACCTTCCACCTGCTTATTTTAGTGGGTAAATAAACCTAGCAAAAGTTTAGCATGAGCATCCCTGCCACACCACTTCTTCCTTCCAGTGTCTGAGGATTCATCTTTGGCGGGGAAAAGGCCCCTCAGCTTTTGCTCCTGCTTCAGTACAAGTGTGAAGCTGGCATGGAGAGATCGCGGACAACAGACTCTACCAGAGCCAGCGTTGTGCTTGGTTCTTTGTTGGGGTGTGTGTGTGTGTGTGTGTGTGTGTGTGTGTGTGTGTGTGTGTTTGTACAAGTTTTTTTTTCACAATTCACTGCTTTGTTATTGGTTGAGAAATCATTGAAAACATATATATTTTTTTCTTTTTTTGGCCAGGCCTGGTGACACAGGCCTGTAATCCCAGCATTCCAGGAGGCTAAGGCAGGAGGATTACAAATTCAGTCTCAGCCTGGGAAACTTTAAAAACTTACTGAGATCTTGCCTCGAAATAAAGCATAAAATGAAAAATGGGGTTGGGATGTAGGTCAGTGTGAAGGCTCTGGGTTCAATCTGCACTTCCACAAGAAGAAAAAGAAAACATGGTTTTCTAATTTAGGCACACCTGCCATATTGAAGGCAGTGTCAGCTGCAATCCGTGCTCAATGAAAATAACACCTGTAAGTATAAAGAAGAAGCCAGGCTCAGTGGCACAAGCTTATAATCCCAGTGCTCCAAGAAGCTGAGGAAGGAGGATCCCAAGTTCAAGCCCAGCCTGGACAACTTAGCAAGACTCTGTCTCAAAATCAAAAGTAAAATAAAGAAGGGTGGGGGTGCCTGGGGATATAGCTCATATAGTGTGAAGGCCTTGGGTTCAGTCCCAACAGTGAAAAAAAGGGAAATGTTTTCTTCATTAGTTTCATCATAATTTCAGGTGCTGTTAGGCATCCCCATAACAAACTTGTCACATTCCTATGAAGAATTCAGTGTGACCCAAAAATAGGAAGTGTGTTTTAGCACCCCGAAGGCGCTGTGGTTACGGTGGGAGGCGTGACTGTATCACTGTGCTCCACAAAGCAGCCCCCTCGCTGTGAGGTTCACACTGCCTGTTCAGAACGGCCTTCGGAGCACTGTTGTGTGGACCACCTGTGTGTGCTGAACCTTCTGTCTTGTTTTCTAACTTTCTGCTTTCACAGGCTACCCCACTCCTTGGCCAAGAAGACTGTATTCGAAATATGTAAGTCCTGTAAAATTCCTAAGAGTAGGTCCTTCCCCTGTGGGCCATCACCTGACCCCATGGATGCTGGTGTCGTGGATGGCACCAAACCCTACAGATACTGCGTTTTCCCCTCTGTATACCCACCTATGATAAATTCTAAGTTAGGCACAGCAGAAGATTAATAATAACCAGTAATAAAGTGGAACAATTGTAGCAGTATACTGTAAGGAAAGGTATGTGAATGTCGTCTTTCTTCCAAGTACTACTATTTGGGAGCACAGCGGACTCCGGGGGACTCAGTCCACAGAGACAGGAGCACTGACCGCTGCTCAGCATCGGTTCCCATCCCACATCCCGCGGGGGCCCACTGACCATCTTTTGCACTTGGGTTCCAGGTGCGATGAGTATGTCACCCAGCTGGATGAGATGCAGAGACAGTTAGCCGCCGCAGAGGACGAGAAGAAGACTCTGAACACTTTGTTACGCATGGCGATCCAACAAAAGCTCGCCCTGACGCAGCGGCTGGAGGACTTAGAGTTTGACCATGAGCAGTCCCGTCGCAGCAAAGGCAAGCTTGGGAAGAGCAAGATCGGCAGCCCTAAAGTAAGTGGGGAGGCGGCTGTCACCGCGCCCGCCATAGACACTTACCTCCTGCATAGTCAGGGCCCACAGACGCCCACCATGCGGGTCGGCAGTGGCACTCAGAGGAAAAGGTATGCATGCAGCGATCTTCACAGCGTGGTGCAGTGGGCAGATTTCAGTTAACCGCAAAGATTGGTGTGCTTTTGTTGTTGTGGAGCGGGGCGGAGGGCAGGGAAAGCAGAATGGGGGCTGGCACGCTCGGCCAGGTCCTTCCTGATCCGACTCCTCGGGGACTGGGCTCACCTGGCCGGTCTGCACCCCTGCCCCACCTCTTGATCAGCCATAATTTAATTTTCAAGCATCTGTTAATATGTTGGCTGCTCTTTGGATGCCTCCATATACGCTTCTCCCTCACCTCCAGCCTAAAACTTGGTAGCTAACGGTGGCTGTTAAGAACGAAGCCATTGTACACCTGAGGTGGAATTTTCCAAGTCGTCGTACCTCTGGAAAAGGGGCTGGGTACCAGCTTCTCTTTAATGGGGGCAAAGAGAGAAATGAGTTCTCGTCTGAGAACTCTGGTCCCTGTGACCAAAACCGACGACTGGGGGCAAGGGTGCGTCTATCTGTAGGTAAAATGGAATGGAATACAGAGAGTCCTTTTCTGGAAAGCAAGTTTGTGTGCTTTTTGAGTTGGCATGTGCATATTGCTTCGAGAAACCACCGTTTTTAGTGGCTTGTTTTTTTGTGACTTTTTTTCCTGGAATCAGAATGGCTATTGAGTTATGTCTTGTGTTGTCAGTGTATATAGTAAAATTTTTTATTTGAGGAGCTTTTATTGAAGAATCAGATAATTTTTATATTTTCTATTTGCGCTTTAAACTAACTATAATAAATTTTCTTTTTCCAGTATTCAAAACAGTTTCCAAGTAGGGTTGCATCCTGATGTGGAAACTTAAAAAAAAAATAGCAAAAACTCTTGCTTTACCTATTTAAAAAACTGAAATGCCGATGATATAAATAATGTTGTCACTGATGGGGCATTGAAAGGTAATTAAAGTAAAACTTTTTTGTTTCTTATATGTATTTTTCTTGGATCTCCTGCAAGACAATTTTCACCTTCCCTTTGTGGTCAGAGTCGTCCCAGGACTCCAGGGGCCTCGTACCTCCAGAGTTTATTAGGAGTCCCCCCTGACCCCACCTCCACAGACTCATTTCTTCTGAGGGGCCCCCCTTCCATGAGCGAACTCAGCCAAGGGCACCGGCTCAGCAAGGAAAAAAGGTTAACCGTGGCTCCACCAGGTAAACATTTTTTCCTTGGGTGCATGTGATGCAAATGACTAGGTGAAGGGACAGCCCTCCCCTTCCTTACAGCCACTCAGGTCCATGTGCAGAGCTCAGCACTGATGACGTGTGCATTCCGACTGTGAGAGTCAGACAGCTGTGTGCTTAGCCTCCCACATCCTCTGTGGCTGTAGCCAGCTGTCACACCCCAAATCCCCCGGGCTTCCTTCCAGCAGCCTCCCGTGGAAGAAGCAAGTTGGAGGGAAGGGGATAGGGAGTGAGCAACAGGTGCAAGGCTGGCCACACACACACACACACACACACACACACACACACACACACACCCCTGGGAAGGGGATAGGGAGTGAGCAACAGGTGCAGTGCAGGCCACACACACACACACACACACACACACACACACACACACACACACACCTGGATCCTGCTTGCAGTTGGGCAGCTCGTGGCGATTCCCTCTGGGTCAGACTGTTTCACTCTTACCGTTTGTAATGTCATCCCAGCTAAGGGAGCCATGTTCATAACAAGGCTTTTGGGTAACTTCCCTTTGTGATGACATAGGGTGTCTCCTCAGCTGTTATACAGAAAATCAAAATGAGCTCCTTGAAGGCTTTGCGCCTCAGGAACACTGGGTCTCCGTATAAATGCTCTTACGGGCTGCATGCCCTTGCTGGTTGTCTTTACCACGGTTTACTTACCTTCACTGCTTTGCATTTCCCCCTTTTTTTTTAACGTAGGAAGTGGACTTAATCAAAAACGTGATTATAGCACATTAAGAAAATATGGCTTCTGGTAAACGAAAGTCATCTTTTTGCAAAATCCCTGCATGTTAAGTGTGAGTCCGAGGCGATGAGCAGGAAGCCCACACACGACACAAAATACATTCCTGGGCAGCTAGCATGCGTCTATGACAGGGCTAGAAAACTGACTAGTTCAGGTTACTGTCAGCAGGTACAGAGTCGGACGTTGCACACAAACAGGTATATTTCTGGGATCTTAGAGAGGCTCTAGGGACCTAGCAACTTTCAGTTGGCAACGTGCCTGACAGAAGTCATTGGAGCTCGGTAGTGGCTGCTAGGGCAGGCTTTGAGTCTTGCCACAGTCCATGCCGCTCCCTGTTGCTTACACCCAGCCTGCCATACTCCTTTCTGGTGTTTTCCATGGCCACCCCTGGCAGTTTTTTGTTTCTGTGTTTTTGTTTGTTTGTTTGCTTTGCTCTCTATATAATTTATTTCAATTTTACCTTAATTTCCTTTTGGAAACCCCAGTCCTTAGGTCCCTTGTACGTACCTGTTTCATGTAAACAGCCTACTCATTGGGATTACACATAGCCAGGTAATAATTTCCAGTACATGTTTGGAATTCAAAGACTGTTGAAGGGAATAAGCAACAATGAGTTAAATTGGCCTAAGAGCCAAAATGTGTGTGCAGTGCACACACACGTCATCTCTTTTCTAGGTATGTCTGCCTTCATGACTCATTTTGCATTGTTTTAGATTCCTTCACAAGGTGCCCTAAAGTATTCTACAAACCAGCTACCTCAGTGATAGTGACTGATGGAGTGCTGACCTCAGGCAAAATCCACAAAAATATTTTTAGTGTTCCAAAAAGCCCTGCTTCCCAGAACTTAGAAACCTAGAGGTTTGGTTAACAACTCCTATTATAATTAAATTTTAAAAGTTACATATCAATGAGATTAAAACTGAATAAACATTAACAGCAATAACTGTTTTCCTCTTCATATGACTGGTCCTCGTACATGTGATGTGTGTTTCACGTCATCCTCACTGCATTGTGGGAGCTGTTGCTGTGTGTCATGAACTTCTCCATGTTGGCTACTCAGGCATTTTTGTTTTTAGTTATTATATCTTTGATTTTATTTCCAGTGTTACTACATTAACCATGCCTCCCCTCGTTGTTCCCGAGATGGTTTTCCCTGATTGGTTGTGTCCCAGGGTGCCACTGGGAACGTTCTCACCCATGCAACTTCTCATCCATTCAGTGGGTTCTCATCGGGTAGAGGTTGAGCCTCTTTATGGGTTTTGCTCCAATTTGACGTTGCTGTTGAGAGGAGCTCATTGGTCCACTACACCCGCACAACTTTCCCAGCTCCAGGTTCTGTATCTTTACTCTGCTGTTCATACCCTACAGATGCCTTCAGCTCTAAAGTGGATTAGCATTCATGAATGAAAGTATCAGTATCTTACATTCTTTAGTTTTGAATTGCCAAGTTAATATCATGTTGCCTTAGAGATGATTATCTCTCGGGGAACCCCCTTCAGACCCCTTTTTAGTTAATGGAAGATTTTACCCCTGTGTCTTCATTTTAGAAAGAAAAATTTGCTACATATAAGATTACAACTATACACAGTAGATTTTGAGATAACCAGTAGGCCAGAAAATTACTTTAACAATAACATCATATTGATAAGCTTTTATTTTTAGTCATTTACTTGAAGTTAAAATGATAAACTAGGAAAGGAAGGAATATAGCTTAAGAATATTTCAATTATGTATCATGGATTCAATCAGATTAATTCTTAATAAACTCTTAACAGATCAATCCAACAACATTTTCTAAAAGTTTTGGTTAAATAAATTGCTATAGAAATTGACTAATCATCCACACCAAATAATAGCTTCTAAAAATATCTGCATTTCTGACAGCATACATTATTTTTCTTGGGCCAAATTACATTGGGTAAGTCAGTTTATTAAGTAGAGAAAGGGAAAATACGTCACATTATATAACCAAATGCAAGAGAAACAATGGATTTGATCAGTATCAATATTTTTATTCATGAATTTAATATAAAATATTGATTACTATAAAATTGCTGGCTGATAACAATATATATTAATATTTTTTAAATAATAATTCCCAGTTGATTTTTAGAATGCTTTTGATAAGTTACTTTGTAAAATACATGTTAAATATATTTTCAACTGTTTTATTTGTTTTAATAAGCAAATAGGGGAATTACTCTTCTACTGAAAATCCTTGAAGTGATTGTCTCAATAAAAATGAAATTACTTAATTTGTTCTTTAAAATGTAAAACATAAAAGTGTTTTGCCTCTGGAAGACATGCTTTTACATAGGTTTTATTTCTGTGAGTTTGATCAACAGAACCTCCCCCTCAAATACACATTTTTGGGATACTGGGAATTGAATCCAGTGCCTCTGCATTGAGCTATGTTCCCAGCCCTTTTATTATTTTTTATTTTGAAATAGGATGTTCAGTAGAAAATTAATACAAAGTTTTGCCCTAATTGATTTGCCACATTAGTACAGCCTGTGAGGACAGAGCCTGATTCAAGCCACATCAACCCCTACAATTCCCTTTTCTGGCTGTTGCTATCGACACACCATCGGGCACACAAGCTCTCCTATCTTCATGCACACTCATCTCAGTTTTTATGATCTCAGTTACCAGATAATATTAGAAGTACCTACCAGCTTTGGTGAATTTAAACCAAAAGGGTCCCGTTGTCACCAAGGAGTTTATGAATAAGGCAGCAAGTTGCACATGTCCATAAGTCACAAGTTACTTGTAGCTGAGACTTTATGTTGTTGCTGTAACTAGCTGGACATGAATAATAAGGACTATAATATTAGGTGATCATTTAATAATTAAAACCAGGTTATGCTGGACATGGTGGCATGCTCCAGTAACGCCCACACTCAGGAGGCTGAGGCAGGAAAATCCAGAGTTCAAGGCCATCCTGGATTGCTTTGTGAGACCCTGTCCCAGAACACAAACAAAAAAATCAATCTCTCAGAATGTGTAAAAGAAATCTTATCTAATTCTGCTAAGAGCTGTAATTTTCATAATAAAGGTCTAAATGCATTTGTGCCAGACAAGTAAATTGGAGGTCTCTTTTTTGAAGTAATAACCTCAGCAATGTGTTTTCTAAGTCCTTACGGAACCAGTGAAAAGTACTGAAGGAAGGAGATAGAATAGAGTTGTTTTGAAATCTCAGAATTTTTCTGTGATATTTGGACAGCCTCCAAAAAGATTTTAGAGATTTTGCCAAATTTTGGATTACATGGAAACGTGTGACCCTTAGCTACACAACCACTCCATTATATCTGACACGCACAAACACACTCGTAATGACAATTGCCTTATGTTCACTGCCTACAGATCATGGTTTTTTCTGCTGTCTGTGTTGCAAAGCCCATGTTCTTCAACTTGTACCAAAACCCCATTTCTTTCATTAAGCCTTTTGCTCATTCACTCACTCATTAAAATTTAACAAAATCTTAAAGCACCTGCTGTGCCTCACGCAGTCTTCCTGGCTATTGGTATGTACAGTGATACTCAAATTAAATACTGCCCTATTCCTCAAGAAACCCACATTCCTGGGCTGGGGGATAGTAGAGCCCTTCCCTAGCGAGCACAGGCCCTAGGGTCTATGTGTAGCACCAAAAAGGGGAAAAAGAAACTCAAATCCAAGGGACAAGGTAGGCATATAAGTGATATTAATAGGTGTTTCTGGGATAAATAAAGGAGAGAGGTTGGGGACCTTTACCACCAGCGACCCTGGCCAGGCGAAGTGACTAGGCCTGAGGAGGCAGAAGTCCAGGGTGCATGTGTGGTTGTGGAGAGGAGGCCGTGGACGTGGGCCAGAGGCTGGCCTGGGACTTAGGAGAGGTGGGAGGTGAGATGGAAGGTGAGCAGGGACAGGGAGGCAGAGGCCAGAGAGGAGCAGCGTGTTGCCTCGGGCGGGGCCCGTGTTTGCGAAGTGAGAGTAGTGTTCTCTGAAGCCACCCCGACAGTGCAAGGTACAGTCACACCTAAGCTAAAGACGCAGTCATTAAGACCAGTGAAAGCTGCAGGTGAAAGGCATTTGGACGCTCGTCCAATCTGAGGAACAGGCCAGCTTGACCACGCAAGGCTGGAGAAGCCCCCCTTGTCCTGTGCACAGCCTGCCCTCCCTGCCTCTGCCCCAGTCCACCCCAATTGGTGTCAGGAAAGAGCTCAGTGATGCTATGTGAACTTGCCTCCTGACCTGACGGCCTTGCTTTTTTAACAAATCAACATGGCTCCTGCAGAGGTATTCCTGTGTATTTCCATTTGCTCCTGTCACTGATCATTCTTTTCCTGCAGTATTCAGTACTTGGAGTAGTAGGAGCAGGGTGACGGCACCCTGGTATCTTTATTCTTTTTGACCGTGCTGGGACTAGAACCCAGGGCCCTGAGGGTGCCAAGCAAGTGCTCTACCACCCCAAAAGCTGCAGCCTTTCAGGTTTTTTTTTTTTTTAATATAACTGACACAAAGTTCTTCTTTGCAGAAGGTTTAATATTGCCTGTTATCCTTAGTTTGGGGTGTCACTGGCTCCGTGGAGGAGCGATTGCTTAGCATGAGTGATACTGTAGGTTTGGCCACCAGCACTGAAAACACCTCAGAGAGTTACCCAAGCACATGTTGAAAAGCACCTTTTTTGGTAAATGTAGTAAGCACTTAGAAAATGGCGCAGATTCCGAGCTTTAGTGAGTTGTGTCCGCTGCATTTTTCTTCCTTTTGGGGCTTAAGGACGATCCACTTTATAGTGGAAAAGTACAACATCCCAGTTTTCTTCCTACTTCCTGAAGTGCTAACTTGGGTATAGAATGATAATGAATTGGAATATGCCGTTTAAGGACAGCATTTGACAGATGTGCCTCTTGATTACAATCTGTCACAATGCGATGGACACCTGGCTGAAAAATGAAAATACAGAAATTCATCTTTTTTCCTAAATAGCGCTCTATTTGCTTTGTGTAGGTAAATATTAGATATTACCATATCAGATTTTGAAAGCTAGTGTATAATTTCAGAATAATTTAGGAATTCTAAAATTTCCACCCTTTTGTATGTATTATGTAGACTTTTTTTTTTTTTTTTTTTGAGACAAGGTCTCTCTGTTGTCCAGGCCGGTGCTGAACTCACAGTGGAGCCTAGGCTGGTCTCAAACTCACGGCAGTACTCCTAAGTGCTGGAATTAACAGGCATGCACTACCAGGCCTGCCATGTATGGTGCTGGGGAATCAAAATCAGGGCCCTGTGCTTCCTAGGAAGCACTCCAGCTGCTGAGCTAAGCTCCCGCCCTGCCTCCTTCTCTTTTTTTCCTGTGGTATATCTATGAGCAAACATCGCGAAGTCTTATCTGAGCCCAGTCTCTACTAGGAAACCTAGCTGCCTCTCTAGGCCCCGCTGGAGCAACGCAGTCAGAATTTAACATCATAATCCTCTCTGGGAGGTTAAGGCAGGAGGATTCCAAGTTCAAGTCCAGTCCGGGCAACATAGCAACTTAGTGAGACTCTGTCTCTCCCCCGACCAAAAAGTAAAATAAAATTAAAATGGGTTGGAGGTGCAGCTCAAAGGCCCAGGATTCAATCCCCAGTACTGCCAAAAAAAAAAAAAAAAAAAAAAAAAAAAAAAAAAAAAGACATTGGGTTCCTCAACTTGGTAAGCTCCCGTGCGCAGGAGCCTCCCTGTGTTTTGCATTCCAGAATGGTGCATAGCGCCTGTTACATGTGGGCATGTGGTTTCTTGAGATTGGTTATCAGCCCTCATTTCCTACAGTATTGTAAAAACAATGGCTTTTATGTGTATAGCATACATACAGTTCCCATGGTGAATGTGTAGTTCTCTTGATGAATTGTAAATAGTACATTTCAGGTAAAGTTTGGTATAGGAATTGTGGTTAAAATCTACATGACACTGGAAAAATTACAGTCTTTAATATATTTATGATGTGAAAGAAGATATTCTTTTTTATTACTCATAACTGTTAAAAATTCAGAGTGGAATCAACCAGGTTGTACCTGGGTCCCTATGTGGTCATGAAGGTTAAGGGCTCCAGAAGGTGGATGGGTCTGCAGAGAGTAGGAACGGGCATTCTGAGACACGCCAGTGGCCCAGGACCTCACAGGCGTCGCTACCGCCCTCCCCTGAGCCTGCCCTCGTGGCTCTGCTTGCCACTCACCGAAAAAAACATCAGAGGCGGGAGGAATGGCGCAGCGGTTAGAGCTCAAGCGCGAGACCCTGAGTTTGATTTTCCAGCACTACATAAAGCTGGGCGTGGTAGGACATGCCTGTAATCTCAGCACTCAGGAGGTTGAGGCAGGTGGATTGTCCTGAGTCCAGGGGCAGCCTGGGCTCCATAGTGAGTTCAGGACCAGCATGGACTACACAGCGAGACCCTGTCTCAAATAAATAAATTAAATAAATAAGAAAGAAAGAATATTGTCAGGGGTATAAGACACCCAAGAGACCCATCCTAAGGCTGATTCTTACATCCTGCTTAGAGCCAGTGAAATGAACAGCATCCAAATGCATCATGATCTGGTCCAAATGTGGAATAAAGCAACTGCATATTTTTTCTCACCACTTTCTTCTGGACATCCCAAAGCCCCATATGCGGAGAGTTCTGGTAGGCAGCAGGGACCTCCCCTCTTGTGCTGAGAGGAGGCAGCGGTGAGTGGCCTCCCGGCTGTGCTGATGCCACGTGCTCCACCGGCTGGCTCTTGTGCCCTCAGTGTAACCTCAGAATGCCCTCTGCGTGGAAGGGCCTTTACATGGTAAGGCAGTACCTGACCTGTTGTGTCCAGAATCTGCCTTGCAAAGGGACTTCTTCTATTGGAGAGAATCTGAGAAAACACATTCACAGAAAACTAGAGTAGGTATGGAGAGAAGCCAGTGCCCGGGGACCCAGCTCCTTCTGCAGCCCTGCTGGTCTCCTGCCTGCAAACAGCGGGCAGGAAGAAGCCCTGAGGGGACTTGGCCCGTCCACCCGAGACTCCCCTTACGTGGACTCAAGCTGTCCTATTTGTGATTGGGTCCAGAGCTCCCTGTGTACAGCCCATGCTGCTACACGGAGTTGACAAATACATCGGCACACCTCAACACTGTGCAGTGTTTTCCGTGGAAAGGATCCTTTTTCCAGGAATAGGGAACATTCCCATTAGGTACTGCAGAATTTTTGACACTTCCCAAGTGTCTACCTGTGTATGGAACTGGAAGGTAGAGCACTCGCCTGGTAGGCTCAAGGCTCGGGACTCAGTCCCCAGCACCTCAAGAAGAAGGCAAGAGAAGGAAGGAAGGAAGGAAGGAAGGAAGGAAGGAAGGAAGGAAGGAAGGAAGGAAGGAAGGAAGGGAGGGAGGGAGGGAGGAAGTCAGGAAAGAAGGAAGGAAGGAAGGAAGGAAAGGAGGAAGGAAGGAAGGAAAGGAAGGGAGGGAGGGAGGGAGGGAGGGAGGAAGGAAGGAAAGAAGTCAGGAAGGAAGGAAAGGAAGGAAGGGAGGGAGAGAGAGAGAGAGAGAGAGAGAGAGAGCCGTTGTGTAATGAGCTGAATATGCAAGGCAGGAAAGAGCAGTCAGTCTTACTGAGTTCACACTAGTTCTTACAGTGTGCTAATACTTTGTTTCACTATCTGCAGCATTCTGCACAGTGTGTGGAAACGGGCTTGTCTCCATGCCCCCTGGGCTCACAGGCTGTCCCAAGCTCTGAGCCAGCTGGGCAGGGCCTGCTGAGGCCAGCAGTGGGCAAGCTGGCGCAGACAGCGGGTGACCTTAATGCTCGCGGAAGGCGCATGCTTGCTACTTCCTAGTAGTTTGTTTTAATTCATGTAAAGAAAGTGAGGCTCTGTAGCATTTTGCACCTAGACTACGTAAAGCAGCCTAGTAGTTAACCTTGTACAGCTAACCTAACAGACAGGTTCACAGTGCCCCGTATTACCTGAAGGACAGGAAGCACCCTGCCCTCCGTGGAGGTCCTACAGCATGGCCCAATGTCCTCGCTCTCACCCCAACTCTTCAGTTAATCTTGTTCATATTTCTTGGCCATTTGGTCAGTGTGGTGTGCCCGGGATGTTGAGAGGGACAAGGAAAAGAGTGACTGACTTCATTCCATTGTTTGCTTTAAAAAGTGTAAAGTCATGTGCATTCCATGCAACCATTAAATTTATGTCCTTTGTCACCTCTCAGTCAAAAATAAACAGTCACTGATACACTTTCTGTATCACAGTTTGTTTTTGTGAAACATATATGTAAAAGCCACACTTACCTTGGCATTGTTACTGAATCCTGGAGATCTTTTGGCATTTTAATTGCCCATGTCACTGCACGTGGGCCCAGTCCACAAATCGGATCTCCCATGGGCCTGCTTGAGACCTGGCACTTACATGCTTACTTTAGTGGGCACATGCGCTCAGGTGGTGAGCTAGGTCGGATTGCTACCCCAAAATAGTAATTGAAACAGCTGGGTGCTGGAGATGTAGCTCAGCTGTTAGTGTACTTGCCTAGCAAGTGCAAGGCACTGGGTTCAATTCCCCAGTACCATATATGCTGGTTGTGGTGGCACACACCTGTAAACCCCGTACTCGGGTGGCTGAGGCAGAAGGATTGCTGTGTGTCTGAGGCCAGCCTGGGCTATATAGTGATCTCAGGACCAGCTTGAACTACAGAGTAACACTCTGTCTCAAAAACAGATAAATAAAATGAAATCAACATGTTAATTTATTTTTGACTGTTGAGACACTGCACATTTAGCCCAAGGCCTCCGTGAACTAGGAAGCCCACTGCCACCCAGTGCCATCCCTGTCTGTTTTGCTTTAAGACAAGGTTTCACTGAATTACCCAGGTTTCCCTTGAATTCGTAATCCTCCTCCCTCAACCTTCTAAGTAGCTAAGATTTTAATTGTGTATCTCCATGCCCAGGTATAATAATGATTTTTTTAGAAACTTGTGTAATTTCAAAAGTTTGTATTTAAAGATTTATCTGAATATGTATACACCTGGTTTCCAGGGTGATCACCTAGAGTGGGGCTGCCATGTTAACACACCCTGGTTTTCCTGGATATGAAGGTAGAAATTTTCTTGCAGCTCAGTAGGTAGATTCCCCTCTCACTGAGGTTTTCCTTGTTTGCTTGTGTCTTACTCTAACTGAGCCTCCCACATCTTCCTTTCGCTTGACGTGACATCCTGACATCTGCAGCGACTGGTTATGCAAATCAGCGGGTAGCTTTGCTTGACCAGGTCTGACCTGCAGTCCTGCTCCAAATGGGAAGTCGGTCTCCGTGAGGGAGTCGGGATGGAGCAGCTTCCTAGCATATGTGAGGTCCTGAGCTGTACCCCCAGCAAGGAAAAGGAAAAAGAAAAAAACCCACAGGATTACTAGTTCACACCGTAGGGATCAGATTAGACATTTAGAATTTAGACCAGACACCATTGGCAAATGGTCAGAAGGTCCCCAGGTCCTGGGACAGCCTAGAACCATGCGTATGGTGCCTAATTATTCTTATAGACCTGTTCTGGGTGCCAAGAAGTCTCTGCCTCACCTTTGTTCATAGGATTCTTTAAAAACCAGTGTAGACTTTTACTCGAAGTCAGTGTTTATGGGATAAGCCGCTATGTAATGACATTAGAATCAGTTAAACATAAATTTTTTTCTCTTTTTAATGCACTACTTGACATCAAAAGCAAAAAGAGGTAAGTCGGCTATTAATCTGCAGGTGAATCTTATTTTCCTCAGTGGGTTTATTCTTGAACAGTGTTGCTTGAATTAAATTTCTATAAATCCAGTCTTTTTACATTAGGAAGTTTATTATTGTACATCTCTACTTTTTAATGTATTAACCTCCTGTAAATATGGATTTTAAAACATCTAGTATTTTGTACATGTTGCTTTTCTTTCAACTTGTGGTTTCAGTTTGTCAGAATACAAGTCATTTTGAAATTTGGCTTACTGTTTCTAAATCATTTCCTTATAAGAACGAGGATTTTTATTTACAAGTATTTTTTTTCTCAAAAAAGTGAAAGAAAAAAGCCAAGAAGCAACTGACATTGGGGAAAGTATGTACTTTTCAGACCCACCAACTTACAGAAGAGGATATCCCGAGCTTTTTAGGGTATTTTCTAGTATAATTTTTTCCAATCGTAACAAAATAATGGAAAAATACTAAATATGAAAATCAAATGCATTTCATCAAGTGGTGTCTCATTCATCTTTCTTGCCATGATCTGTTTTACAATTGGTCTTTTTAGTTTGATTCTTTTGTGTCTTTCGGATGCTGAATGAATTGTGACATTTCAAAATGCCCAGTCCTCCTTGGGTACGTGCCTTCAGATCCCCGGTACCACCCTGAGTTAGGGTGGTGCCACCTGGCACTGCTCTGGAGAAGGTCGTTTCTCAACAAAAGGTCACATTCCTCAAGGTGTTTAGTTGGTATGAGTCTGGCCATGGAATGTACACTGTGTGTCCGTTTACTTCCCCTGGTCTCTGTCACATGCTATTGTAATAGGCGTTCTCCTGATTTAAGTGTGGTTCCTTCAGAAGTAGGAAAGTGACTCTACTGCAGGGCATTTTCTGTTTCTCTCCTGCAAGATTTGGAATAGAAATAGATTTTTGTATACATATTGCTTTGCATTATTAGCCATTCATATGATGTTCATCGTGGCATCCATAAGGCCAGTGAAAAGTTTTGCCCAATGTGTGACCTGGAAAAGCCTGACAAGTACTCCCTGCCTTTCTTAAGAAGTCACGCTCTGATTGGACGTCACTGAAGACAGTTTGAATGCTTGTCACTAAAGTGTGATGAGCTATAAGCAGTTGGCTTTATGGAAGGCAGAGCCAGATGCTTTTTAAGGTCTTATTTTGCATGAGCTATATTAAAGTTTATGATGTACTTAAACAATCCTGTTGTTTTAGACTGGAAATTTTTAATGACTAATGACTATGTCTGATATCAAGAGTACAATCATAATGGAATTTGCTGTGTTAAAAGCTGGTGTAAATATAAGGCCAAGTGGCTGATGATATCAGTTACCATCTTACACCTCTGAGAAACTGGAAGTGATGCTGCCATATGACGTGGGATACCTGCAGACAAGCTCATGTGCTACCAGGACATGGTGCATGTGAGGTGACAGGGACGAGAGAACCACTCTGTGTGTTTGACTATAAATTGTCACAGTTTGCTCACTGCTCTCCGTTTTTAGTAACGTCGATGAACCATTAAATTCATTGTAAGATTGTTGTAATACCTCAGTGTTTCCTTACTATTAAGTATTTCCTTGTTTTCAGTCTCATGCTGTTCTCATTTTTATGTAATGTTTCTGTCTCAGGTTGTCATCCTTGCCCCACAAGTTCGCTACATGTTGTCTTTCCAGAATGTGTGTTCTAGAGACTATAGGATAAACTATTCAGGTTGTTACACAAGAGGCTGCTAGCGCTTCTTCCCATGAGCTTTTCTGTTAATTCAGTAACACACTGTTATTAGTCCTTTTGTAGATTTAGTGAGGAATAATTTGTCTAAACATTACTTGACACGTGGCAATCTAAATTTTTAAAATTTCTGCATCAAAGTCATATGATAAAGTCCTCAGTCATCAACAAAGAAAAATTGGTATCATAACATTAAGTTGAAAATATTTTCCCATGATCGCTTCCTCTTCTATATGCCTTTTATTAGAAAGATGTTCCTTTAAGGACAGAAGTGCCAGAATTGGAAACGTTTCTGTCCTTCGTGTGAATCTATCACACACCGATAAAAGCCCTAATAAGGAAACAAATCCGGAGGACCCTTTAAGGGAGGTGAGGTCAGGACATGAGCAAGTATTTTACAACAGAAGTCCCTGAGTAAGGTACCATGGCGGGCCAGTTACTAGGCAGGAACCCCCAGAGAGTGGCTGGGCACCAAGGTGGAGGCAGGAAGGAGGGACTCACGGGTGGGCAAGAAATCCTGGAGGCGCGGGGCCTGGGCACAGGTCTGCAGGGAGGCTGAGCCAGGAGGATTCCAAGTACCCGCCCAGACAGGGCAGCCTACAGACCTAGCAAGACTTTGTCTCAAAATCAAAAAAAAACAAAAAAACAAACAAAAAACCCCCCAAAAAACAAAAAATGTAGCTCAGTGTGAAAGCCCTGGGCTTGATCCCCAGGACCAAAACAAACAAAAATACAGAAAGAAAAGACAGCTGGGCAGACGGGAGGAGACAGTGCTGGCGTTTAGAGGAAGCCAAGATTCCCTTCCCGGGCTGTTGGGAATTAAGGCTGTTTGGCTCCAAATAGTCCGAGAGGTGAGGAAAACCTCAGGTGGACGTTGCCAGAGCAGCGCTGTGGGATGAACGCGGGATGTGGTCTGTTGTGCCGCCCATGCCGCTGTGCCGAGAGCCTCAGTGTCATGCCCACTCCTTTCTTTCCTTGGCCCGCATTGTCTGATCATCAGTAAATACTGGGCTGCATGTCTTGCAAACCTCCTCTCTCCGGATCCTCTCGTGGGCCCTGCAGGAGTGGTATTTAATGTCCCCACTTACCCAACACATGAGACCCAGGACGGTTAAGTCATATTCGTAGTGTTGCTCAGCTTCCAGTTGGCAGAGGACAGCTGGGGCTGGGGATGTGGGTCAGTTGTGTAGCTTGAGCTCAGCAAGTACAACGACCCTCGGGTTCAATCCCCAGCACGTTGTATATACACACTTAGGCCTCCCTGCAGACTCTGAATCCCATGATGCAGTGGGAGCCAGGAGCACAGAGGGGAGCATGCAGAGTCACCAGGGGATCACTGCGGAAGCTTCATTGGCAGGGGCAGGAATATCTGTGGCCGTGTGTAAAACCCTCACCCACGCCCTCAGTGTACCTGTAAGAGTGTCTGTAGCTGACTGTCCACAAACAGATGTCTTGGGTTGGGAGTCTTGTTTGTAATTGCAGTTATTTGTTATCTCTATGCATAGTATGCACAAATTTATATTTTCCTAGTAATGTCATTGCTCAGATTTCATAGTGTAACTGGGTTCAGGGGGTGCAGGCCTATAATGCCAGCACTCTGGGAGGGTAAGGCAAGTGGACCACAAGTTTGGCCTAGCCTGGGCCCCTTTATCAAGACACTGTTTGAAAATCAAAAATAAAAACTATCTGGAATGTAGCTCAGAGGGAAGGCCTGAGTTCAATCCCAAGTGCCACCAAAAAAAATCACATTCTGTCAGTTTAGGTTTCCCTCATGCCACTGTTTCGGCCATTTTCACTTCTGCCTGACATGCTTTTTGCTAACAAGAAAGTCTCCTGAAATGCAGGTGCAGATTTGCATTCACAATTTGTTTTCCTGGCCTTCTCTAATTTCATTGTGCTTTGTATTTTCTTGAATTAAAATGCATTTATTTCAGCCCTTGGACTGCCTTGCATTTGCAGGAATTTAAGAGAACTTTGGCTCTTTCTGGTTTATTTGGACTGCAGCTTTCTCTTGGCAGAATGAGCGGGACAATCAGAGCCATCCGGGACTCTCAGCTGTGTTCACAAAATACCATGGACAGCAGCTTAGACATCTTTAACCCTTCACAGTCCTTGAAGCACTAGGTCCAGGACCAGGGTGCTGCGGTTTTGGTTTCTCCTGGACCTCCCCTACCCCTCCCGGTTTGCAGCTGGCTGCGCTGAAGCTTTGTCCTCGTGCGAGCCTCCCTTGGAGCCCAGCAGCCGGGGTGCCCTCTGTTCTCCTCTTCCTACAGGGCACAGGTCACAACACTGGCTTAGTGCCAACCCTAATGGTGATGCTTCAAGACCCCTCCCCACTACAGTCATTCTGAGAGCCAGGCTGAGCTTCAGCACAGGAATATGGGAGGAGACAGCTCACCCCATCCCAAGTTCTATGGGGCACTCTGCTATAAGGACGTGCAGTGGGCTGTCCGAAACTTGGGCTCAGCCCATCCTCGTGGCACACACCTGTAATCCTAGCACTCTGGGAGGCTGAGGCAGGAGGAGAGCAAATCTGAGCCTACCCTGGGCGAGGTAGTGAGACTTTATCTCAAAATAAAGAATAAAAAAGGGCGGAGGGGACGTAGTTCAGTGAGAAGGCCCTGGATTCAATCCTCAGTGGTAGGAAAACAACAAAACAAATAAAACATGCGCACAAAACCACTTGGATTCTAGTTCTCAACCTGCCATTCTGTCCTTGGGTCCTGAGTCACTCCACCCTGCTCCTCAGTGTTCTGATCAGTTAAATGGGATTGACAATCCACCTGAGTTAGGTTTTCTGATCACTAAGAATTGCGCGCGCGCGTACGTGTGTGTGTGTGTGTGTGTGTGTGTGTGTGTGTGTGTACGCACACGTGTGCTGGCCAGAGAATTGAACCTGGGGCCTTTGCACTGAGCTATATCCCCAGCCCCCTCCCTTTGTAGACTTTTCTGTTTTGAGACAGGGTCTCACTGGGTTGGACCGCTGCCCCGGGAGGGCAGGCCTGCACCACCATACCTTGCTTAAGATGCTTTGTGTTCACTATGAAAGTCATATAGGAAATGACCAGGCATGAGCCTCAAGTCTAAGCCTTTCTAAGCCTCAGTCTCTCATTCCAAATAAAAGTAAAATCTGTCTCCTTCAGGTTTTTCGGGGATCTGAAGCACGTTGCCTTCTGTCTGAGGAGGAGTGCACATACCTCTTTTCTTTCTCTTCTGGTTGATGAAAAGATACTAAAACCTCACAGGCGTATGAGAGACAGAGGGAAAAGTACCGTGGGAGGTGGAGACTGTGGCAGGAGAGAGAACGCCTAAGTGTGTCAGGGAGTGTTGGGAGCAGCCTTCACACAGTGGCAAGACGTCTCTGACTGTAGCGCTGAGCACCTTGCTGAGCCTAGGTATATTGCTGGAAACAGGTGAGCTTCATACGCTCAGTCTGTAGCAGGGATTACTAAAAGCCAGCATGAGTTTATCAAAGTGAGAGCTGAAGGCTGGAGTGGGGGAGCTCTTTGCTAACATGCACTCGGCCCCACCACACATGTGCGCGTGAGCATGAGTACATACACACACACATTGATTTCTGCTAGACTACCTTGCTGCTATATATGAACCTTGGCAAGTTAGATACTTCAAAATACCATTGGAGCCAGGCTTTGTGGCACAGGCCTGTAATCCTAGCAGTCTGGGAGATTAAGGCAAGAGGATCACAAGTTCAAGCCCAGCCTAGGCAATTTAGTGGATTATGGAGACTGTCTCAAAAATAAAAATGAGCTAGGAATGTAGCTCAGTATAAAGGCCCTGGGCTCCATTCTCAGTGACCTCCCCCCAAAAAAGGTATAGTTGGGAGCAACAGAAATCAAGTCTACAGGACATTATAATTGTACGGACTCATAGCTGTTTGGAATGTGCACACTGATACTGTGCAGCTGGTCTCATCCAGGTCCTGTTAGTTGCTAATCTTAGGTAATGATATTATGGTCATGATTATCACATTTTCTCACATGAGAGAGAAAAGCGTAGAAGAGGAAGCTAAGATGCTGGCTCGCAGGACAGGACCCGGAAGATGCATTGTGTGGGAAATGGGGACACGTATTAGGATGAATATGGAAAGGATATGAACTAGCCCACTGGAGTCCATGCACTGCAGGTACAGGATTGGAGGATGGGGCCATAGTTCAGTGGCTAAAGCGCTTGCCTAGCAAGGATAAGGCCTTGGGTTCAACTCCCCAGCACTGCATAATCTGGGCATGGTGGTGCACACCTGTAATCCCAGGATTCAGGAGGCTGACGCAGGAGGATCACACTGAATTCAACGCCAGCTTGGGCTACATAGTGAGCTTGAGTTTAGAACCAGTCTAGACTACAGAGTGAAACTGTCTCAACAACAACAACAAAAAAAGGATGAGCTTATAACTTAACTTTTAACTTTGACAAGATTATGCAATTATTTTACTAATATTTTATTGAGAAAGACATAGGGGTTATGGAGTTGACTCGAAATCAACTTTAGGGGTTTCGGTTCCTAATGATGCCTTTACACGTGTGCCTGTGCCTTGTTCGCACCCTCTGTAACCAGTGAAATCTCAGCGTCAGTTAGCGATGGGACAGGGCTGTCCAACTGTGCCACAGCAGTTCCTGCTGATTGCGTAGAATTGGGTGGCAGGTAGGTCTGCTCCTGTGCCCTCCCTGGCCATCCGTGACCCCATGTGGTCTCCTTTTGGACCTCAGACTCAGAAGGATGTGCCAGCCTGGAATGCAGCCAGAGAGCCAGGAGAGGCAAGGGGCGTCTGCAGCAGGCCTTGCTGGAAGACCTTGGCCATTGGCACGAGGGGAGCTCAGACACACTTTGTCCAGCAGGTGAGCAGCATCTGGCAGGGCTTATGGTGCAAGGGGTGGGGGGCATAGGAAGTGGCAGGGACTCTGATTGTCACGTTGGGTGTACAGAGGCGGGGCATGCTGTGCTGTCAGGGATTTGGCTGCAAAGAGTCACTGTGCCAGCTCCCGTGTGTTGTAAGGGACCAGGTGCGTTGTCTTTTAGGGAATTGGTTGACTCTCCAGTTACATTGAAAAATTTAAAACTTTGCCTGAGGAAAAGTTATATGGGAAGACTTTTTTTCTTGCCAGTGAAACTTGTTATTTTCAGCCACCTGTTGATAAAAATTACATACTGTCACCAGGCCTGGTGGTGCAGGGCTGTCATTCCAGCCCTCTGGGGGCAGGGGCGGGGGGGAGGTGCAGAAGCAGGAGGATCATAAATTTGAGCCCTGCTTGGAGCAACTGATCAACTTAGTGAGGCCCTGTCTCAAACAATGAAAAAGGGCTGGGCACACCTTAGCATGAACGTCCTGTGTTTAATCCCCCAGCACAGAAAATAAAACTAAAAGTTGGGTCTTCTCCCGTTCCTGTGCCCTTCCTCTTGCTTTGTGTTTTCTGGAGCACAGCCCTGCCTTCCAGCGGCTCACCTATCTGGGGAAGTTCTCAGGTCTCTTTGGTTCTGTGGCTCGATATTTCCTAAATGTAACTGGTATCAAGCTGAGAGGCAGCCAGAGAGAGAGAGAGAGAGAGAAAGAGAAGTGAGTAGAAGGCAGTAGCTGGACTGAGTCAGTCAGGGAGCCTGGCTCCAGCCACATCTTTGTTCTGATGCTGCTTCTATGACCTTGGGTCAGCTGCCACGGGCCAGCTTCCATGCATAGGGGTCATAGTTTAATCAATGGAAGTCTGAACAGCACCTGCTCTATGCCAAGGTGTTGGATTTTGGTGGGGGAGAGCCTTAAAACAGATGATTATGTAGGCCTAGTGGCACAGACCTATAATCCCAGCAACTCTGGTAGGCTGAGGCAAGAGGATCTTAAGTTTGAGTCTGGCCTGGGCAGCCAAGTGACTTAGTGAGACCCTGCCTCAAAAATGAAAACTAGGGCTGGAGGAATGACATAGTGGTTAAAGTGCAGGCCTAGCAAGTACAAGGTCCTGAGTTCAATTCCCCAGCACCACATAAAGCCAGGCATGGTGGTATACACCTGTAATCCCAGCACTCAGGAGACTGAGGCAGGAGGATTGCTGCAAGTCCAAGACCAGCCTGTACTTCAGAGTGAGCTTTGGACCAGCCTGTGCTACAGAGCGAAACCTTATCTTAAAAGAGAGAGAGAAAGAAAAAAAATGAAAATTTAAAAATGGGCCGGAGATGTTGCTCAGTGTGAAGGTCCTGAGTTGGGTCCCTAGGAGTGCAGCACCAACACAGGCAGCTACTATCCAGTGCAGACTGAAGATCGCCTGGCGTTGATCCGGCAGCGTGCTGCTTTTTCTTTGCGCTCTCCTAGTGCTGGAGGCCTGTGCCTGCGCTGACGTAGAACCACGTCAGCCCCACTCGCTGCTTGATCCCACCTCCCTTTCCCCTTTCACCCTTCTCTCGGGGGAGAGACATCAGTGAGTACCCCACTTCGCATCACACACGCCCCTCCTGTGCAGGCCCCTGTCCCTGTCCCTGCGCTAACACCTCCGGCTCTGGCAGCCCCATGCGTATGCGGCGACATCTCTCAAGCCTGGGAGTGACAGCCTGGTGTTACCTAATTCAGATCTCATCGCTTCAAGTACACACTTTATTTCACGACAACATATCTCACTTCCGTTGGTAGAGACATGAACAGGCTAGAGATGCCAGGGGTCCATGTGGCTGGTGTCAGCCCGACCACCCTGATCTGCAGGGAAAGGTCTCTGACCACTCAGATTGAGGTAATGTTAGATTTAGTTTAATTAAGCTAAGTTCAGTCAATCCCTGCTGTGTGATCCCCCAGTAACCTTTACCTCCACTGTTGCAGAAGCCCGGGAATGTGTCTGCGGGCCCGGTCACTCTTGGGTTCCATGATCCTGGCTCCAGTCCTGTCTCCACCACTGAGGCAGACATGCGTGGCTGCAGCGGCATGGCCCACAGCAAGCTTAAGCATGTGCTAGATGCCACGTCCTCAGCGTTGTCAGCACCCCAGCCCCATTGTCACCCCACCATCGTGGTCACCATCACCTCCCATCCTCATGACCCGTGGTGGCACTGCTCGTGGTGTATTGCCAGCCTCCGGGCAGCAGGGCCAGGTCTTCTCTGGCCACCTCTGGCTGCCTCTGCTGTGCACGCTTTCTAACAGAGCCGCAGAGCAGTGACCTGATCCCTGAATCCTGGTGGCCATGGGGGTTCTGCAGTGCCAGCCTTGTCGGTCACTGGGAGTCACCTTTCCAGCCTCAGAAGCAAAGCTCTTCAGCCTTGGTTCGGGTGGGTATGGCAGAGGAGATCCAAAGAGAGCAGGGGCATCGAGCAGATCTCTTGGGGTGCCAGGGCTGGAGGGATCTTCCCGGCTCCCAGGCCCCTGCCTCCATCTCCAGGGCCACACGTGACACAGCCGCACCTCACAAGGGCCAGCAGGGCGCATGATGGGAGGTCTCTGAGTCCTCAGAGAGATACGAGTGTCTTCATCCATCACCAGCTTGTCTACGGCATTAACTTTTTTATCTTTAAGGATGGTACTTAACTAAGAGTAAATGGCCTGGAGTGGAGGTCATGGGGTGGGGCGCTGGCCTACCATGTTTGTTGCCTGTATTCAATCCTGAGCACTGGAAAAAAAATTTTTAAAGTAAAATAATACTATTTTCCCAGTAGTGATATTACTTCTAAAGAACAAAAAAGAAAAAGGGGGGCGGAGCTGGAAGAAGGCTCGGTGGTTAAAGTGCTTCCCTAGCAAGCACTAAGTCAAGTACTAAGTACCCGAGTTCGTGGTGGTGCACGCCTGTAATCCCCGCACTCAGGAGGCTAAGGCAGGAGGATTGCCGTGAGTCCAAGGCCAGCCTGGGCTCCATAGTGAATTTAGGACCAGCCTGGGCTACAAAATGAGAAGAAGAAGAAGAAAATGATGTTCACTGCAAATGTAAAAAGTAATTACCACAGCCAGGCATGGTGCCACACCCCTGTAAGTCTAGTTATTTGAGAGGCAGAGGCAGGAGGATCACAAGTTTCTGGCCAGCCTGGGCAGCTACTTGTCTCTAAATTTGAAAAAAAAAAAAAAAAAAATTAAGCTGAGGATGTAGCTCAGCAGCAAGTGCGAAGCCCTAGGCTGACCTCCAGTAACAAAGGGAGAAAAAGAAAAGAATAAGTACCTCCTGTTAAGCAGTTTATTAAGAGAGGTCATTGCCAGACCACCACCTGCCCTCTAAATTTTTCACTAAAAAATATATTGAATTAGTAATAAGCTATGATTACATTGGCAAAAATAGTCTACCTATGCAAGATATGAAAAAAATTTAAGCATTTTAATAACCTAATGAACTCTACAGATTCCCATTCCACCGAGGCCAGTCCTCTGCTTCAGAATGTCTTCATTTATAGCTTCCCCGCAACATAAAACACAAGGGTTCCAAGGTGGTTTTCTAAGAGTTCCCTTTTTTTTCACCATTGCATTTACCCATATGCACCACTAGAGGGCTAAAATGAAAAACTGCATTTGGAAGCGTGGGGTTTATCTAAACAGGATAGGATAGTGGTCTAAATTAGGCCGAGCCACAGGCCTCAGTTACCACTTAGAAAAACTGTAGGAGAGAATGAAAGAAGCAGGTAGAGATGGCAAATGCAACCATCCTTTAAGACTCTGAGCTTCTACAAAAGGCAATCTTTGGAGTTCATCAAGCTACAAAATGGCAAAATAATCTGGGAAAATAGAATGACTGTAAGATTTGAAAGAATTTCCTAAGGTTGACAGGCTGAGCGCCAGCTGCCAAACAAGAATCCTCTCCCCTCATTCTTATGAGTAATAATAAGTAATTAGTAAGTTACTCTGTGCAGCATGGACCACTGAATGCAAGGGTCCTGTCAGTGATACTGCTCTCTTGAACAACCTTAAGTGAACCCTGCCTTACGCTGTGTCCTACCTGGTGTCACAGACAGTTTCGGTTTGCATCCCAGGGTCTTACATACAAGTAACAGCAATTTTCATGAGTTGATATTCTGGAATTACGTAGGTAGGCTTTGTTATAACATAGACTATGGCTGACCTTAGAACAAGTAATGCCTTGTCCAAGCTTTTAAAATGTAAATTCCATTAATGCCTTGTTAGTTTAGGACTGTGAATCCAAAAATCTATGATAACTGGCTTAAATACTCTGTTTATGAGTACACATAAAAGAGGGAAGGGGTGTGCTAAGCAGGTACATATTCTAAGCAATTTGCAAAAGGAAATGTTTCCATTTTTAATAATCTTCAAAGCTACTTTTAATTTATTTGCAAAAAATTTTTGGCAGAAATATAATACATGTACTTCTAACTAACTAATCTTTGGGTGATTCTGCCAAGATCAACCTAGTGTCAGTACCTGGAACGGTCTTTGACTTTTCTAGAACACTGGGCTCAGTCTTTCTTGGAGTAGCTGATTAACGAATTAGTCATCTGTGGCATGGACTTGTGACAGCTAGCACTTTGTTCACCTAAGATAAATCCCATTACCTGCCTTCAAAGTGGCAAAAAAATAGTTCCCTTTAATTCAGGGGAGCCTTCTCTACTAATGCAAGTTACTAACAGTGCGGTCTGGAATACACTTGCTAAGATCGCTGCTAACAAGTTGTGTGTTCAGTATATAAAAAGTCTTCAGAAAATGATTTTAGATGACTTCCACGTCCGACAGCCTTCTGTTAACTGTAGGGAAGTGTGCCTCTCAGCTTTCCTTCGGAACGGATGGTGTGCTGTGGTGCCGGGGCAGATCAGCTCTGCAGGTATCCTCCGCTTCAGGAGAACAGATGGATGTGCGGGGCAGGCCGGCACCATCACACTCCAGTTCACAATCTGAAGGTCTTCTGTTGTGCCCGTGGATCCCAGCTGGTCCCGGGCACGAGCCTCTGATCCCAGCACGCTGGGAGGCTCGGGCAGGAGGGTCGCAAATGCGAGCCCCGCCGGGGCACTTAATGAGGCTATGTCTCAAAATCGGAACTCAGACGTGGGCTGGGGATGCAGCTCAGGGCAAAGGTCTTGTGTTCGATTCTCAGCATCATGGAAAAAAAAATCTTGGTCTTTTTAAGGTATCAAAATACCAAATATAAGTGCTTACAGATGTTCTAATGTATTTGAGAAGCCTTCCCTACTAATTTTGTGTCACTAAT
Source organism: Ctenodactylus gundi (assembly GCA_004027205.1). Taxonomy (NCBI): domain Eukaryota; kingdom Metazoa; phylum Chordata; class Mammalia; order Rodentia; family Ctenodactylidae; genus Ctenodactylus; species Ctenodactylus gundi. Next base: position 227,057 of record PVKB01002558.1, read on the forward strand.
TTTTAATACTGTATTAACTTTTTAGAAAAAAAATCTGTATTTTTTTATTGGCATCATTTGAAGAAAAAAAAAAAAACCTTAATCCTGATGTTTCTGTGTGGACGCACATTCCTCACTAAATCTCCGAGGCAGCCGCTCCCGCCACCGCTCCTAACACCTGCTGTGTCGTCTCGTTGTGTACATGTCTAATTTGTCAGTTTCTCGTAGATTGTCAGCAGCCTGCTGCCTCCGTACCGCCACAGTGCGCACAACTAGCCGGGAGGCAAGACTGCCCGACGGTCAGGTAAATCCGCATGTCCTGCCCCGCCCAGCTGCATGGCCACCCGGTCCCGGCCCCTGCCCGGCCCCTACCCGGCCCTGGCTGCCTGCACACCACTCTGCTTTGCGGCATTTGTGTCCCACGGGCGCCGCCGGTGGGAGCACGCAGGAGCGGGCGTCGGTCCACCGCGAGGGGCGGCCTGAGCCCGCCGCTGGGCGTGCCCCTCCTGCCACCGCCAGGCACACACAGGCAGACGAGCAGGCGTCAGATGGGGACTGTGTCTGCAGTGTGTTGGGAGACAACTTCCCGGGTTCTGGTTCTGGGTCTCCCACCCTAAGTGGTGTCACCGTCGCTGCCGCACGCACCGTGGTCTGCGCGCGGCCTTCTGTGCACGTGACTGTCGCCCCGCATGGTGTCGGAGCAAGGGCGGCGCAGGTCACATGTGACAGCATGCACCGAGCAGTGCCAGCGCAGACCTGGCCAGGCAGAGCGTGCGGGCTGGAGAGGCGCAGCGAGCCGTGGGCAGCTGCTACTCGCACGCTCCTTGCTCGCCTGCTGGTGCCAGAGCAGCAGCCTCGGCCTGCAGTCATTTCAGCTGTCGGCGCAGGAGCAGAACTGAAGGAGTTCACACCCCTAGGGGGGCTCTGCTGTGGGAAAACTGGGACTCCACGGTGATCTCAGCTCTCTAAGAGGCGGAGGCAGGAGGCTAGTGAGTGTGAGGCCAGCCAGGCAGCCTGGTGACTTGGAGACAACCTGTCTCAAAATCAAAGAATGGGTTGGAGATGGGGCTCGGTGCAAAAGGCCTCAGTACTACCCAAAAAGAGAAAAGAAAAGGCTTGAAAAGGGGCTGGCGACCGGGCCACTTGGCACACATCTTAAGAGCCCTGGTTATATGAGCAGATCCAGTGACGTGGCTAGGGTCTGGTGTTTGAGCCCTCCCCTGCCACCTGTCATCTGGGCACTCCTGGAAAGCTGCTCCAGCCGGCTGAGATTCTTGGGTTCATTGTAACGTGGGGTGAGTGTAGACAGGGGTTCTGGGAGCTGAGCCCTGCCTGTCTGGTCTACTCAGGGTCAGTTTTCGGCACTAATGGCTCCAGCTCCTGAGAATCTGCCACCTCTCTGTCCTCGGATTTGCTTGAGCAATGTGGAGAAGGCCACCCTTCCAGGTGCTTCAGACAAATAGGAAATGAAAAGGCTGTGCGGCAAACGTTTTTAGCTTTAATTTATTTTATTTACTGAGACAGGCTCTGTAGACCAGGCTGGTCCTGAACTCACTGTGTAGCCCGAGATGGCCTTGAACTCACAACAGTCCTGCCATAGCTTCCCGAGAGCTGAGATTACAGGCATGCACCACCATACCCTGTTTACATGGTGCTGGGGAACCAAATTCAGCGCCTTACACTTGCTAGGCAAGCGCTCTTACCTACGTGCTATTCCGCTAGCCCCACTTCAATTTTATTTTACCTTTATTTTTTTGAGAACTACTTTAACTAAATAGTTTTACAACTCAATTTCCTGTAATCTGAGAGTGCTGCCTTCACAGAATGAGTTATTTGAATGAACGGTAATGTAGCTGGGTATGGTGATACGTACCTCCAATCCCAGCATCCTGGGAAGCTGAGGTAGGAATATCAAAGGTGTAAGCAATAGAGCAAGTCAGCAAGAATCTGTTTCAAAATAAAACATAAAAAAGGGAAGGGATGTAGTATAGCACCAAGGCCCTGGGTTCAATCCTCAGTACTGCCAAAAAATAAATAGGTCAATAAGTAAATCAAATAATTATTAACTTCTAAGCCCATGTTTCTCTCACACACAATAAATACAGTCCGATGGTATTTTATTCAAATTTAAAATAGTAATACCATGCTATAAAATATTTTAACATGCACTTTAAGGAAGAAATCTGAAATAGTAGGAAGAATTAGAAGTCCTAGGGATGATGTAATGTCAGGTGCCAAACCAAGGGGGCTGTGGTCACCCACACGAGCTGGCTACACAGAAACTCTTCCCTCCTTTATGAAGACTAGTATTGACTTACATAGGCCTTCAGAAACATACCTTCTTGCATATTGTGACTCTCCTGAATTACTCCAACTCCTCTTACATAACTTGTTGCTCATGTGGCTCTACGGGAACCACTGGGTCCGTGGGAAAGTGGCTTGACTTAGCAGTGACCTCCTCTTTCTCACTGTCCAGCTCTGTTGCAAGGTCAAGGATGAACCTTGTTGTTTGTCTTCTTCCTCCTTAAAAAAATTATATTAGATCATTTATTTTTGTTTCTGTTTTAAAACAGGGGCACACTCTGTCTGGCTTACTTAGTTTTTAGTTCATAAATAGAACAATGTGTTTTTCTTATTTAATCCTTTTGTTGAAACTCGAATTATCACAGGTTTATCTACCATATTTTAAAATTAGGCAGGAAAATAATGTTTACCCCTGGTTGTCAACCTTTTCAACTAAATTTTACAATAGATTAAGCAGGGCATGGTAGACCACACATATAATCTCAGTACTGAGGGAGGCTGAGGCAGGAGGATCTCAATTTCAAGTCCCACGGGGGCAAATCAGTGAAATGAAATGTTGTCTCAAAGTACAACAGAATACATAAAGGTCTGGGGATGTAGCTCAGTGGTAGAATGCCCCTAGGTTTGGCCCCCAGTAATGAAAAACGAAAAACAAAACAAAAAAAACTTACAGCAGCTCAGAGCTTGGAAGTAACAGCAACTTCAAATAGATCTTATATCTTATGTAATTATGCTCTTATGTTAAAAGAGAAAGTAAACAAAATTCAAGAGCTACACAAGATTTGACCACCAAATATTAAAAAATATTTTAGTGTTAGTTTTTCATGAGTCCAGTGATATTACTTTCAAAAAACTATTTAATAAACAACAGTAATAAAAATCTTGAATAGTTTTCTCAAATACTCCTGGCTGAAATGAATTATAATTGTACTGACCTTCATAATATACACACATGTAACCAATACCCACCTTTTCAATTTAAGAAAAAAATTCCTTGATATCTTCTCTCCCCACCACACCCCTCCCCACCTGGTCTCATTTTAAAAGACTAGACTGGAATGCGAATGGGAAAGTCTGTGATTTCTCTTCCTTCTCCAGGGTCAGCTGTATCAACGTACCTGAGCCAGGTTGGTCAGACTTGAGGCTCAGAGATGGCCTGTCCTTTGGAAGGCCACTTTACTTCCCCAAAAGGAAATGTCATACAACTGGTTATTTTTCACCGCCAAGCTAGAGAAAGTAAGGGACCCGAAAGCAAATTGGCCTTTAACAGATAAGTTAATCAGCCTGTTGGATCTGGATGAGCCGCAGATTCCTGGAGCCAGGTGTGAGGGCACTTGCCTGAATCTTAGCCTTCTGGGACGCCGTAGAAGAAGGTAACTGGGCAACCTAGTGACTTAGAGAGACTGTTAAGTCCCAAAGATGAAATAAATAAGTAAAATGGCTAGGGATGAAGCCTAGTGCAAAGTCCTTGGTTCAAAATCCCCAGTATAAAAAATAAAGGTGGGGGGGGGTGGGGAGAAAAAAGAAAAATAATTCCTTACTTCTTACCTGGTCCGTCTTCCAGCACCATCAAAATCACCAGGAGAGGGTGCCAGAAGTAGATATACAGATTCCCAGTCCCAGACCATGGAGGCAGGCTGTGCCTTTAGGAAGATCCAGCTGAGGAGTATGCGGGAAGGGTGGGGGCTCTGGCTCAGTGCAGAGTGCTTGCCCCGCCTGTGCAAGGTCCTGGGTTTCATCCCCAGCATACAAAACAACCTCTCACCCAGAGGCCGAGGGGCCTGAGACTGCATGTTCAAAGTGAAAAATGCCACCTCAGAGGAGGAGCTCACCTGTCATTTCCCTTCCTTGTTTTTCCTTGTTCACATGTGAGTTTGCAAACTGTGGTTGTGTTGGCATGCTGTGGACTGAAAGTCTTTTCTGTGCAGAATTCCGTGTGAACGTGGTCGCCCGGCCCTGGCAGGGGCGGGTCTTGCTGACGCCGTGTTTCTGTCTGCAGTCCTGATGGAGGCCAGCCCGAGGAGCAGCCGCCCTCCAGCCCGCAGTGCGCACCTCTCCACTGTCTCTCCAAGCCGCCCGGCCCCTAGCCACCATCTCCCCTGACGGACATCCATGCGGGCTGAAGGGCCTGTAGCCAGGCGCGGGACACTGCCCACGTCCAGCGGGTGTTTTCTTCTCGGCAGTTTGATGCAGAGTCAGATGGATGCCTGTCAGTTAGGAAGAAAACAAGCCGAGAAGAACACCGCAAAGCACAGACTGGGGTGACAAAACATTCATGGTTTCTCTGAATTACAGGAAAACTGCAAGCAAATGGCTACAGCTCATGTACACTTTTTAGGGAAAAAAATAAAAGGAGACAAAGACCCATAAAACATGTATCTCAGATGGCTGGCTTTATCTAGATAGCATCCGAGAGACCTGAGACATCGTAAAACACATAGATTGTAAAACCATCTGTCCTCGCACTCCAAATCAGCTATAGTTTTTTTTGTCATGGTATTTATTTTTTACTTGATTTTGCTACCTGCTTTATGTCTATAAGAATAATTTCACTGACAGGTGAATTTAACTCATTTGTTTTCCAATAAGCATTGTTTGCCAGTTTAGTATAAGTTTTAACTAAGCTTGAAATCTGGAGTTGGCCAGACTGTGGTCATGTTCTTACACAAACGAGAAACAAGGTGCATCCGAATGTTAATCACTGTATTTTGCTGCTAAACTGATGTTGTTTATGCACTTAGTTTGTAATCAGTGTCTCTGCTAGCATTTGTTTTTGTTTTATTCTTTTCTTCTTTTTACCTAGAGTTCTTCATTGGACGTCATTAAGTAACTTTAAGAAAGTGGCCAAGTTATGATTCATTGAGTTAAACTTTTCATGGCAATCTTAATTTTTAAAAATTGCAATTGAGGAGACATCCTGGTGCTGCTCCTGTCTATGTATGACAGTGTGATGACGTTAAGGAAGGCTGGGTCACTCGAAGGGGAAAAAAAAAATAATGATGTATTTATTTAACGACTACTTTTTTTTCTTCCAAATTCAGGGTCCTACTTTGAGTCTTTTCTACTAAAAGGTATCTAGATCAAATGCGAAAATATGTCCCCAGTAGATACAAGGAAGGAGACCTTGCCTAGTTAATTTACCCAGTAAGTGTTCAGATTTTGATTAAAATTGTATGCTCTGTTGTTGTTAGGTTTTTTTTTCACAATGAATCTTCCTTGCCAAAAACAATATAGAGAATAAAACTTAGCTCATTGTCTACTTTTGACAAACACTCAGGTGCCTACAGTCATTATATTATATTGAGATAAGACATACTCCTAGTTAATTTACAGATTCCTCTAGGTAACTTTTATGACTTGATTTAGGCGATGGATTTTCATAGCAAAGTTTATTTTGCACATACTCTGACAAACAAGGAAAGCAGCTAATCGAGCTGAAAGGTCTAACACCCGGGCTCCTTAACTCTCAAGTGCTGCCCATGCCCAAGCTCCAAGCCTGATTCCTTGCCTTTGTCAGGTAGCCTTAACTTATTTAAAACCATGAAGGTTTCACCTGATCACGTATCTGTAACGTCTGTTCACAATGAAGGAGGTCCTCGCTGTTCGTGCAAAGGACAGTTCATGGTGCAGCACACTGTCCATGCAGATTCGGGAGCCCTCAGCCCATCATGTGGGTGGGTGGCACGTTCGTGGGGCAGTCCATCGCAGGCCAGTCATAAAGCACACAGCAGGAGCTTGGGGACAGTCCTATGCCTGTTATGTAGTGGTTACCATTACCAAAGCAACCAAGAGGGTTTGTGTCCCTTCTCCGAGTGCTATCTTCAGCTGTGTCATTTCTTAAGCAACTTGGAAGAAACAGTTGAACTTTTCACTGAAATAGGAATTCGGGCTCAAGGACAGACACAGAATGCGTTCACGACAGTCCTCTCCATCACGTGACGTGCTCACTCCACCCTGTGCTTCCTTGCTGTTCCTATGGCGTCCTCGTTGTATCGGGGCTGTACCTGCATGGGACAGCATTAGTGAGACACTGTGGATTTTACTGGAGTTCAATTAAAGAAAACTTACCCACCCCACTTTCCTTTTTTCCTTTTTCAAGTATTATGTGTTCAGATCTGACAGGTGGCACAGCTGCTAAGTGAACTGTGTGCCAAGGGGTACGTGTTGAACAAGAATCTGAGAATATCTGTGTGCTGTCTGTTTTGGCGGTGTGCAGGATCCTGTGGGGGGCCAGTTGGGGACCGTGGGGCAGCTCTGCCTGGGGACAGAGGGCTGTGTCGCACAGCTTGGTCCCTAGCTCTGGATTTATGGCCCAGGAAGAAGCCGCATCATCAGACATTTCTTCCAGTACAAAATCTGCCATTTCATCTGTGAAAAGCTCGTTGAACTTCAGATGTTTCTCTGACCACAGCAGGAAATCCCTGTTTCCAGGTAGTAATTCTGTAAGGCACTCATTTTAGCAGAACTTTGCCAAAAAGATATAGAAACATTTTTTAAAATGTTTTTGTTGTTTTGGGAGACAGGGTCTTGCTTGGTAGTCCAGAATAGAAACATTTTTTCACGTTTGGCACAGCGTGAGGCAGTGGTCCCCAAGCCGGAAGGGAGTGCGACTTACGCCGTGGCTGCACTGAGCCGTGTTCATATTTACCTACAGGCATTTTAAATGTGTAGTGTCAGCAAGAGACACTACCTGTAACGGGAACATCAGGCTCTCAGAGGAAGTCGAAAAGGTGGAGAACGAGTGAGAAAAGCGATGAACTTCGGTCAGACCAAGGGAAGACGCAGCATGCAGGAGCAGGGAGCACCGGGTGCCTGAGCGGGCGGTGGGCGCCGGAACAACGGCCTGGACCGGGGCTCAGCGAGGGAACGGGACGGGGGGCTGGGGGATTCAAGTAAGCACAATTACTATGCTAAAAGGAAAAGAAAACAAAAGTATGCAGAAAGTTTTCTTACTGAGAATTTTTCTTAATTTACAAAATAGTAATAAAGTAAAATGAGCCCAGTGGCACGGGCCTGTAATCTGGAGGCTGAGACAGAAGGCTCACGTTTGAGCCCAGTCTGGGCAACTTAGCAGTTTAGTGATATCCCATCTCAAAAAATAAAAAAGAGCTGGAGATGTAGATCAGAGGGAAAGCCCTTTGTTGAATCCTCAGTACTGCAAAATAAATAAATGAATAAAACAAAAACAGTAGTAAAGTGAAAACAACAGCTCGCCTTCGGCCTGAGTGGTCGGGAGCACGAAACCCTCAGCTGCTGTGGATGTCTGTGTCCGCAGACCCCTCTCACATAGCCGATTCAAGTCCCAGAAAAAGGTTGGAAAACTGAGAAAGCAGGAAGCTGTTAAATAATGAAGAACCCACTTCTTCAGAAACTAGCTTTAGCCTAAGGAAGAAAAGGTACAATCATAGATCATAATCTTCAAGGAAAAAAAGTTAACAAGTGACAGGTGCCAGTGATAGAATTAGGATGTCCTTAGGTGTGAAGGGCTTACAGTAACTTAAGGAAAGAAATTTCTGGCAGTGGAAGCATAATCGTCAGACTTGATAATCATAAGGAAGTTTTCCGATAGCTGAGTTTTATTGGTGTCCTAATTGGTGCTAAGTAGCAAGATTTCTTAGCGCAACTTATTTCCAGTTCTTTTCTTTTATTTTTAAAATTTAAAATACATGAAAGTTGTCCAGATTAGTCATAATTTGAAATAGGATAGCAATCTTTATTTATCCAACATGGTTTTTTTTTAAAAAAATGATTGTTTTTCTCCTTCCAATGTATTTCATAAAATCTTTCACATTGCCCACAACTTAGCAATTTTACTATAAGAAGTCTTAATATTTCGAGTTTAAAAACATAAATGTCCACAGGAATACTTCCAAAACAGAAGGTGTGCAATCCCTAAGGGGAACAAAGCCCTCTTAAAACTTATCTTTACTTAAAAAGATTTTTATCTTTGACATTTGCTTTCTCCATTTTGTGAAAAACATTCATGTAGAGCTAAGTCCTGGAGCTTCAAACAAATCTGAAGCATTGAAAAATAAAGTAGCTAAGAGAGAAGAAATTTCATCATTGATGCTTTTGTATATAGATAGTATTAAATAAAACCCTTTTTGGTTTGCAAATGGAGGTTATACAACATAGGAAGAAATGAAATCTCTTGTTTTCTACTGGGGTAATAATATAAAGATTTGATTGCAGCCAAAAATATGATCTGCCTCTCTGCAAGGCAGCCGAGTGAGCTGGGGTGCAGTGAGGAATTCTGTGGGTTCTACCCATGGATGCCATAAATGCACTAACACTGCACATGGCGTAGGTTTGGAAAGACATTTGGAAAGGATAAAATTCACAATTTTAGAAAATTTGCTCTCTATTTTTTTAGTTTATAGAGCACAGTGCTTTTAAAATAATATTTGTAATTAAAATAGCAGAAGATTGGTAATGTGTTTTTTGAAAGAGGCAACATCACTTTCAGGAAGGTGTTGAGCTGTCATGATCCTAGCATAACCAGTGCTAGACGTTCCCCCTTCCCCGCCCCCCCCTCCCCCATTCTCTTTTCCTCATACTGGGGATTGAACGAACACAGGGCCTTTGTTCTAAGCTACATCCCCAGAGCCCTTTTTTATCTTATTTGAGACAGGGTTTTGCTAAGTTGCCCGGGCTGGACTCAAATTTGGAATCCTCCAACCTCAGCTTCCCAAAGTGCTAAGATTATAGGCCTACGATATTAATACAAGTTGTTACCTTACATTCAGTTTCTGCGACACAAAAGGCCAATCTAGTCCCTAGTAACCTTCTTTTGGGAACTGTATTATGCCCCAAGGTGAGTTATGTCTGAAATCCATTCATCTTTATTATCAATAAATGTCATCGTCTTTCATGGATAGCATTTGTAGCCGGATTCCATTAGCATCTCTTTCATCTTATTATTCAAAGCATAACTGATACAGGCAGTTAGTATTAAGATACATTCCCCCATTGGGGATTTTCCAGAAATGATTTCTATTTCAGAAGAGACCAAGTAGCGAGCTGCGGGGCACCCAGAAGGACATAGTGCAGAGGGTTCACATGAGCTCCTTCGCACCAGGCCACTTTGCTCGTGCCCTGGGAGTGATGCTGCTAGACTCTCAGCCTGTCACTAGGATACCAGGAGACCATCCACTCTACCTGGTCACCTGCCCACCCTGAAATGCATGGCTCTGATCCTCAGTAGGTTTTTAACCTTTCTGGAGAGATTTAAAATTTGCCCTATTTTTACTGAAGCCTGTACACATTGCAGAGTCAGTTGATTTGGGGTTTAATTGCTGTATAATCTTGTTGGGATTTATCTTTTCTCCCTCTTTCTCTCTGCCTCTGTCTCCCACTCTGTGTGTGTTGGAGATCAAGTCCAGGCCTTCGTTCTGAGCTGCAGCCCTAGCCCGTTTCTTAGTTTTTATTTCAAGATGCAGTCTCACCATGTTACTAAGTTGCCTGGGCTGAACTCCGGAGAGGCCCTTGCATCAGCCTCCCAGAGTGCTGGGATCAGAGGCCTGTGCTGCTGGCCCAGCTTTATTTCACCTTTTCTGAGGTATTCTTTCATCATTACATTGGTGAAAACACTTGAAAAGTAAATCAGTGCTTGCCAGGATGCTTTTGCCTTCAGTCCATTTTTTAAAAGAGATGAAAGAACTGTAATGGAAAGGGAATTGCCATCACTTCGTGGGAAAGTAATTCCTCAGTGGTAAAAGAGCAAGAGAAAGAATTACCGGGTTCAGAGATGGGGTCATGTGGCAGACCTTGAGGAGTGGCAGCATCGTAACATTGTCGCCACAGAATTTTTAAGCTCCATGGTTCGACTGTTAAGTGTCAATGAAACGATCTTTGAAAATCTTGTATGACCTTTTTGTAATCGCTCCTTGTGTTTATTTGCGTGGTTATGTATATGATTACACAAACTTGATCCTGGTGCTGTGTTTCTTTCCGGTCTTGGTGTTTGTGCCCTGATTTGTACACTGTATCGTTCCTGTTGTAATGAAGCAGCTGTGCCCACACTTAACTGCAGTTTTGTTCTCATGCTTTCTGGGGCTAAATGATGTGACACATCTCTACCTAATAATAATAATACTGTCAAAACATGATTACAGAACGTGCTAAGGAACTTTCTGGTTGTAATTTTCCAAAGCCAAGTTGCAGAAGAAGTAGTCGCAAGGCACATACGTTCTTTTACATTCAAAAAAGTTCTTACGAATGTGCTGCAGTGGTCCTTCTGCCTTCTCTGTAGTGCAGACACGGGCTGTGGCCTCAGGAGAGAACCGTGCAACCTGTGGCTTTGTGCGAGTGGGTCACACTGGAGGTTGGGGAAGCACCTAGCGCTCCAAAAATAACCAGAAGCCTGAATCGCCATCGCCTATCTCAGTTTATGTTATCAGCTGAATATCATGTAATACATAACTTTTTTCTCCAGCAAATAAACAGTTATCTTTTGTTCATTTCTTGCTGCTTTTGATCAGTTTAGCAGTTTTTCTGTGTATTATTTTGATTTACACTTAGGAAACAAAGGAAAAAGTATCAGAATTTTTGTTTGACCTATGTTTTTACACAAGACAAGAACTTATTTAAACTAACAACAGATTGGGGCGTAGCTCTGTGGTAGAGGGCTGGACTGTGTTTGGAAGGCTCTGGGCTCCTCACCCAGCACTGAAGTTTAAGAAACAGAAACCGAATGGTTTGCTAACAACATTTCGGCCTGTCCGGAAGGGACAGCAATGTGTGCCTCTCCCCTCTCTGCGTAGCTGGTCTCCCTGCCTGTCATCACTGCTGAAAGGGAGTCTTGGCAGCAACATCGCACCTGGCTGACTTCAAGGAGCCAAGTACTGGGCCAAGAGGAACGTTCTGAAAAAGGAAACTGGCGTGCTGGCAGGAGGATGGAGTTTGTATGCTTTGTTTTTAGAGACAGTTCTTTGTTGTCTTTCACGGCAAAGAAGCATGTGGACCCAAACTTTAGGGAGGTTAATTTACAGGCTCTTCCTACATATATATGTGGGAGTAAATCAGGTGCTTCAGGAACCATCTGCTTTGATCTGATTTTATTTGAAAGGCAGGTAAAGGACAACCAGACAGAACACGGATGTAGGTAAAAGTCTAGTTGAAACCACTCATGCAACCTTCTCTATAACTCATCAGATTTCTGCCCACGGGCAGCACCTTTTCTAGCAAATTCCCACTTGCCTGTTTTGCCTTTCAACAGCTATAGGCTTTTCATTTTTGTTTTGTTATGGCTGTTTGTTTTTTTTTTTCAGTGCCAGGGCTTGAACCCACGGCCCTCCCCGCTGAGTTAGGGCCTCTGCTTTATTTTAATTCTTTGAGTCAGAATGTCAGTTTCTCAGGCGGGACTTCCATTTGCAGTCTTAGCCTCTTAAGAGTGCTGGAATTACTGGTGTGTGTCACCATGCCCAGTTTTTAAGACTATCTATTTTTCTCTTACCCAACACCACCACTGGTATATCACATTAAAAAGGCTGAAACAACTGGATCAGCCTCTAGAAGCATCAAGAAAGTCTCTTCTCAAGCCAGTTGTGCTAGCACGTGCCTGTAGTCCACCTACTGGGGATGCTGATGCAGGAGGCTCACTTGAGTCCAGGAGTGTGAGGCCAGGCAGGGCAACACAGCAAAACACTGTCTACAGAGGACACGGGGTAGGAAAGAAGGGAAGGAAGGGAGGGAGGAATGGTGAGTGATCTTCTATCTCCATTTTACAGACCATCTAGGGGTCCTCTATTTAGTGAAGGACATCTAGAGGGCTCTAGCATCCTCCACAAGGCTTAAGGAAGAGGCAAATTTGAGGGGAGCTTATAGAAGGGACTTGCCTACTTTTTGGTTGTACACATACTTCTAATACATTGCAGGAACATGGCAGATTTTTAATTGGAAGAGTATGTACCTGTGAGTGGGCTCCATCATTCATGCTTTTCTCCTAAGATACCTGGAACTAAGTTTGTATAACTGAATGTCACCTACTATAATTTCAGCGGGCACTAAGTATTAACAAATGGAGGGAAATGGCCTTTAAAATCACTGAATGGAGGCTTGGTATGGTGGCACACACCTGTAATCCCAGCACCGGGAGGCTGAGGCGGGATTACCATGAGTCCGAGGCCAGCCTGGGCTACATAGTGACTTCAGGTCCAGCCTGGACTACAGAGTGAGACCCTAAATAGACAGACAGACAGACAGACAGACAGACAGACAGACAGAGTGAATGGTTGGTTATACCTAGCACATTTTCTTGGGATGCCTAAAGACTAGACCTCTAACATCATACAAGAAAGAGCTCTAGTGTGCACATCAAAATCCTCTGACAGAATTGCTTGTTCAACAGTTTAGGGATGAGTTACTCTTGAATGCTTTTATGAGAACCTCAGAATACATAATCCTCAACATAACTGTCAAGAAAGGTAAATCTCACTGGGAAAAACACTAGTGGTGTCAAATGTGAACACAAGTTACAATACAATTCAAATGTATAAGGCAATATAAAACATGCATCATGCTGTGAAGGCATGATGCCAGAGTAAAGAAGTGTTGCAATAGGAATACCTCATTTTCTCTCTTACCAATGTCAATGTGGGATTAAAAAACTTTTTAGCTGGGCGTGGTAGTGCACACCTGTAATTCCAATGTTCTGGGACACTGAGGCAGGAAGATCATGTTTGACCCCAGTCTGGGCAAAGTAGCAACTCAGTGAAACTCTGTCTCAAATATACTTTTTAAATAGGCTGGGAGTGTAGCTTAGAGCTAAGCTTCGTGTTCAATCCCCAGTACCACTAGGGGGAAAAAAGAATTTAAAGACAGTGACAGTAGAGGGGTAACCAAGTATGAGGTCTTTTGAAGCACAACCACTGTGTGACTATAGTGTCTGGCTACTGTGAAGCCAGCTGGCCCAGCACGTGTGGAAAAGCTGACCTGGGACCTTAGCATGGAAGGAGGGTAGCCAGAACTGGACTTTGTTTTTAGTATAATGTTTGTGCTTAGAAGAAAACTCAAGGTTCCTAAACTCTGATGTGTGTATCAAGTTATACTAAGGTTATAAAAATCTTTGGAAAAAAGCTAGGCATGGTGGCACATGCCTGCGATCCCGGCTCTCGGAACTGAGGCAGAGGATTGATTGTGTCTTCAGTTCCTTTACAATAAAGTTGCATTTAGTTTGATTTTCTTTTTAATGCCAGCTTAGGCTACACAGTGAGGTCAGGACCTGCTGGGAATATGAAGCGAGAACCTGTGTCTAAAAAAAAAATCTTTAGAAGAAATCTTCAAACGAGCAGCAGTGATGAATATCTATTAAAGCCCCTCTGAGAGCTCTGTGGATCCCTTCCTAATTTGACTTCCTTTGAAGCTGTAAATTATTAATAATGTCAGTCAAATGTCACAGGGAGATTTTCCTCACTTGAAGGAGTTATTAGATGAGGATTAATAAGTGATTCATATCACAAGTTTCCAAAGGAAAGAAAAAACATTTACCTCATTGAAATCTACAGACTTGGAAAGTCTGATCGGTCACAGGCAGGAAGTGACCCAAAGTGTCAGAAAGGACAAGGACAAAAGTGCACATTAACTTCTGTTGCTTCTGCCCAAGTAGCAGCGGAACCTACAGAAAGGGCTTTCTGTTGAAGAGGAGCAGCTGGCGTGCCCAGGAGGAGCCAGACTCCGCAGTAGGTGAATGCCTTTTGACACTATTGTCCTGTTTTATCCATGGAAATATACTGTCCGTTCAAAAATGAAAAGAAAAATTTAAAAGCCCTCTCAGTAATTTCACAAGGAAGCTGGCCATGGTGATGTACACCTATGATTCCTGGATTTTGGAGGCTGAGTTCATGAGTTGGAGGCCAGCCCAGGCTGCACAATGAAACCAGCCCACACACGCACACACACACACACACACACACACACACACACACACACACTTAAAAAATCACCACAGGCCTGGTGGCACAGGTCTAGTCTCAGCCCTCGGGGAGGCTGAGGCAGGAAGATCGCAAGTTTGAGCCCCGCCTGAGCAATTTAGCAACTTAATGAGACCCTGTCTCACATGAACAATAAAAAACAAGGAGCTGAGATGTAGCCCTGGGTTCAATCCTCACTACCAAAAAAAAATAGTAAATAAAACCACAATGAAGCTGGAAATAAAAAAAAATCTTCTTAAGAAATACACATTGTGGAAAAAATATACATTGTGCTAAAAATATACATTGTGATAAAAATACAGTGAATACTAAAATTTTGTTACATTGCTATTCCTTTCAAGACAGTCAGCCTGGCTTCAAGTACTCCTTTCCCATTGTTCTCACCCCTTGCTGAAGCAGATCCAGACGTCCTCGCTTACCTTTTGTGCTCGTTTTGACTTTGGGCAAGGGCCAGAAGTCTCCTGGTGGTGGATCTGGTGGATGAGGTGGACAAAGGCACACAGGGATGTTTCTTTACAAGCCCGTCTTTCCACTGAGTGGCATCTCGCAAGGACACAGAAGAAGCCTCCCAGAACTGCTTTAGAAAGTGGCAGCGACAGTGGGACGAGGGTGTTCTAAGAGAGGGGGAGTGTTTTGAGGGGGATTCATGGCAATGTGCCTTTTGCTATGATTATTATTTTTAAGTGCTCACGATACTTTCTGATCACGCCCAACACTTACTCCAAAGCAGGCTATGTCAGTAGGACTATTTCTAAAGACATGGAACTGTGTTTCACTCTAGCCCTGGCACTGACCAGCTCTGTAACTTTGGAAGGAGACTCAGCTCTCCCTCTCTCCATTTTGTCTTAATTTTAAAATGAAACCAAAAATGTTACCTGGCAAGATGATTTTAAAGGCCAAATGCAATAAATAACAGGTACAGTGTCTTCAAACAGTAATTAACTTTATTGTTAACAACACACTCCATCATAATTCTTTACATCAATATAATGAAACTTGTTACGATTCATTCATTTCTTTACACTACAATTGCATTAATTCAGTATTTAGTTAGAACCTTTATTTTAAATGCCAGATACTACTGTAAGGGCAACTATCAGAGAACAAAACAAAAAAAGGTTCAAAGCTTTTCAAAGTTCTAGCAAAACATACAAAATATGGTAGCTACTGTAAATATGTAAATATCAAAGTATGTTGGAGGGAAACTTATGAATAAAGAAAAAGAACAGGGGAAAAGACTGTATCGTACTGGAGCAGAGAAAAAGGGAAACAGCACAGCATTACCTGGGATGATCAGGCTGAGCCCCAGCAAAAAGATGCAGTAAGAAAAATCATTCCTTCACATCATGGTTTCCCTTTTCTTTCTTTTTTTTTTTTTAACAGGGTCTGGCTCTGTAGTCCAGGCTGGTCCTGAACTCAGTATGTAACACGGGGCTGGCCTTGAACTCATGGCAATGCTCCTGCCTCAAATTGCCGAGTGCTGGGATTATAGGCATGTACCACCATGCCAGGCTTACACAGTACTGGGAAATTGAACGTGGGGCCAAGTACTTTTAACTGCTTTTAACTGCTGCGCTATTCCTCTAGCAACCATGCTTTTCACTTTTTAAAATACTGCATGTATCTAAGCCGTTTTTCTTTTTTTAGTGGTGGTGCTGGGGATTGAATACAGGTGAACACAGGGTTTTGCTCTGAGCAGTATCTCCAGCCCTTTTTTGTTTGTTTGTTTGTTTGAAACAGGGTCTTACTAAGTTGCCCAGGCTTGGTTCAATGAACTTGTGATTCTCCTGCCTCAGCCTCCCAGAGCACTGGAATTACAGGCCTGTGACACTAAGCCCAGTTTGCATTCATCTAATTCTTTTCAAAAATTTAGAAAATATTATCTACCTAAAAAATTATAAAAATCAATTAACATTAAAGAGCATTTTCAAAAAGTAGTCTTGGGGGCTGGGGCATAGCTCAGTGGCTAGAGTACTTTCCTCGCAAGTACAAGGACCTGCGTTCGATTCCCTAGCACCATATAACATGAGCATAGCGGCACACACCTCTGATCCCAGCACTCAGTAGGCTGAGGCAGGAAGAATCTCATGAGTGTGAGGCCAGCCTGGGCTACATAGTGAGTTTAGGACCAACCCAGACTACAGAGCAAAACCCTGTCTCAGAAAACAAAAACAAACAAGCAAATAGTCTTTCAAAGTGTTTTAATAATTTGGAGTAGCCATTACAAAATATATATCTCTATATATTTATATAGAGATATATATTATTTTGTGGCAATATTGCTTAAAAATCCTAGTATTTGTTTTACAAATAAATACCATACCTCCTTTTGAAGACTTAGAACTTTCTCATTTATACTCTTCCTAAAAACATTGTCAATTAATTTTGTTCAACAGTTTGACTCTTAATTCCAATGTCAGTATAACTGACTATATTAAAACTACCGATAACCCCAATGCTGATTTTCCATGTAGTTTGAGAATAAACTATTCTTTCTTCCAGTTCTTTGTTCTAACTGTTCTCCCTAAATGATCTACCTGTTCATTCTTTTTTTTCCCTATGAAATTAAGCACATCTTTTTAAAATTTTTTCCCACACTTCATGATACTGATTCAGAGGTAAGAAAGCTATTACGCCATTGTTAAACTTTGCCCTGGCTTTCTGCTACGTGTTACCATTTTTCTTAGATTCGTACAGTCTTAAACTTCAAGCTTGGCTATTTTGTAGAATTACTCAGCAAGTAGTGTATATTTAAGTCAGCATTTGCTTCGCTCACATCAATCCTTGTCCTAATTCTGGATTATTTATTTTATTAGAAAGTAACGATTACATTACTAAATACACCAAAGGGCTGCACCAAATGTGTGGCAAGGTAAGTACCAGGCCCTCTTGAACAACAAAGGTGAAAATAAAAGCCAGCAGAGGGGCTGGAGGAATAGCACAGCAGTTAGGGTGCTTGCCTAGGAAGCACAAGGCCCTGGGTTTGACTCCCCGGCACCACGTAAGGTAGACGTGGTGGTGCATGCCTATAATCCCAGCACTCTGAGGCTGAAGCAAGAGGATTGCCATGAGTTTGAGACCAGCCTTGGCTACACTGTGAGCTCAGGACCAGCCTGGATTGCAGAGTGAGACCTTGCCTCCTCCAAAAAGAAAGGAAAAAAAAAAAAACAACAGATTTAAAACTTTCCTGCTAAAAGTCTATTTCCTGTGAAGATTTTTTTAATGTCTAGCAAGAAAAAAGAAAAGAAAACCCTGACTTGAATTCAGATGTAATTACAGTATGAGCTTAGCCACACCCCTCACCCTGGCAGAGGCTGTCCTTTCAGAGTGGGCAAGGGTCATGTGGGAAGAGACTGTTCCAGCTGCACCGTGCAAGCCACCGCAGCCTGTCTTGCCATTTGATTTGTGTATCTAATGACTGGTGAAAACAGCTTTCTGGCATGTTCTTCAGAAAAAAAATTTTTTCATTGGATGTTGGAATATTCGGAAGTTCCAATTCTCACAAATTATGCACATTTCTATATATTCCTATATTTATTTATTTGTTCATTCATTTATTTCTCAGTATTGAAGATGGAACTCAGGGCCTTCACGTGAAGCTCCATCCCTAGTCCATTTTTTATTTTTTGCTTTTGAGGCAGGGTCTCCCTAAGTTGCCCAGGCTGGGCTTGAACTTGTGGTCCTTTTGTGTCAGCCTCCCAGAATACTGGAATGACACGCTTGTACTGGGCCCGGCCATATATTTTTAAATAGATACATACCTTATATTTAAAGCGTATTTTCTTGCTTAGTGGATTGCATGACAGCTTCGCAAGTAAGATCAGGTCAGGGTAATGGAATAATTTCATAGTTCTACTGTTGAACAGCAAATCCGCTCCGAAGGGCTTGTCATGTAAACATCTATCAGATCTTCTTAGTTTTTTCTTTCTTTTTTTTTTCAGATAGAACACGTGTGCCTAAAATATTAAGCAAATCATTCAAGGACTGACTGTAACCAGGCTTACTGACGCAGGCCTGTAATCCCAGCACCTCAGGAGGCTGAGGCAGGAGGACTGTAAATTCAAGCCCAGTCTGCAATTTAGCGAGACTATCTCAAAATCAAAAATAAAAATGGGCTGGGGATGGATCTAGTGTGAAGATCCTGGATTCAGCCTCCAGTAATGGCACAGTGGTTAAAGTACCTGCCTAGCACATGAGAGGCCCTGGGTTCGATTTAGCACCACCTAAAGTTGGATGTGGTGGCCCATGCCTGTAACCCCAGCACTTGGACAGCTGAGGCAAGAGGATTGCAGAGTCCAGGGCCAAGCTGGGTTACAGTGAGACCTTGATTCAAAAGAAAACAAAACTACTACATGCTTCCATACCCTATAGATGAGCAGCAACTGCAGGTGACAACTGGCTGCTGGACAGTGATCACGTCAGGAGGCTGAGAGGCTGTGGAGTCCCACCAGCTCTTGCAGTTCTGGACGGTAGCCCAGCCAGCTGAGGCCTGCTCAGTGTGCCCTTGCCACTCGCAGAGCTTCTTTTCTTCCCTGAACAGGAGCGACATCTCTTGCTCACAACTGTTTCTCATGACAGAATGAAAACAATCAGAATGAGGATGTTCATGCCCTGCTTTAAAAATATTTCTCATTGCCAATATTCTCATTAAAATGCTTATCAGATATTTATGTCTACCTTAAAAAAATAATTCTGAGTTGAGCCGGGTAGAGCAGGCCTGTAATCTCAGCACTTTGGGAGGCTGAGGCAGGAGGATCAGAAATTAAGCCCAACCTGTGCAATTTTGTGACTCTTTAGAAAGACCCTGTCTCAAAAATCAAAATTTGAAATTGGATAGAGCTGTAGCTCAGTGGGAAAGCCCTGGGCTAAAATCCCAGTACCATATTATAAAATAATGATGATGATAGCAATTCCGCTGGAAGGGGTGTTCTATACCACTGATTTCAGATTTACAGTTTGTCTCTTTTTCATAGAAAATTTCAGAGTAAGTTGTGTATGGCTCTTTTGAGTCATACTCATGCAGTGCCACCTGGCTACTGCTGAGCCTTGTAGTGAAGGGGTGGTGTCTCCTGGAGCAGTTAGATATGGGCACTAGGGTCTCATGTAGACTGAATCGTGTCCTGTTCATAGTATCATGATATATACAAACACACAGCAGACATTGAATTATAGTTTTTCATAATATTGCTAATATGTTAGGCTTTTTATTTTTTGTAGTATTAGAGATCAAGCCCAGGGCCTTCACACTGAACCATGTCCTCTGTCTTTTTTATTTTTGAATTTGAGGCAAGATCTCACTAGGTCACCAAGTTGCTCAGGCTGGGCTTGAGCTTGAGATCCTCCTGCCTCAACCTCCCAGACTGCTGGGAGATGGTGGGCACAGGATGGATTCCTTTGAGCAGATCTTTCTCTTATTAAGGAGGAAAATCCTTCCCAGAAGCTCAGAAGCAAACTTTCCCTCCAGCCCATGGAGCAGAACCAGGCCATGGACCACCCTGAAGTGAAGAACTGGCCAAAGAACCTGGACTGCACAATCCCAAGGGCCTCCAGCCAGAAGCGCCAATGAATGACAACTTGTCTGGCCCACTGAGTTGGGTTTGAATTAAATTAATGGGGTGGGGTTGGGGGGTGCTGGCTTGGTAAGCACAGGCCTTGTAATCCCAGCATTCTAGGAGGCCAAGGCAGGAGATGGCAAATTTGGGCAATTCAGTAACTTAGTGAGACACTACCTCAAAATCAAAAAATAAAAATGGGCTGGGGATGAAGTTCAGTTAGAAGGCAATGGCCATGCGCTCAATCCTTAGGACAAAGGAAGAAGAAAAAAGTGTTTTGGGGTGTTTATTTTTGTGACAGGGTCTTTCTCTGTAGTCTAGGTCAGTCTCAAACTCATGGCAAACTTATAGTCTCAGCCTCTCAGGTGCTGGGATTACTGGCATGAGCCACTGTGTCTTGCTAATTTTTATGTGGCACTGGGGAATCAAAAGACCTTTTGCATGTGAGGCAGGCTCTCTACCCACAGAACAAAGCGCCAGTCCCATGATTTGATTTCAACATGGAAATAATAGAAACATTATTGATTCTTTTTTTTTTATAGCAGTGCTAGAGATGGAGCTCAGGGTCTTCACACTGAGTTGCATCCCCAGCCGTTTTTGTATTTGATGTTTAGACAGTCTCTTCAAGTTGCCCAGGCTGGGCTTCAACTCGCAATCCTCCCACCTCAGCCTCCCAGAGTACTGGGATTACAGGCTTGCACCACCTGGCCAGGTTTACTGGTTACTTTTATTACTAAATTCTTTCTTTGTTTGTCTTTAAAATGCAGTCCGTTTTCATTTCAACAAGGAAACATTATACAGAAATTTTTCTTTACTTATTTTCAATTCTTTAGTCATTGAAATGTAGTGGTGTTCACATGTCAACATGTGAGAATGTAAATAAATTATTAATTAGTCTTTATGTGTCCTTGGTTTCTTACCAAGTCTTGGATATATAATGTGCCTCCCTCTTATACTTAGAGTATGTCCCAGTTTGGTGTGGCCGAATTCCTAGTGCTCAGTGGACACAGGGCGATGTGCACCATTCTAACCAGGGCGACCACTGAAACAGAAGAAGGAGCAAATATGGGTGGAATAATTTGTGCCATGAAGGAAGCATATACAACACATCAAGAGGAAGCAGTACGGGACTGGTGTGTAGCTCACTGGTTAAGCGCCTGCCTAGTGTGTGCAAGGCCCTGGGGTCAATTCCCCAGTACCACATAAAGATTATCCAGGTGTCGTGATGCATGCCTGTAATCCCAGCACTCTGGAGGCTGAAGAAGAAGGATTGGTGTGAGTTAGAGACCAGTGTGGAGTACATAGTGAGCCCAGGGCCAGCCTGGACTACAGAGACCCTGCCTCAAAAAGACAAAAATAAATAAATAAATAAATAAATAAATAAATAAATAAATAAAAGGGAAGCAATAGATGGCACAGAAAGGGAAGTTGGGGAAGTAAAAGAGTGACAGAAGACCTGCCCGAGGAGGGGCCAGCTGTGCTCTGAGCCTCAACAAGCTTTCTAGTAGCAGAAAGCCCAGTTTAAACGGAAGAATATGTAAAGGGAGATGTGAAAAAAATCTAAAAGAGTTGATAACTTTCCAAAATGTCCCAAGAAAAAGTGGAGGCTAGAGATGTAGCTCAGCAGTTAAAGGGCTTTCATAACAAGCACAAGGCCCTGGGTTCAATTCCCTAGCACCACATACACTGGGCATGGAAGTACATGCCTCTAATCATAGCACTCAGGAGGCTGAGGCAGGACTGCCATGAATTCAAGGCTAATGTGGGCTTCACAGTGACCTCAGAACCAGCTTGGACTACAGAGTGAGATCTTGTCTCAAAACAAGATGGGGGTGACAGATAAAACATCGCAACATCCGTACTCCAAGTGACCTGAGGCAGGGACCTCATCCTACTTGCCTTTTCACGCTTAGTTCCTGGAACAGAACTTGACTAATAACAGATGTGCTGTGAACGTGTGTATGAACGAAGAGACCCCACCCCCACCCCCACACACCCCACTCCTGTGCCCCAGGAACCAAGGGAAGAAGGTAAGCAACACGCAGTTGAGACACCAGTGAGGGCCGGGGCTGTAGCCAGTGCTTACCTAGCATGTGCAAGGCTCTGGGGTCAATTCCCCAGTGCCACATAAAAGACCAGGTAGGCAGCATGGCATAGGCCTAAAATCCTTTCCCTCCCCCCCAACTATTTTTATTAATATACAAATGTAATACATAGTATTTAAAATGAATTTGGGTGTTTTGTACACCTATGTATCATATTGACTTTACAATCCCTTCCCATTTTCTACCCTCCTACCCCATCCCTAACCCCTCCCCCAACTCCGGCTATCACTTCAGGTGGTTCCAAAGAATGTCAGTGTTTTGGATTTTCCAAGTCAGAGAAACCATACAGTGTTTAACATATTAATCTTCTGCACCTAAGTCATTTCACTTCAGTCACCACTCTAACTCAGCTTCCTATTCCTCGAATGAGTTCGCAGTAGTTAAATCTTGATGCCTCTTCTCTGAATCCAAACAATCCCTTTAATGGGATATTCACCAAAAGGGTTTTTTCTATATTTTGCTATATCTTTGTTGTTATTCTTAAACCTGGCCTTACCCACCAGTTCACATTAGAAAATACCTACAAGCATGTAGTTCAAAAGACTAATAAATATGGGAAAGAAGAAAAAAAAGTTAAATTTCAAATGCCTTACCTGAATACTGGAAGGTATATATTTGTACATTCACAGGGTTATCTTTACATCAATCAGTTTTCTTAGGATAAGTTTTCATCAGTGACCTAATAAGTGAATTGCTACAATAAAATAAAGTTAAAACTATTATCACATTGCTACATTAAATGAACTTAAATCTATACCACATAAATATACTTAAAGTGACAGATATGAAGGCAAATTTAGTTATTTCAGAATTTTTAACTTTCATAACTTATTTACTCATATTTCACTGATTACTAACATACTTTTTTTCTCAGCTCATTCTCCCCTAGCTGTTGTTGCTTTTCCTTTGGGGTCATTGGTGTCGCTGGCCTCCCTTTCACTTTCTAAGTTTCCTTTAAGTATTCTCTGCAATACTGGCTCAGTGGCTGCAAATTTCTTTAAGCTTTCTCTGTCATGGAAAGTTTTAAGTTCTCCCTTTAAATTAAAAGATAATTTTGCTGGATATAGCAGTCTTCATTGGCATTCATGTTCTTTTAGTGCTTGGATGACACTGCTCCATGATCTCCTTGCTTTTAGAGTTTGGATTGAGAGGTCTGAAGTTATCCTGATGGGCTTATCTTTGTAGGTCACCTTCTGTTTTTATCTTACCGCTTTTAGTATTTTCTCTTTGTGTTGGGTTTCTAGTATTTTAATTATGATGTGTCGTGATGAGGATCTCTTCTGAACAAAGTTGTTTGGTGTTCTGTTTGACTGCAGTAGTTCCATGTTCATTTCTTTTCTTAGATTTGGGAAATTTTCTTCCATAATTTCAATAAACATGTCCTTTAAGCCTTTTGTTTTGTCCTCAGTCTTCTCCTGGACTCCCATAATTCTGAGGCTGTGTCTCCTTGAATCATCTATCAGCCATTGTAATGATTCGCTTTATTTACTTTGTGTTCTTCATGGCCTGTATGTTGCAGCTCACTTTATTTTCTAGATCTGACATTCTATTCTGAAGTTGTGTAAAGTATTTGCTTATTATTTTCTGCATGCTTTTCATTTCCTGAATATCTGCATGTGTCTGTTGATGGGATTATGTCAACTTGATGGAATTAGGACCCACACCTCCATTATTGTTAGGATTTGTCAACAACCCTAGACTGGGGCTTACAAACTTGTCAGGATTGGAACATGAGTCATTTGTGGGCTGGCCAATGAGAGATGTGGGAGGGCCAACCGAACTCCGGCAGAAGAAGAAGGAGGAAGAGACACAGTTGTTCCAGCTCTTCCTTTGGGAAGCACTGGGCCGCACCGTTGTCTATGGACACCACAGACCGTCAGCACAGATTCGCTCCAGCCTCAACTTGTGCTTGTCTCTCTGTTGTTGCCTTCAGTCGCCAATCTTCACCTAAGATCTACAGCAGATTTTCACTTCACCAGCTATTCTGCAGTCCCAGACGGGAGAGCTACTGCTTGGCTGAGCAGCCATCTTGGACCACCTCTATCATTGGACTTGTAAGCCTTCCTAATAGCCTCTCTTGTGCTAAGATCTGTAAATTATGTCTTTTGAAAAGAACCCAAACTAATACAGAATTTTGGTACCAGGAGTGGTTCTCAAGAGACAGAATTACAACAATATCCTGGAGTTGATTACCTAGTTTTATACGCCCTAAAGTTGCTGCGTCTTCTCCTCCTAATAATGAAGGGAAAACCAATGGCCTTTAGCGTTAATTGTTTCAAATGATACAGGAAGTGGATCCTTTTGATTATCGTGACTCCCCACTTGTGAGGAGTGATGCATTTGGTGATTCTATACATAATATATTTGAGAATTTCTGGAAAAGTGGAAAATATGATGATGCTGACCAGCTGCTCTTTGTAGCTTTGGACAAACTGATGAAGGAGCACAAGGAGCTCAGAGATGCAGACTTCCAACACCAGACATGCATAGACTCCTTGAGAGCATCTAAGCATGTTCTGGAGAAGAATCTCTCCTTTAGCCATAGGGCTGAGGTTGCTGAAAATCAAGCCCATGTGCTCATAATCAGATTGGCTGAACTAGAGCGCCAGGTCAATTCACAGCCAAGAAGGGTACCTGAATTTAAAGTGAGGGTGCTGATTGGGAGAGAGTGGGACCCCACCAATTGGAGATGTGTGGGAAGAGCAGGGAGAGAGTGAGGAATTCATAGATCCGAAAGAAGTTAGTTTGCCAGAAGAAGAAATTCCCCCACCAGCAGTAGCCCCACCCTCAGCAGTAGAGGCTTCCCCACCCCTTAATGAGGAAGCTAATCCTGTGTTGCCTGTGGAGACAGTCAGGAAGCTCCCTGATAAGATTACCAGGCAGGACAATGCTGGTGCTCTTCAGGACCTGTCTGAGGACCCACCTATCTTTTCTTCTAGGCCAATAAGCAGGGTTAAGTCTCAGAAAGCCCCTAAGGGCGAGGTCCATAGTACCACCCATGAGGTGGTGTGATATACCTCCAAGGAACTTCTTGAATTTTCCAATTCTTACAATGACAGAGCCTGCTCAGTCAGTCAACGGGTACTCAAGTGGGAGAGTGCGGATTAAAAAATAAAAATCATGGACTCTTGCAAGGGACACTGCAAAAGACACTTTATTTTTTACACTTTCTCCTCTTATACACCAGTTGTTTACCAGCGTCTACATTTCCTTATCAGTGCTTGGCAAGAACAAAGAGCAGACCAAGGTGTGCTTCTACATTTCCCTATCAATGCTTGTTAAGAGCAGACCAAGGTGTGAGGAAGAACATCCGGGCTTAGGTTTAAAGTACAGGTGGTAAATAATTCTTTGTAGGAAGGAACCCTGCCGAGGTCTGCAATGCTGAGGCTGTCCAGCCCTGAGGGCCCCAACATCTCCCCCTTTTTTATTTTTTAATTGCAAGGCTTTCTTGGTGGAGACTGCCTGTCTTAGGTTGTTCCCCTTACAGTCAGGACTTACCCGTCCTAAGACTACATGCAGCATGGCTTGTATCCTGTCTTAGGTTGTTCTAGCTGTAGAGAAATCTTACCCCTCCTTGACTACCAGCCTAATTACACACCAAAGCTGGGGGTTTGCCACACAGCTTAAGACCATGAATGTTAGTGGCCA
This sequence comes from Ctenodactylus gundi, assembly GCA_004027205.1. Lineage (NCBI taxonomy): Eukaryota > Metazoa > Chordata > Mammalia > Rodentia > Ctenodactylidae > Ctenodactylus > Ctenodactylus gundi. The sequence continues at coordinate 252,575 of PVKB01002558.1, forward strand.
GAGTTTGTAAACCTTCCATTCCACTTGAACAATACAAGGAAGAATCAGACATAAAATTAATAACATTCCTCCCAGTACAATCAGTCCATACAACATGTGGGAAAAATCTGGCCAGGAGGGAAACATACCTTTTAACTGGTTGAGAATATCAGCAGCAGTTTGTGCCACATCAATATTTAATGGTGTAGAATCCTTTAAACTTAAAATATCTCTATGTAATTCTCATAAGTCTAGGGAAAAGTTCTCATGACCCCAAATACCTTGTAAATGTTGCTGAACTTTTTCCCACCCATGGGTGCTCTCATTATAAGCCTTAGAAGTAACACAAATCCATTCAAAATGATCATGACATTGTAAATAAGACCTAACCTTCAACCCTTGAATTTGATCTCCCAAATAATTTACAGTTGAAAACAAAGCATCTAATTTTTGCTATCTTTAAATCAATATTTTTTGAGCTCCTAAGGTCTGAGTAACATTTTTAGTCAAAACGTTAACATATTGAGCTGTCTGAATCTCTTTAGGGCAACAGCAGCAATAGCTACAGTGGCAATGATTGTAATCAGTGCAACAATTCCAGCAATAACTAGCCCAACGACTCTTTTTTGGTGACTCAATGCCTTTGTAAGTTCAAGCAATATTTTGTTAGAAATGGCGCATAGAAATCTTCCTGTCCAAAAAAAGGATGCACTTGGGAGGCATGGATGACAGGGTATGAGGCTTTAATTTTCTTTTGCAAAAGGGTGGTCTTCCCAGGTACAAGTGGAGAAAGACACACACCGAAAACGTGGTCGGCACTGACATAAATCCCTAGATCACAAGGCCATCCCCCCGCCATTTCCCATTGGTGGGATTCACAGTCTTCCTGAGAAGATCTAACGCATTGGCTCAGGGCCACGTTCGTCACAACGTCATTACTCAGGGCCAAGTTCATCACATAGTCACATCCTAATCCCTCCTCCCCCCTTCCTGCCTCTGTCTGGTCACCTGATTGGGTATAGCGCGAAAATATAAAGATCCGTCATCTTGAACAATGTGCCACCATTACCGCTAGGTGATGCTCACAGTCCTCCCCCCCCCACCTTTAACTATCTGGCACATTTTCATTTATTCTTAAGACTTAGTTGTCTCTCAGATCCCTTTAACATGGTAAGAGCTAGATGACTAAAATTTTTTCAACATATAGTAACTTATTTTATCAGGATTAGGCTATGACCAGTTAGTCAGAGTCAGGTTTTTCTTTTGGCGTGACTCAAGAGTTTGTCCCTTTAAAATCATTTTTATGAGCCCTTGAATTAGGCCTTTGATATAGAAAATAGAAAACCCAGGGCTATTAGTCCTCCAGCCATTAGGGTATGGAGAGATAAGGCAGAAGTCATTACTTCACTCATCTCCTTAAGCCAGTACTGCCCATCCAGCGCGGCATAAACTCCCCTCCTCTTGGCTAGGATCTTGTACATTAACCTGTTTGGTTTTTTTGTCATCTTATTGGTTGTATCTAATTGTTTAAATATGTTTCTGATGACATCCCTTGTGTGATTAATGGACTTCTGTTGGTTATAGAAGACATCATTTATCCAGTGTAGATTTTCCTTAGCCATATTGAGCCTATTATTAGGAAAATCTCTGGGGCTAGAAGATCTATTAAGGATTACAAATCTTTTCTTAGTCCAAAATAGAGCTGAGGCCTGGAAAGGCTGCTGAGGCCTGTATGCCAGAGTGGAAAGGAGAGCCAGTTGGACCATTCCGGTCAGCCATGAGGTTCTCAAGCAGTGCCCTCTTGCAGTACCACCAGACATTTGTTTGGGCCCCAGTCAGAGCAGACTGGTTGTTTGATTTCTCAAAGGACAGGTCTTTATCACATAGAGACACGATTCCCACGAACTTTAACTGTCCCTCCTGCCTGGAGAGGCATGAGGTATAGTCATTGTCAGGGAGTGAGGGTCCGATGACTTCCAGGGTCCTCTGCCTTGGTCCCTTAGCATCTGGGAACTGCAGTGGCAGCATCCAGCAGGATGCATTACCCCAGGCCTCATTGTCCTGTAAGAGAGAGAGATCACATATTCCATGCCTGAGGAATCTGAGGTCTCTTCATCGGGAAACAGGGTGACTTGAGCCTCCGACCATCCTGTCATGTGTGCACAGAATATTTGATCCATTCCAACCGGGCACCCAGGTTTTTGTATGTAACCCTTTTCCCTATATCCTGTTGTTGTAAGCCCATGATATTTGTCTTATTAATATTTTGTAACCCATAGTTAGTTACATTTTCACATGGCACAACCAGACTAACATCAAACTGAATGTCAAAGGAAACCATAGGACCAGTCCTTGTGTAACATTTGTAAAAATGCAATCAGCAGCCCTCATAAGACTTATGAGGAGTATTATGACCTCTTTAGTATTAGTTTTATGCCACTGGGATGCACACTTGATGTCCATTGTTTTTCTTGGCTGGTAGGCTGGATGCCTTTAACTTGAGTGTAATGAGTCCAGCCTTTATCCACCCTCCGTACAGCTGTCTCTGTGGTCCGAAGCACCTGGTAGGGCCCATCCCAGTTAGGTTCGAATTTATCTCCTTTCCAAATCTTGATTAGCACCAGGTCACCAGGCTGGAAGTGATGTGCTGTGAATTCAAGAGGAGGTGTTTGGGCAGAAGTCCCTTTAGCCTTAAGGAAGACAAAGTGAAAGAGATAGATAACACATATTCTCTGAGAAATTTGTCCTTAGTTTCCATGGTGGGGAGGTCTGAAGATGCACCCAGGTATGGCAATCCATACAGCATCTCATAGGCTGATAACCCTAGGTCCTTTCTAGGTATTGTCCTAATTCTAAGGAGAGCTATGGGAAGGCATTTAGTCCAAGGCAATTTAGTTTCTCCAGTTAGTTTAGCAATGTGTCCTTTAAGAGTCTGATTCATTCTTTCTACCTTTCCAGAAGAAGGGGGACGCCATGGGGTATGAAAGTCCCACTTAATCTGTAGTGCTTTCATAATACCCTGTAACACTGTTGGTGTGAAATGACTACCATTATTGAAGTCCACATGTTCAATCAGACAAAACCTGGGGATAATATACTTCAATACCACCCAAATCACAGTTCCAGCAGTGGCATTTACTACAGAATAAGCTTCTACCCGTCCAGTTAGATGGTCAACTATAACCAATAGATGTTTTAGCCTACCCACCCTTGGCATTTCCGTGAAGTTCACCTGGATACTCTGAAAGGGTCTCAGCCCTGGGGGTCTTCCCCCTTGAGCTTGTTTTCTCAAAGGTTTTTTATTAATCTTTTGGCAGATAATACAGCTTCTTACAAACCTGTTTAGCTAGGGTATAGATACCCATACACCCATAAACCTTTAACAGTGTATCTCCCATAGCCTGTGCTCCCCAGTGACCTCCCCGGTGTAACATTGACATTAGTTCTGTCATAACAGGTTTGCTAAGCATCTTCCTGCCATCAGGCAGGACCCAGTTTCCCTCTTTGTCCTGAGAAGCACCTATTTCCTTCATCCTTCTTATTTCATCTGCTGTGAACACAGGCTTAGGAATGGCCTCAGGTATAGCTGGGATGAGACTGAGGACTTTGATCTCATCTTCCAGGGAGGCCCCCTTGGCTGCCTCGTCTGCCAGCCTGTTTCCCACAGCCTCAAAAGTGCTTCCCTTCTGATGTCCATTTATATGAGTAAAGGCTATTTCTGCAGTAAGAGGAGATTTTGTGAAAGTTTCCTAATTAAACCTCCTTCATGGGCTAGTTCTTTCCCTCGGCTGTTTATCAGACCCCTCTCATTCCATATCTTTCCAAAGGTGTGGACTACTCCAAAGGCCTATCTTGAATCTGTACAAATGGTCCCCTCAGTGTCAGTGAGCAGCTTTAAAGCCTGGTTAAGGGCAAAGAGTTCACAAGACTGAGCTGACCATTTGTTAGGCAGTCTCCCCTTTTCTGTAATGATTGATCTTTCTCCATCTACCGCTGCATGTCCATTATGCCTTTTGCCTTTTAACACTCGGGAAGAGCCATCCACAAACAGTATGGCTCCTCCTGGGAGTGGCACCTCACTTAAATCTTGTCAGACCTTAGTCTGATATTCTACAATATCCAGGCAATTATGATCTATCTCCTGAGGATCACATGTTGTCTCTGATATTAGAAAGCTAGCTGGATTTAAACAAGCATCGGTGGTCAGAACTAAATCATCCTTTTCCAACAGTATTGCTTCATATTTTAGAATTCGTGAGTCTGTCAACCAGCGTCCGGCTTTTTGATTTAGGATAGCTCAGACTTGGTGAGGGGTACTCACCTTGAGGCCACTCCCAAAGGTGAGTTTTCTGCTGTCCTCCACCAATAAGGCAGTGGCTGCTATCACTTGTACACATTCAGGCCAGCCCCTTGAAACTGGATCTAATAATTTTGACAAAAACGCAACTGGCTGTTTTTTCCCTTCCCAGTCCTGGGTGAGTACCCCAACTGCTGTACCTCGGTCCACTGCCACAAACAGGTGGTAGGGTTTCTCAAGAGATGGGAGTGCTCGAACTGGAGCTGTGATTAGAGACTGTCTAAGTTCTTCCAGCAGGTCAGTTTCTTCCGTGGTCCATTGGAGGGGGTCTGGCTCTTCCTTTAGCAGCTTAAGATAAAAGACTTTTAGTTTTATGAGCATAAGAGTCAATCCAGAGTCTACAGTAACCCGCCATCCCTAAAAATTTACAGAGTTCCCTTTTTGTTTTTGGTCTGGGATAAGTCATAATTCTCTTGATCCTCTCTGGATTAATCCTTCGTCTCCCCTCACTAATAAGATGACCTAGATATTTAACTTCTTTCTCAGTGAATTGTAACTTACTTTTTGAGATGCGTAACCCCTTTTGGCCCAAGAAATTTAGCAGATTCACTGTAGCCCTCGAAATCTGAGGTTTAGTTTTACCTGATATCTATAAATCATTGACATATTGTAAAAGATTAGTACCCGGGGTAGGGGTGAACTCCTCCAATATAGACTCTAGTATTTGACCAAATAGGTTAGGGGCTTCACTGAATCCCTGCGGAAGCCCCGTCTACCGATATTGTTGTTTCCTCCTGTTTGTTGGATTTTCCCATTCGAAGGCAAAGAGGTCTCTGCTTTCTGGACCTAACGGACAGGCCCAGAAAGCATCCTTCAAATCTATTACACTAAACCATCTGTTGTCCGCATGAATCTTACTTAAGAGAGTATATGGGTTTGGAACCACTGGATGCCTGCTTTGTACTATTTGATTCATAACTCTCAAGTCCTGAACTAGTCTGTATGACCCATTTGACTTTTTAACAGGAAGAATCGGAGTGTTTCACGGTGACATACAGGGTTCCAACAGCCCATCTTTAAGCAGGCTCTCAATTATAGGTTGGAGGCCCCTTTTGCCTTCAGTTGGGATGGGATACTGTTTCCTGCACACTTTTTCTCCTGGTTGTTTTAAGGTGACCTTTATGGGAGGAATCTGTGATTTTCCCCAATTCCCATCCTTTGCCCAAACATCAGGATTTATTAAGTTTTCCTCCTCTTCCGTTAGGTATGCCATATGTATTTTAATCTGGCCACCCATAATCTCAAAATTTAGTCCTAACCTTATAATGAGATCCTTCCCCAAGAGATTAATTCCTGCTTCAGGGAGATACAGGAAAGACCCCTCTATTGCTTCAGTTTCATATTTAATTTTCATGTTTTCAAAGACAGGAACCAGGAATCCTTCTCCCTTCACTCCTATTACCTGGAGTCTCTCTGGCAGAAGTCTAGTTTGTCATGGTTTAAATATTAAGGAGGACTTACTAGCTCCCGTGTCCACTAAAAATGTCTATTCTTCCTCTTCAGGTCCCACCTTTAAGTTTATCAAGGGCTCCTGATGGGACTTGATTGTGGGGAACCCCTGACATCCCTATTCTTCATCAAGAGCCATAGGGTATTCACGTCTTTCTCCCTCCTCCACAGGGGGCAGTTTCTCTTAAGGTGACCCGGCTTTCTACATTTATAGCATCTCTTCTCCCCCTGTAGCCCTATTCCAGCCTTACTTTTTTCCTACCCATTTGTCCAGCATTCCCTGGGGTACCCAGCCCCTTCTACTCTCAGCTACTTCTACAGTGGCAACCATGAGCCTCGTTTGTTGCCTTTGTTTCTCTGTGTCTCTTCCCACAAACACTTTCTGAGCCTCCCTTAAGAGTTCTTCCATAGACTTTTCATTCCACCCCTCCAACTTTTGTAATTTTTTCGCAATATCTGGCCAACTCTTAGTTACAAAGTTAACTTTTAGGAGAATTTCCCCTACTGGATCTTCCGGCTCTAGACCTGAATATTTTCTCATCTGGTCTCTGAGTCTCTGTAGGAAGGCTGTTGGAGTTTCCTTCTTCTCTTGGTGTATCTCAAAGGCCTTAGTTATGTTTTGGACCCTTGGAGCTGACTCTCTAATCCCTATTATTAACTCTCTGAGCTCCCGCATTTGGGATCTATCCCCAGGGTTATTATTATTCCAGCCAGGATCCTCCTTAGGGAATTTCCTCTCAGCTGGTTGGCCCCCTGCCTGGAGGGTGTTCCCTCTCCCAAATAATAATTGCTGCTCTTTACATCATGCCCCCTTTGTTATGAACAAGATGCTCATAACAGACATTAATTCAAACCAGATGTATAAATTACGGAGTAGAAATTGATCAATTTGTTCCACCAAGCCCAGGGGGTCTTCTAGCAGAGGCTTCATTTCTCTTTTGAAGTTTCTCACCTCTGTACTGGTGAGTGGGGCATTAACAAATCCTATTTCCCCATGCCCCATGAGGCCTTCACTAAGTGGGAGCGTTTGGGAACCCTTTCCGTCACTTCCCACTGGAAAAGGGAAGCTTTTTATGTCTTTTTTACACTGTTCCAGTTCTTTCCTAAGATTGGGGTATGACTGAGCAGAGGCAGACCGCTCCTGCTACATGGAGGCCTCCTCCTCAATGCCCCCTTCAGGTTCCTCCGTATCTCCCTGAGACCTCCTTTGCACCCTTAAGCAGGTCGGAGGAAGGTGGGAGAGGGGATCCCAAGGCTTCTCCTCCTCCCTCTTGGCTGGCCTATCTCGTCCTGGCAATCTCTCCTGAGTATGGAGAGGAAACAAGGCGAGTTCCTTGGGCAGCCAACAAAGGGCATAATCCTTTTCCTCTGGTGTTCCTGAGGTTTTATTGTTTACATAGAGGACCAGGGCCTGGCAGACCCAGTCCTTGTGTGACCTGTACCATGGCCAGAAGACCGATGGCCCATAGATTGCATCCTTAGTCCAGATGAAACAACAATATTTAATCATTTTTTGTTTCTCTTTTCCCCTGGTAGGAGGGCAGTCCTCCCAGAATTCTAACATTCACCCCAGTGGGCTATCCAGGGAAATTCGAGAGATTTCCTCCTGGGAGTCCATTTCCTCACCCTCAGGCTTAGAATTTCCACCTCCCATTCTCAAATAGATTGATCCTGAATCTTGTAACTGGAAGAAGCCCAATCCCCCTTATTATTATCGAGGATGTCTCGCCTCTCCCCCCCTCAAACCTGGATAGCCCAATCCTTCTTATTAAGGATGTCTCACTAATTCCAGAATTTGTGGTCACCAAGGCAGTACTATGAGAATTCCTTTCTCAACCTTCCTACCTTAGTCCACGTGTGAAGATTTCCTGACTAGCTGTGGGTTGTTTTATTCATCTTGTAGCATCATCCTTACGGTCTCCAAATATAAACAGTCTGGGGCTTTTTCACGGCTCTGCGAGAGGTTAGACCCCCTGGCAGAGCAGACCACCTAGAAAACTAGATGGGGCGCATCCTCCTCTTCTCGGGATGCCCTCCTCCAGCAGGCGTGTAAATCCCGGACAAGCCCCCAAATTGTTAGAAACGGTGCATGAAATCTTCCTGTCCAAACAAAGGATGCACTTGGGAGGCATGGATGACAGGGTATGAGGCTTTAATTTTCTTTTGCAAAAGGGTGGTCTTCCCACCTGCAAGTGGAGGAAGACACACAGCGAAAATGTGGTCGGCACTGACATAAATCCCTAGATCGCAAGGTCCTCCCCCCGCCATTTCCCATTGGCGGGATTCACAGTCTTCCTGAGAAGATCTAAGGCATTGACTCAGGGCCGCGTTTGTCACAACGTCATTACTCAAGGCCAAGTTCATCACATAGTCACATCCTAATCCTTCCTCCCCCCTTCCTGCCTCTGTCTAGTCACCTGATCGAGTATGGCACGAAAATGTAAAGATCCGCCATCTTGAACAATGTGCCACCGTTACCGCGAGGTGACGGTCACATCTGAAGTCCAGGATCACAATAGCATTCATTACTAACATTTACAGGAAGCAATACGTAAGATGGTTGTTTTAAAATCATTACCTTAGTCTTCTTAGGAAGGTTAGTAATACAATAAGTCAGGTTACAATTAATACAGGTAACATTAAATTGTCCATTATCTTGCCATATAATAGTCAAGTTGCCTACTAACAATATATAGGGAGTGGCAACACAAACAGTTACGTTTTGTTTAACAAGCATATTTGTAGGATAAGGTTCTATTTCATCCATAGCCACCCCTAATTTCCAAATGTACAATTGTCTCTGTCCAGAATCAGACCACCACATTCCCATCAACAATACATGTTCTGTGACACTGGAGGAGGAAGTGGTCAAGGAAGAAGTATAAGAGGAAGATATGTCCATTGGATTTGACCAGTCCAAGATATAGCGAGAAGTCCCAATTATGTTAGTCTGAACAGCCTTTTCACCTACACATCTCTGCCATGGAACAGTCTTATTAAAACATTTAGGAGCTCCACAAGGATGAAAAGCCTGTGGGTATGAATTCGAGCCCGTATGTTCCAGTCCTGTAGGAAGAGAGAGACGGGCTCCCCTTACCACAGATGGGCAAGATGTTATGGGTTTCCCTTGTCTGGTGCTTAGAGTGACAGTGGCACACCCAGAGACAGAGGCTTGTTTCACAAGACACAGAGGTATTCCGTGGCCTATGCCTGTATAATTATACATTTTACTGACTTGTTCCATGCCACATGAAACGGGAGGAAAATCAAGCATTCTAGTGTCGTTAACACAGGCCATAACTTCTCATTGCTCCCATGTAGCAGGATGTAACAAAGGAGGGTCAGGAACAAAAGCCCAATGAGTTTTTTCCTCACTCTCCGATATTAGCATCATCATCAGGATCAGCAGCCACAGGAACTTGTTCAGCGGTCCGGACCAGTCGTTCAGGAAGCCACCACACACCATCTTCTTCCTGCGAAAAACCACAAACATGCCCTCATCCCCATATCAATACGGGGTCGGGTCCATTCCATTTTCCAGTCATTGGATCTTTCCAATGAACGTAACCAGGATGTGTATTAGTTTGGGGATGCCAGAACCTATCTGCTGCAGAGTTCCCCTTAGCATGCAAATTTTAAAATTTAAGACAAAAAGAGCATGTGATAATTGATTATGTGGAGTCGGGGGGTATAACTCCCCCTTTTTGATTTTTTCCAATTGAGCTTTTAATGTTCCTCGAGCACGTTCAATAATTCCTTGGCCTTGTGGGTTGTAGGGTATTCCGGTTTTATGGTTAATATCAAAAGACCAGCAAAAGGATTGAAAACTTTACATGTATAACCAGTACCATTATCAGTTTTCATATGTTTTGTAACACCCATAACAGCAAAAGCTTTTAAACAATGAGCAATTACATGTTTTGCAACCTCATCAGTAGCTGCAGATGCAAAAAGAAATCCTGAAAACATATCTATGTTAACATGTACATATCTTAAATGACCAAATTCAGAAATATGTGTGACATCCATTTATCAAAGTTGATTAGGAATGAGCCCACGAGGATTTACTCCCAAAAGAGGCACAGTCAAAAATTTTGGACATGTGTGACATTGTTTAGTAATCTGACGAGCTGCTTCTCGAGTAATTTTAAACTGATGTCGAAGGCACCTACTATTTTGATGATGAATGGCATGTGATTGTTGTGCAAGATTTTCTGGAGAAAGTGTTACTGTAACTAAATGAATCAATGCATCAGCACAAGCATTTCCCTCAGCCGAGGGTCCTGACAACTGAGAATGAGCTCTAATGTGTCCTATATAGTAAGGCAATCATCGTCTTCTCATCCGGAATTGGATTTTTAAAAATAACTGTGAAACATGAGAGTTAGTAGCATTTAATTGTTCCGTAGTTTCCGGCAATGGAAGAGTACGAACAATATATTGACTATCAGTATATAGATTAAAGCTTTGATCACATAGGGCAGAAAATACAGCAGCAACTGCTTTCTGTTCAATAATTTGAGCCGAAGCAGGGGAACAATTTATAATGTTTTCCTTATTATTAATGACAAAAAAAGCCTTTCCATTAGAAGAGCCATCTGTAAATACCAAAAGAGCATTTTCAATGGGATTTTGTCTTACATTCATAGGAAATAAAAAGGAATGGGCTGTGGCAAATTGTAGTAATTTATCTTTAGGATAATGATTATCAATATTTCCATAATAACAAGCAAAGGCTATTGGCCAAATATCGGCAATCTGCATTAACCAATCAATCTGTTTTTGAGTATAAAGCACAAAAAAAATAATGAGGATCACATCCAAAATATTTTCTGGACTCTAATCTAGATTTTTGTACTATCATTGCCACAGCATCATAGTAAGGAGTAAGGCTTTTTGCAGGGGAAGCTGACAAGTGTATCCACATTAATGGCTTATTTTGCCAGATAACCGCCATAGGTGTATATGTAGTGGGTAAAACACAAACACCCCAAGGTTTGGAATAATCAATATAGGTAATAGTTTGTTGTTCAGTAGCTCCTTCTACCTCTGCTAGAGCCTATCGTGCCTCAGCTATTAGAGATCGAGGGGAATTAGGGCTGGAAGGTCCTTGAAGGAGAGTAAACAAAGGCTTAAGATCACTTGTGGTTAATTTTAAATAAGGACGCAGCCAATTAACGTCTCCTAATAATTTCTGAAAATCACTTAAAGTTTTTAAATTATCCATACGTAATTGTATCTTTTGAGACCTAATTGTCTTGGAATAGAGGAGATGCCCTAAATATTGATAAGGTGAATAACGTTGTATTTTTTTCTTGGGCTATAATAAGGCCACATCTAGATAGAGTCTTGTAGTACACCATAAACTTGTAAATAATCAGGATCCGATTTAGAAGCCAATAAAATATCATCCATATAGTGAATAATAGCAATGGTGATAGTAATCTTGAATAGGCTCAATAGCTGAAGCCACAAATTTTTGGCATAGTGTAGGACAGCCATGCCCTGGGGTAAAACTCTCCATTGATAATTTTTTATTGGTTGCTGATAATTTACAGAAGGGACACTAAAGGCAAATGTTTACGATCATCCTTATGTAAGGGAATTGTATAAAAACAGTCTTTTAAATCTGTGACTATTTTATAAGTATGTGCAGGAATAGCTGTGGGAGAAGGCAGCCCAGGCTGTAGTGTTCCCATAATTTCCATGCTTTTATTAACTTCCCTCAAATCCTGAAGTAACCTCCATTTACCAGATTTTTTCTTTATTACAAAAGTGGGTGAATTCTGGGGAGAATTAGAAGGCTCTATGTGACCACTGCACAATTGCTCCTGCACTAGCTGTTCAGCAGCTGCCACCTTTTCAGTTGTTAAGGGCCACTGATCAACCCATACAGGGCAATCACTCTTCCAAGTGATTTTATCTGTGTCGGGTACAGGCACTTCAGCAGCCCTTAGGGAAAGTACCCTAGGCCCTGTCTTAAATGATTGCTGGGCAAATGGATTGGCTCCTTTACTCCTTGTCCAGACTTTCCTAATCCCTGGACAGGTAGATATCCTTGATCCATCATTTGTTGACTAACAACATTACTGGGGGAATAGAGATAAACTCCCATACATTGCATAACATCTCTTCTCCATAAATTAACATGCAATCCAGGGACTATATAGGGTCGATAATGTCCAGAATGTCCTTCATTATCTTCCCAAAATAACAGATCACTGCTCTGCTCAGGACTTTGTGTTTGTCCTATTCCCTGTAGCTGGGTAAAAGTACATTGTTTAGGCCAATTTTGTGGCCAGCGTTTATGAGCAATAACAGAAACATCAGCTCCAGTGTCTAACAGGCCTTGAAAGGCCCTTGTATCTTTAAAGTCAATTCTGGCCTCTGTGCTGTTACAGCTTGCGTCCAGTATGCATCAGAGGAATCAAAGCCCTGTTGTCCTCTCGTTTTTTGTTGACTCTTATTCTTAGAAGGGGTTAAGGCAAAATTAAGACCTGAGCAATCCTCTGACCTGCTGAGATGGTAGATATACCAAGGGGAGATGATACCATTAACTTTATTTCACCCGTATAATCACAGTCTGTAACTCCTGGGGCAACAATAATCCCTTTCATTGTTGAACTGCTTCTTCCTAATATAAGTCTTACAACTTGAGGCTGAAAAGGCCCATAAACTCCCGTTGGAAGCGCCTGCATCCCCATTTCAGGGGTTAATACTGTGTAGGTGGAAGGACTGAGGTCCAGTCCTGCGCTGCCTGGGGTTGCTCTAAAGAGGTCTTGAATGGATTGTTTTGCTGGGGGAGAAACTGTATTGCCCCATAACAGTGCTGCTGTGGGGCCTGAGGCACCCCCCCACCCCGTTTCCCAAAGGGATAGGATTACCCAAATTGTCCCACTTTGATTTACATTCATTGGCCCAATGTTTACCTCTTTTACAGCGAGGGCACAGTTCTGGCTGTTTCGGCAGCTTAGAAGATTTACCGAAAAATTTATGAGGGCAGAATTTAATTTGATGAGCCGTTTGGCCACATCATAACAACTACCCGGAGGGCCAGTTACTCGCTGAGGTTTTGTTTTCTGCTGAAATAATAATTCTTTCATTGTTTTTCCTTGAAGGGCTGCCGCTATAGCTAAGCCTTGATTATAAAAGGGACCAATGTCGGCACAAAGTTGGATATACTCTGAAATGGTTCCTCTTTTCTTGAATGGACGAATGGCTGCCTGACAGGTAGAATTAACATTTTCATAAGCCAATTGTTTCACCAGAAGCATTCCAGCCTCAGAATCTCCAAAAACTTTTCCAGAGGCTTGCAAAAGCCTGTTAACAGATTCCTGAAAATGCTCATCAGGCCCTTGTCGGATTTTAGAAGTATCACTATGAAAGGTGCCCTTAGAGGGAAGAGCAGCCCATGCCCTCCTGGCGGCAGTACTAATTTGAGCATAGACACCAGGATTATATAAGAGTTGGTTTGGAATATCTGCATATTGACCATCTCCTGTCAGCATGTCATAATTAACCCCCGCATTATTGGCTTGAGCATTCAATTGAGCAGTTTTCTGACATTGTTTAGCAAATTCAGTTTTCCACAGTAAATAGTCTCCTCCCGAAAGACAAGCCTTGGCGAGATGTTTCCAGTCTCCGGAGGGAGAGCCTCTATAGCTAAGTCTTCTAACATAGGTAAGAGTAAAATGAGCAGTGGACCCATACTGAGCTCAAGCAGCCTTTAGCTCTCTAATCTGTTTAAATACCACAGGGTGATGTGATGTAACTACATTACCCTGTGCATCAGTTTCCTCAAATACCCTGCACAGCAAATGAAAACCCTGAATATCTTCCCCCTGTTCCCAGGGCCCTCTGAATTCCTGCCTGCAATGGGGACAAAACCTTTTGACGATATCCAGTGAAGTAGGACTGGGGGCGGGTGGTGTCGGGGGAGGTTCTGGAGGCGTTTCAGGGGCCTTTAAAAGCATTTTTAGTTGTTCTTGAAGCTGAGTTATCCCATTCTCAAACTGCTTTAAATGCTCTGAGACTAGATTTGTAAGATCAGCTTCAGTTTTATCTATCATAGAAATATTTGGAGGGGTAGAACGTCTTCATTAAGACATTTATCAGCCTCCTTCTCACAGTCTGTCTTATACCCGGGATCAAGGGGCTCAGGGGCAGGAGGAGGTTTTGACTTAGAATCCTGTCTTTAACAGCTTTTGGCCCTCATGACAAGGATCTAAAGCGTCTCTAATGAAAAACCAGAGACCGAGAGCATCAATAGGACCCTTTTCTGGACCATTATCAGTGTAAAAGTTCTTTATATGATCCCCAACCTTTTCCCAAGTATCTAAATGCATAGTTCCTTCCTCTGGGAACCATGGGCACAAATCTTTTATAAATTTTAAAAATTGCTGCAGGTTTTTCTTTGTTACATTAATTCCCTGGGCTTTTAACATATTTTTTAACATGCATATGAACAACATTTGACTGTTTCCTTGTCCCATTTTCTCACCGCCCCCTTTTTACCTTCTTTTTCTCTCTTCTCTTATTTCTGTTCCTGAGTGCTCCTCCCCGGCGGTGTCCATCACTGATTTGTCCCATACTTGAGCCCCACATTGGGCACCAAATGACCGAGCCTGCTCAGTCAACGGGTACTCGAGTGGGAGAGTGTGGATTAAAAAATAAAAAACATGGACTCTTGGCAAGGAACACTGCAAAAGACACTTTATTTTTTACACTTTCTCCCCTTATACCCCAGTTGTTTACCAGCTTCTACATTTCCTTATCAGTGCTCAGCAAGAACAAAGAGCAGACCAAGGTGTGCTTCTACATTTCCCTATCAATGCTTGTTAAGAGCAGGCCAAGGTGTGAGGAAGAACATCTGGGCTTAGATTTAAAGTACAGGTAGTAAATAATTCTTTGTAGGAAGGAACCCTGCCGAGGTCTGCAATGCTGAGGCTCTGTGGATTTTAAGGGTGTGGGACAATGGTGGAATACACACCTGGATCAGTCTGAATTTCTTTACATGGGTCCATTGAGCAGGGATTCAGGATTTAATGTTATAGCTCGTGGAGTTAGAAGAGGTACTAATTGTTTATTTGGTTGGTTGGCAGAAATATGGATTAAAAGATGGCCTACTATGATTGACCTGGAAATGCCTGATATTTCCTGGTTCACGGTTGAGGAGGGTATTCAAGGGCTTAGGGAAATAGGAATGCTGGAGTGGATCTGCCAGGTGAATTCAACTCTTTCAGATTGGGAGGGTCCAGACCAGGTACTCTTCACTACGTCTTTAAGAAATTGTTTGGTGAGGGGAGCATCAGCACCTTTGAAGTGCCCCGTTTTCGCTCTTTTCTGTACACCAGGCCTTGCAGTAGGAATGGCAGCCACATAACTGCAACAACTAAGTGGCCTGGGTTTCATTGCATCTAGGGGTGGCAAGGACCAAGTAGCAGCAGTTAACTGCCAAAGGCAGGGTGCATGTACTTATCATAATGCACAACAGAGGCAAAGTAGTGATTGGAATAGGCTGACACATGTGGACCTGTGGCATTGGCTCATCAGTCATGGTTTACCAAGAAGTGAAATAGATGGAAAACCTACTAGATTTCTGTTAAATATATATAGACAAAAGAATTTTAGGGCAACTGAGCAAACAGCTGCCTCAAATAGTAGCAACAGAGAAACACATTCCCTCAATCAATTTCCAGACTTGAGCCAGTTTACAGACCCAGTACCCCTTGAATGAAGGGGAGGCTGGGTCCCCTT
This sequence comes from Ctenodactylus gundi, assembly GCA_004027205.1. NCBI lineage: Eukaryota > Metazoa > Chordata > Mammalia > Rodentia > Ctenodactylidae > Ctenodactylus > Ctenodactylus gundi. Next base: position 268,116 of record PVKB01002558.1, read on the forward strand.
GAAAAAGGACCCTGTTACACTATCGGAGAGTTGTAATGTCAGTGTTTCTCTTATCCTTCCCCAGAGGGACCTGTGGCCCTTCACTAGAGTAACTGCACCAGGGAAGGGGAAATGATCAGACATTTCGGGGACTACTAGACACTGGTTCTGAGTTAACTTTAATTCTAAGACATCATAGTGATCCTCCAGTTAGAGTAGGAGCTTATGGAGGCCAGGTGATCAACGAAGTATTAGCTAAGGTCTGACTGATGATGGGCCCTATAGGTCCCCAAGTTCATCCTGTAGTCATTTCTCCAGTTCCAAAATGCACAATTGGGATAGATATCCTTAGTACTTGGCAGAATCCCTACATTGGTTCCCTAACCTGTGGTGTGAGGGCCATTATGGTAGGAAAGGCCAAATGGAAACCACCAGAATTGCCTTTACCCAGAAAAAAAGTAAATCAGAAAAAATATTGTATCCCTGGAGGGATTGCAGAGATTACTGCTACCATCAAGGACTTGAAGGATGCGTGGTGGTAGTCCCCACCACATCCCCATTCAACTCCCCTATATGGCCAGTGCAGGAAATGGATGGATCTTGGAAGATGACAGTGGATTATCATAAATACTTAATCAGGTGGTGACACCAATTGCAGCTGCTGTACCAGATGTGGTCTCCTTACTTGAACTGATTAACATGTTTCCTGGTACCTGGTATGTAGCTATTGACTCGGCTAATACGTTCTTCTCCATACCCATCCATAAAGACCATCAGAAGCCATATGCTTTTAGCTGGCAAGGTCAACAGTATACCTTTAGTGTGCTGCCTCAAGGGTATATCAACTCTCTGGTCCTATGTCACAACATAGTCCAAAGGGATCTGGATCATCTTGCCTTTCCACAGGGTACAACACTGGTCCAGTGTATTGACGATATTATGCTAATTGGGTCCAATGAGCAAGAGGTGGCAACCGCTCTAGACTTGTTGGTGAATCAATTGCATGTCAGAGGCTGGGAAATAAATCCCACCAAAATTCAAGGACCCTCAACCTCAGTAAAATTCTTAGGAGTACAGTGGTGTGGGGCATGCAGAGATACACCGTCTAAGGTAAAGGACAAATTATTACATCTGGCACCTCCTACATCCAAAAAAGAGGCACAACGCCTAGTAGGCCTATTTGGATTTTGGAGGCAGCATATCCCTCACTTGGGTGTGTTACTCCAACCAATTTACCGAGTAACGCAAAAAGCTGCTACTTTTGAGTGGGGCCCGGAACAGGAGAAGGCTGTGCAGTCGGTCCAGGCTGCTGTTCAGGCTGCTCTGCCACTTGGGCCATATGACCCAGCAGACCTCATGGTGCTTGAGGTGTTAATGGCAAAGTGGGATACTGTTTGGAGCGTCTGGCAGGCTCCCATAGGCGAATCACAGCAGTGACACTTGGAATTTTGGAGCAAGGCCCTGCTATCACCTGCAGATAACTACTCTCCCTTTGAGAAACAGCCTCTGGCCTGCTACTGGGCCTTAGTGGAAACTGAACGTTTGACCATGGGACACCAAGTTACCTTGAGACCTGAACTGCCCAAAATGAACTGGGTGCTGTCTGACCCTTCAAGTCATAAAGTTGGGCATGTGTAACAAAAGCCCATCATCAAATAGAAGTGGTATATACGTGACCGGGCCTGAGCCGGTCCAGAAAGCACAAGTAAATTGCATGAAGATGTAGCTCATATGCCTGTGGTGCCTACTCCTGCTGTATTGCCCTCTGTCCCCCAGCATGCACCTATGGCTTCATGGGGTGTACCCTACGATCAGCTGACAGAGGGAGAAAAGAGCAGGGCCTGGTTCACAGATGGTTCTGCACGTTATGCAGGCACCACACGGAAGTGGACAGCTGCTGCACTGCAGCCCCTCTCTGGGACAGCCCCGAAGGACAATGGTGAAGGGAAATCTGCACAATGGGGAGAACTTCGAGCAGTGCATCCGGTCGTGCATTTTGCTTGGAAGAAGAAATGGCCAGATGTGCAAATATATACTGACTCATGGGCTGTAGCAAATGGTCTGGCTGGCTGGTCTGGGACATGGAAGGAACACAACTGGAAGATTGGTGAGAAAGATACTTGGGGATGAAGTATGTGGATAGAACTCTCCATGTGGGCACAAGATATAAAGATATTTGTGTCCCACATAAATGCTCACCAAAAAGTCGTGTCAGCAGAAGATGACTTTAACAGTCAAGTGGACAGGATGACTCGTTCTGTCGAGAGCAGTCAACCTCCTTCCTCGGCTACCCCTGTTATTGCCCAATGGGCCCATGAACAGAGTGGCCATGGTGACAGAGATGGAGGTTATGCGTGGGCTCAACAGCATCAACTTCCCCTCACCAAGGCTGACCTGGCTACAGCTA